>CM033342.1:3439849-3882349 GCA_019395295.1 Osmanthus fragrans
TGAGTAGAATCTTTAGGTTCACAAATATAATTTTCCTTTTTTCCTAAATAGGAAAAAATATAGGTACTTTATGTAATTTATAATTTGATTCTTCAAGTTAATTATACTTATTTTTAATAAAATTGTTAATTTTAATTGGTAATATTGATAAATAAATTCTCACGCAATGATTTTAATGCATTTCTCAAGGGTACAAGCCTCGAGAAAGTTGAAAACTCGTCACTTGCACATCTCTATATTGCTTCTGGAGTCTTCAAACCCAAGATAGGCCAAGTTTTAATTGCAAGTGGGCTACGATTAATAAATGGTATTTGACTTTTTCTTATCACATCAGAATAGGATTCTATTTGTGAAATTTAATTGTACTCAAAATTTAATTATATGACTTCCTCACATAATTGGAGAAGGAAAAGGCAAAGAATGCTGCTATATGAAACAAAGTAGGAACCAGACGTCTTATACGTATCATATAACATAAACTTTATTAAATCTGATATGCCATTGCCATGACAAATTAACTAAAACAGTTATTTATTTATTTTTATCTATACCCAAAAATCTTTTTGATTCAATCCAGTTGGACCACGAGCAGTTTGTTCCTTTTCACCCATCATCAAACAAGCATACAGTTCTTGAAACTGCAAAGTCTGATCAACAATTTCCCAAGAACGTCTCCCGTCATCATTAAAACTAGAGCTTCCTTCATCACAATAACTTGAGAAAGAAGAAACAAGAGGAGGGCATCCTTGAGATGCAAGCAACATATCCTGTGTTCTTTTAAGCTCCCCTCTAAGATTATTAATTTCCTTTTCAAGCTGTTTTTTATCTGATAATGCAGTTTCTAGCCTCATTTGAAGGGAACTGTAATCTACTTCAAGACTTTGATTCTTCCATCGAGCTCTCTTGTTCTGGTACCAGATGGCGATTTGTCTAGGAGGAACACCGAGTTTGTGAGCGAGATGGAATTTGAGCTCGGGATCGAGCTTCTTGTTGCCATCGAAACTTGCTTCGAGAAGCCTCACTTGGCCTTCGTTTAGCCTCTTTTTCTTGTGTTTGGATGATGATGATGAATGGTGCTGTTTTTGGTTTTGGGAGTTGAAAACATTCATGTTTTTGAGTTAGAAAAAGTTGGGATTTTGATCCAAATATGGGTGTTTGTTAAAGTACACAGTAGTTGTAGAGAGAAAGGAGGATCAATTAAGGTTTTCAAGATTGGTGCAGTTGTATTCTTTATATATAGTAATTTCATTGGCATTAATTAGGAAAAAAAAAATTCACTATTGCCTATTGGTCCTTAACCTATTGCACGCGTATTAAATTGGACTCAAATATTTAAAATGAGCAAGTTAATTATAAACTAATATATAAGGTTGCACGATTAGTCTCCGATAAAATGAACTATTCAAAACTCTATTAAATTGCTATGTAGTCTTATGATGTTATACAATAGACTTGGCAAAATGGGCTCCACATTAGCTGTCTAGGTATTGTTGTATTCAATCAAATTGGGTTGAAGGAGATCATGTCAATCTTTTGTGGACTTGGATGTGGTTCAAATTATATGATGGGCCGAGACAACATATTTTTCAGCGGTCCATATTGACCAACATGCCTCATTTCACTCTATGTATGACATTATCTCATTATAAGTTACTCAATTCTGAACCCGACCATAACCCATCCATCTATTTCTCACACATTCAATCACATTCATTATTAATTGCAGTTAACTTGATTGTCAACCGTTTGCTAGAAGAATGTCTCTTGCATTATATCAATATTTTGGTGTGCAAGTAACACGTGTGGATAAAAAGTGACAAAAAATTTACTGCCAGCTTGATCTGTCATATTTGAAAGTTAACAATTATGGCACACTTCTCAATTCAAATTTCCAACCTTCATACTAAATTGAAAACAAAACCTAATTGCATAAAACTTGAACATGCGAGTCATTTGATAGTTTAATTATGATTTTGACACATTCTAGAGTATGCATGGATGGAGCTTACGAACATGATCTTATACACTTATATTAAGTAGTTGAGGACCAAATTGTAATTTGAATAATTCTCTGAGAACAAATAGTGCAATTTAAACTTATATTTAATTAGAGTTTGAATGTGTCAGTTATTGAAAGTGAGAGGGATAGGGGCCTGGTAGTGGGCTGACTTCTCATGCAAGAGCAATGTGTTCACGTGGGGTTGGTCCTACAAAGAATTATATATTTTAATGGTAATTTAAAAAATATATATCTATATGGATTAAGTTCAATAATTTGCTTTTAAAATTATAATTATATATCAAGCTTTAAGTTTGGAGCATGAACTTGAGCATTTTTTGATTGTTCCAATGGATGAGGCTAAACTGAAAATGCTATCATCAAGTAATAAGATATTAGAGTTCGTGTCTATCCCTTTTGTATAAGAAATAGATTGTTTAAATTTGGTTTAGATATACTAAAAATCAAGATTATAATATAAATTAACGTCAATAATTAATTTTAACTATACATTTTATGAGATCCACAACTTTTCAATCGTATATTTTACATACTTTTATCAAAATTTACTAAAATTTTGATTTTAATTTCCACCAAACAGGGGCTAAATCTTAAAAGATAAAGTTATCGAATCTTTCACAACATGAAACTTTTCAAGAGGGGGACTTTTGTTTTAGTGTTCATTGTAAAAATTACGACTATTTTTGTTTTTATCAATATTGTATAATAGTTGAAAATTTTTTAAAAACGCATGTTCTTTATTTGATGTCGACTTTTTTTTTCTTTTTTTGGAACTTCATTTGTCCTTTAATTTGATAATTTAATTTCAATTTGTGATATGAGTGGGAGCATCCGTTATAAAGTTGCCACATCAATCATTCAATATGTTGATACCTTGAATATATGCAACAGCGGAGAGGTGATGCATCACCTCGTATAAGAAATAATCATACTTCGAGTACGGAGTAGAATGCTTGCCTTGCATAGCTCTTGCTTAGCTGGTTATTATGTGGATTGCCTTGTAGACGTAGACGTAGGCGTAGGCGTAAAATTGATGTATAATAGTTGACAAACTTCTACGAATATTTGTTCTTTGGATAGGGCTATACGTATAGGAAAAAGTAACAAAAAGTCTACAGAATTTTAAAATATCTTATTTGGCACTATTATAATTACTATCTTATCCTTCTTTTTTATATTTGCAAAATAAGTCCTATATCTTTTAGTTATTAGATCTTTTAGGATTATATTTCACAATTCTTTCTTCGTAGTTTATTTATCAGGACTTACGTTTATATTTTTTAATTTTTCAAATTATTCTAAATATTCTCTATATCTGGATAATTTGTCAAAGATTCTAGGCTGATCTTTTTTAGTTATATAAATCCTAAAACAATTCCTTTTGAAATCTCTTTTTCTATATCTTTCTATTCGGCTATAATACTTTCAACCTTTTTTTTTTATCTCTTTACTAGTTCTTACAGGTTCAAATCCTATATTATGTTTACAATAATAATCTATATCAAGATATATTTCTTTAAGTTTTTCTTGGGCAACAGGAAGTATGTTTTCAGATTTTTCAGCTAATTTAAGTAGAAATGAAATATCTTTCTCATCTAAATATAATCTAAGACTATCATCATTAGGAGTGGATGTGGATGCTTGTGAAGTCCTCATAAATTAAAGAATAAGCATATAAAAGCATGTAAATAACTTACAGTAATCAATAGAAATAATCAGGTTTTCCCTCCAATATGCTCTTATAATTGTTTTGCATGTACTTAATTAATCTTCTGAATCGAATGAATATTTAAAATGTTTTGAAATCATTTGGGTCCACAACTGCTTCCGCAAAAGGCTTTTTAATTATCTCACTCTAGAGAACTAGCCATATTTCCACAGACACTATCTCACAGTATCCAGAGTCTCTATTTTCATCTCTATTCAAACTCTTCTCAAAATCAAGTTCTTACTTAGAACGAAATTTTAAAAGATTAACTCCCACACAAGGTGCTACAATTTTGTTAAAAAACTGTCTTTTCCCCCCAAATAACTCATCGAAGACGGGTACTTTGGCATGATCAATATCCATTCAAAATCAATATTTTGAAAACCTTTTAAAATCTCTATCTGCACTGCAGAGGAATTATGATAAACTTAACGAAAGCTTTTTTATGAAAGCTTTGTTAAACATAACAAATTTCATCTTAATATTCATAAACTGAAATAATACATGCTTGCAAACTATATTTACATACCTTTGGTACTCACCCTATGAAGTTTAGAACTCCATAAATGATTACCTTACTACAAGCTTTGCTATCTTCAAGCTATCTAATAATTCTAAATATAAGTGGTGTATACAGATTACAAAAAGACTAAGTTATTGTTTTTTGTGTGTTTCAGGATTTTCGAGATGAGTTCTTTCGAGATATCTCTTCCTTCCTTCTTGCTTCGTTTTATAGAAGCCTTTGGAATCTTATCTTGATACGTGTATGTCATCTTCTTTTGTTGGCGGGACCTTATCTTTTTTGAATTTGTCCTCCATCTTTAACCACAAGTGGGTGAGTGGTTATAATCATAGAGATTTTTTTGTACTATCTCCTATTTTCTAGTGACCACAGTTTTTCTTTAATAAATTACTTTATTAAAGTAGTGATAAAGGGTCACTTATTGTCTTTGTCACTTTTCCATCTTTGAATCAAAGAACTCCGCAGAGAATTCTTCAATGTTGAGAGATGCTTGACTCATATCTTCAACCATGCAGTACTCACATTGGTGGTCACTGTAATCCCATAATATCTTGTACAATTCTTTTGTCATATCTTATGATCTATTTACTTGGTTTGAAATTATCTTGGATAGCAAGTGGTCAAGATAACATATATCTTCTTCCTTTGTAGCAATTTTTGCATTGGAATAGATTATATGGTCTTCAGATAGATAAATCTATATTTTTTCTTTCTCAGTAATAATCTGAATTACATGTTCAAGTATTTCTTTATATCCCTTTGCTCTTCTATATGTCATCATATTTATAATATCTTGATAACCATTTTTAACAACCTTTTGATTGGTTTGTAAAAAAATGTTGGTTAGTAAGTCCCATTTTAATAACATGGAACAATGGATGCATAAATTCAAGGACATGATCTCATTCCATAGTTGCAGAGTGGAATTTGATATATATATTTGTGCTTTTGACTATTTCTGTATATCTCTTGGCAGCTTTCCTGACATTGATTGGAAGCTAAGTTATCTCCCTGAGATCTTTGCTGGGATATATACAAAGTATATTTCCTATCTAAAAACAGTTTCATACCTAGTTGGCTAGTGCTCCTGGATAAAAAATTATTTTGTTGTATTTTCCGTAGTGGAGAGTTTTCATCCACATTCCTATCTCCAAGTACCAATCGGACAAGATATTAAAAATAACGATAAAGAATATAACTTCTTCATAGTTTTTTTTTTTGGGAAATTTTGCATCATGGCATATTTTAATAATATCTTTTGAATGAATATTTTTAATAGTTAGCTTAGGTAAAGTTTGGCTCTATGAAGAGCTACCTATATCAATTTTAATATCTTGAGTATCTTCCCTGTTGGGAATTTTCATAACTTCTTTACAAGTAATATGTTTATATATTCCCTGTGAATGGATTCCTAGTACATTCTTGTATTTTCCTTTATCCTCGGGAAGAACACTAGTATTTACTAGTCCCTGTGAAGTGATACTAGATTCGGTACAAATTTCTTCTGCCACAAGAGCTATATTTGTTTTGCCTCGAAGGCTATCTTGTATATTTTAAATTTAAGTTTCAAAAAGGAAACTTTTATCTCAAGTATTTGTACTTTGACTCTCAATTGTTCTAACTTCACCCCTGCTGAGATAATCAGGAAGAAAGTTAGCTTTACATTTTATATATTCAATATCAAATTTGAAATAAGATAAACAAATTTGAATTCTGATAATATATATATTAGCAATAGATGGATCAACATTATTTTTGAAAAAAGCTTTAACTTGAGTATTATCAGTCTTTATTAAGAACTTCTTTGACAATAAATAATCTTCATATTTTTTAACTCCTCTTTTTACAGCAATGAGTTATTTCATGTTTGTCTCATATCTTGTTTCAACTTCTTTGAATGTTCCTGATGTGTAACCTGCAAGTATTTCAGGACAAGAACAATTTTTTTCACATTTATATTCTCTATGATTCTTTTTAACTTTTAATACTACTTCCCAATAATTATCTGAGGCATCAGTTTCAAGAATAAAGAAATCTTCTTCATTTGGAATTACTAGTTTAGGCAAAAATTTTAATTCATCTTTTGCTTTCCTTATATTTTCACAATCTTGTTCTTCCTAAGACCACATTACATTCTTTCTTAATTTTAGAAGAAAATAATTTTTTAACTTGGCACAATTTTCAATGAATCCTTCAGCAAATATAATATACCAAGGAAATTTTGTAACTGTTTTTTATCTTTGATTTCTTCAGAAAATTCTTGAAGTTTTTCACCAATATGAGATTGCAATTGCAATTCTCCTTCTTTTATAAATAATCCTAAAAATTCTATTTCTGTTTTAGCTATCTCAGCTTTCTTTTGAGAAAGTGTAATACCATGTTTTTTCATAATATAGTAAAATTTCTCAAGATGTTCTATATGTTCATTTATATCTTTTAAATGAATAATTAAATCATTTATATAAACAATAATGAAATGAGAGATAGGTTTAATTACCTCATCCATTTTTCCTTGAAATATCCGTGGTGCATTTTTCAATCCAAATGACATTACATTTCATTCATATTATCCTAGAGGACTAGGGGTACTAAATGCAGTTAGTGGTTTACTTTCTTCTGTAAGTACGATTTGTCAAAAACCTGACTTACAATCGAATTTTGAAAATATCTTTATATTTTGTACCTATTTAATAAGGGTATCCTTATTAGACAAGTAGTATCCATCAAACTTTATAACTTCATTTAATTTCTTATAGTTTATCATCATTCTGGCTTTTCCTCTTTTTATCTCACTATATTTTCTAACCATAAAGGTTGGACTACTATGTGAGCTTTTATTAGACCTAATTAATTTGGCTTTTAGTAGTTCTTTTATTTGATCCTTAAATTCTTTTTGGTCTTCTACACTATATTTCATTGGTTTGACTCTTACTATTGTATCTGGATTGATTAGTTATATTTTTGCCTTTACCTTATCTATATTCCATTTTTCTAATGGATTTTCAGAATAAGTTTCAAAAATTTCTTTTTTCAATTTTTCTAACTTATTTTTTGTTGTCATTTTTAAAATTGTAACTGGTTTAAATTTGTCTGTACTCTAACATTTACCACGTTGGGTTGAAGAACTCTGATGGTTAATATCTCTATATGCTATACTAACAGCTTTAATTATTTTTGGTGTAAATATCTTGTGTGCACAAGGAGTTGTAAACATATATTTATCAATATATTGTGTAAATGGTGCATATTTTAATAGAAAATTTTGCGCTAATAAAATATCACATCCAATTGTGGTTAACATATATATTGTATCAATAAATACTTCTCTAAATGATATTAGAAAAGGTATTTGTATAGCATATTTGCTATATATCACCTTATTTCCACCTGCTATTGTAGCAGTGACAACTTTCTTTGAATTATATTTCCAGTATTCAGATGGTAGTACATTTGGTAAGCATAAACTTATTATACTTCCTGTATCTAAATAAACATGAAATTTAATTCTACAATAACTCTTTATATTAAGTGTAACTTCAATATATGGACTCATGAGATTAGTACTAATTACTCTTTCCATGATAATAATGATTTCATATTTTTATCTATTATTGATATGATAATTGGATTATTATCAATTGTTATTTTTAAATATCCTTGGCAGAGTTTGTAAGGATTAAATTGTTAAAGGAAGTTCCTTCCTAATAATATAGGTGAGCGTTCAACTCCATATAATTCATCTTTATATAGGGTTATTATTCTAGTATATTCTTTTTTATCATCTCCTATAAATATAAGAGGGAATTTCACATATTTTCTTATTTCAAGATTATTTTTCAAATAATTTTGAATATGTATGTTCTGGTAATTCAAAGTCTATTAAATGATTAGCAAATTTAGTATTTACATGACTTTTATTTGCTCCAGTATCTATGAGGACAAGAAGATTTTTCTTGTATCCTTTTTGATTTACATATCTCGTTTTGATATAATATTGTGAACTTGATGGTCCAGCAATACTTGATTTTTTAAGTTGGCTTATCCTAAAGTCTTGTCTGGAGATGAATCTTGCAATAAGATTTTCTCCTTCTAGACTAACACTATTTCTTCTTATCAATTTTCCTTCAGAATTAATTTCTCTTGCTTGTTTGTGAAAATCAAGCATTATTTGTTCTGATATAGTAATTTCATGTTCTTGGTATTTTCTAGGAGGTATATATTCAACTAAAAATTGATTTTAGCCTTACTTTTTCATAACATTTTTAGATTTTCAATCCTATAATATAGATTGAAACTTTGGTCAATATTTTCATCAATTAGTGATATTGCATAGTTTGATTTTACTGTAAACATTATCTTTTAGTAGACTAGATTTCCTACAACAAATCCTAATAAAGCATCTATATGATCTTGTAAGATTCTATTATCCATGCAATATGTCTCTATTGGTATATTTATTCATTCTCTAAAGAATCATTTTACTATGATGTGGACTTCTCCTATTTCGATACATTTTAACTTGTTTCTTATATTTTCTAGAATTTTGGATAACTTCTGTTTTACCCATTCTTTTGTAATTTTAGGAATTCTTGTCTTTCCTATAGTATCTTCTATATTAATAAACATTTCTTTGTAATTCATACTTACAATTGTTTTATTTATTCTTGGTAGTATTCCTAGGAATCCTTGATGGAATATGTCTTTCTCTTGTAAATCTAATATTTTCTTAGTTATTCCTTTGTATTTTTTAATATCAAACGTAATTTCTTGGTTTATACCTTCTATTGAGTCTTCAACTTTCTCAATTGTTTCTTCTTCCATTTCTTGGTCTGTTTATTGTATCTCTTGATTCATATATACTATTTATTCAGAATCTTCTTCTGATGAGGATGTATCTAATTCATAAATCCTACTACATTCACTACTTAAATTTTCAAAATATTCAATTGATTCTATATCACTATCATTTTGGAATTCTTCATAAATTCTAAGGATTTTTATATTTTGTTTATCTTTCTTCTTAGGACATTGAGGGGCAATATGTCCTTCTTCATTGCAGATGAAATATCTATATTTCTTAATATTTTTTGTTTTAGGTTTTTTATTCCAATCTTTTTTCTTGAAGTATTTTTTATGTGGTTTAAAGTTTCTTTTCTTAAACTTCTTGTAGTTCTTGAATTTTCTTTTATATTTCTTATATGGCTAATATTTCTTCTTATGACATCCAAATTGTTCAATTTGGCCTAAATTTTTGTAACAACACAAATACTTTCTTCTTATCTTATATGTTTTCTTACTTTCTAAAGTTTCTCTGCACCAGATGCCTATCACCCTTCTAGTAAATTCAATCCTACTTCCAAGACTATCTATCTTTATACCTTCTTCTTCACCAATAGGTAATATTTTTTCATATTCTTTTAATAACTTTATACCCCCATGGGAATGGTAATTTTGTAAAATAAGACCTTAGCATATGGTTATTTTCTTGATAATCTCATTGATTTAATATATAATATATTTCTTCAAATTTACATGTATATCTTTCTAATTCACATATATCACATATTCTTAAATTTTTCATTACTATAATTCCTTCATTATGTTCTTCTTGTTTCTTAGTTTCTTCATTTGCAGTATATCTGTTTTCTAAGAACTCCGTTCTCAAGACTCTCTCAAATCTCTTTAATATTTCTTTAATATTTTGTTCATTCGAAGTATTCCTATTATCTAATTCTTCAGTCCTATTTTCTCCATACTTTATTCTTCTTTTTATAGTTTCTGGTAATTTTCTCCACCATTTAAATACAATTTCTCTGAATGTATGTTCTATAAATCCGAAGGCTATATATGTTTCCCATTTGTTAAATTATATAGCTAAATCTGTACTTTTTACTATGTTTCTATAACTTTATTTTTATCTATACAGTCTAGATCTAACCATATTTCTATTGTGTGGATATGTTCATTATAAGATTTCATTGAATTTATTTCTTTTATGGACTATTTTCTTATATTTCCAGTGCATCTTTTCTGTGTTTTCTATATTGATTAGTATCATCCTTATTAGGTATTGTTGTACCATAAGGATAATCATATTCTTCATACTACTAAATGCTGTTTTTTATATTATGACTTGATGATGAATTAGTATTCATCTTTATATTTTCCATTTTTTCAGTTAATTCTTTTAACTGTTTTTTATATTCTTCATATTCTTCACAAGTAAATTCTAAGAATTTTTGTTCTAATTCTTCTACCTCTGTAATCATATATTGTTTTATTTCATGACTTTTTCCTTTATTATCTTCTTTTTGTGTTATTCTAAAATCTTGAGGTGAATTTATTATAATCCTATCTTTTCTTTTAAGATTTTTATCTAAAAGAGTATTTCTTATTTGGATATTATATTCTAAATTTTCTAACATTTTATGTATATCCTCAAAACATTCATTTGTAGTATTTTCAGGTAGATAAGGATAACTTGGTTTCTTATGCTTTTCTACTTTTTTCAAAAATTCTTCAATTATATTTTATTTATCTATTATGTTCATCATTATTTTAGATTTGTAACTTGGCTCTAATACCATTCTTACCAGAATGTGCAGCAGAGTGTTTAAATTTTTTAATCTAAATAAGTATTTTCGTATGTAGTTAAGAGATTACAATATAATTTTAAAAATTCACTGTCTTTTGTTAAAATTTTCTCTTCAATAATTATATCTAGTTTGTTAATCATTTTCTCTAGATTAATAATTTTTTTATGTATATTATTTTCAATTTTAATTGCTTGATTATCTATATAAGCATTTTTGTATTTTAATTTTTGATCTAAATATTCTGTAAAAAAAAAAAAAAAAAAATTAGATTTTCTCTTGAATAATTTAATACATTATTTGTTGCATTTCTTAGATTAATAAAATTTTGTATAATTTCAGGAGTTAAATTTATTAAAGATTCTTGATTCATAAATTTTTTGGGACTTAATCGAACTTTTTATATTCTTGTAAGGGTTTTGTTTGCAAGATTTTTATAAAAGGGTATTTTAGAAAATTTTCCTTTTTGGAATTTTTCTGTAAGTGAATAGTTCTGTACTTATATATTTTTCCTTGTTCTTCACTTGGCTCTTTTTCTTTCAAAAGTGTCATTAATCCACTAATTTGACCATCATCTAATGACTAATGTCAATTTTTACCCGGTTCAGTTGCCATGATGGAACTAATTCACAGTTCTGGATTTAGCAGGCGTATATTTAATATACAGGTCCAACATTAGCTATGTATAACACAAAAATTACTGATTACCGATTAATATCTATCCTAATTATTGATTTTTTTGGGCCCAATTTCTGGTATAGAAAGAAACAGAGAAAGATGTGTGGTACCAGCACCAGTACCACCTCTTGAAAGCAATAGATATCTATTCAATCCTGTACAATTTGACCTTTGAATTTCATTTGAACCCGTGATGGTTTCATTTGGCCTCTGTAGTATGTAATGCCACTTCTAAGTTCTAACACAAGTTGGGACTATTGCCACCAGCCTCGTGTTCCTTGAGTATTAATTGCATTTTTTTACTTCTAATGTTAAGCTCAATCCTTTCTTCATATAGATATTTCGGTTAGTTTGGCATGTTAGACTAAATAGTGCTTGTTATGTTTTATCTTAATGATAAGTGTAGTTCCGTGATCTAAATGATGATATTTTATTATTCTTTGGATAAAATGTTACTTAACTTGTGTTATATTGTATTTTGTAAGAAACGTCGATGTTTGTTAAAGATTTGGAAAAAAAAAATGCAAAAATAGTGAAAAATTGCGGAATCTAAAAGTCGAAGATTAAATTGCAAACAATTCATAGATGAGACAGAAAACGAAATGAAGATCGAAGATACCATTGATTTAATTAGATACAATTGAAAAATAAATGAACAAGATTGCAAGAGAAAATGGCTGAAATGAAGCAAACTCAAAGTTCGGGGATTAAAATGCAATAACTAAAAAGTTGCGTCGAACATCATGATGAAGATTTGAGAGTGTTAGTGGTCAATTGGATAAGGAAAGAAGTCAAAGGGGCTGAAGTATGGTCAGAGTATTATCACATATCAACTTTCAACAGAAAAAATTATGCTTCAAATTTTCAGCATCATATTGAAATCCAATTTTGGCATAGCAAACTTTCGAATTGAAAAAAAAAATGATATTTTGTAAAAGAATTGTAGCCCTCCAAGTTAGCTTTTCAACGTATTTTAAATCATCTCAATTAAATATCGAAAGAGAAAGTTATCACAAAAATACTAAAAGTTATTTAGTTGACGAAATTTAGGCGAGGCACGCACCCCAACCAAAAATGTAGCAACCGAGGCGCCCCAAACTAGCCAAGCACATGCCCTAGATATGCCTAGGTGCGTGCCTCAGTACAAAAAATGGGGAAAAAAAAATCAAAATTCCTTATTTTTGTTTAACAATTCAATGCAATCTTTTTTACATCCTTTAAATACCAAAACTCGATTGGAGCACGGGGAACCTCCATTCGACCAAAATTTTATCATATTCTCCATATATTGAAAGCGAAGAATAAGTCTATACATCAATTCAAGGCAAATCATACGAGGATTTTCAAGATTCATAGTCCGATTTTAAGATTTGAGCCAATAACGTGGATTTCTCCTACTTCTTCCATGTCTTATTTCTGGGTGATTTTTTCCAATTATTCTTGTGTAATTTAATCATAAGAATGTTAGGCTAAAATTTTCATTATATTGGATTAATGATGAACCCAATTGTTTGTTTATTTTAATTCAAGACAATTAGTTTAGTATTTCTTAATTATTCTTGATTGATTTTGTATTCTCATTGAATTATTTAATTGCTTGATCACCAATTCGATAGTAAGTTGTTTGTTGTAGTGTAGGAATATTTACAATAAGTCTAGAACGCTGTAAAATCAACACATGGGCAATAGTTATTATGAATAATATCTATGATATGTGCAATCATATGTGATAAATCCTATGAATCAATGCATATTTTTCATATGAATTCAGACTAAGAGTAGAATCGGTTCATGTTAAACATATGTTTAATATAATTTGGTAAAGAATATTGAGTAAAAGTGAATTTTCGATTGTCTTGAATACATGGATTTACTAGATTGTGTATTAAAATTGAATTAAATGACATTAGGATGATTCAAAATTTCAATACAAATATTCACATATTAGTTAAATATTTTATTTACTTTATTAATTTAGGATTAATATAGAAAACATAGAATTAATCTCTTTTGATATTACATGACGTCAAATTTGATAAAAGCTATTAAATTAGGGTCGTGTTTGATTCCCATTTTGAGGGAAAAAAATGCATTTTTGAATAGTTGATTGATGGAGAATATGTGGTTAAAAATTAAGGAAATTTTTTGGATTTGCGTGTAATATTATTTTATTGAAAATGTGTGATTGAAAAGAAGAGAGAGAAATGAATTTTGAGGAAAATGAGAATCAAACATGGGCTAGATATTATTACTTATTTCTCGTGGGAACGATAAATTTGAAACTCATTGATTTTTATTACTTGTCAACGATCTCATATGCTTGTGGATTTTGTTTAAACACTTATTGTTGGAATTTGGTTTAAATATTGAAAATTCGGTTAAGTATAAACTTGAAAAGTGACTTTGTGTCTATTTCGACCAAATATTCGAACTTGATCCGATAGTCAAATTATAAAAATAAATAAATTATCTCGTTCTATTCGTCTAATAGATCGTCTTAGTATATTTGAAATCTCAAAATCAATTCCGAATGAATGAAAAATTGTGGTCCAAAGTTAGTAAGAAAAATGAGGAGAAAAAAAGAAAAATCATGTAACACTGTTGCTCGAGCGACAGACTAGCACCAAGCAAGGGACGAAGCTATCGCTCAAGCGACAGTCTAGTGATAGGAGGGCGAAAAAGTTTCTTTTGAAAATATGTTATTGGAGCTCAAGCAAGAGGCCATTGATAGTAGGGAATGCGTTCCTTCTTGAATGTTACTGAGTTTTGGGGCATGTTTTTTCATTTACCTCTCATTTTCTATAAATATGACTCTTTAGACGTCTATTATGAATCCAATATCATTTGCATTAAACATTACGTCAAAATCTTATGCAAAAACTCTCCAAAAATCATTCCATAATTGTTTTCTCGTAGAGAGAAAGAAAATTTCGTTCGAATTCGTTGTTACTTGTAGTTTGAAATGCTTCTACTACAAGTTGTATACGTTGTATTTTCAGAGCCAAGTGTCAAATATGTTAGCATAGTTGAGGGATAATTTTATTCTAAGGAAAATGTGTTATCACTTGCCTCAAATTTTTTTAAATTCTTCTTCTTTCTTTTTCTTTTTAATATTCATAAAGTTTAATTACGTTCCCGTGAATTAAACTTAACCACTTTTTATATATTGACAAACATCTATTTTCCTACACATCTCATCAACACTTCCAAGACATGTTATACAAGGGCCACACTCCACTCCACCTCGCTCTTCCACATCTCTTAGAAGTGATTGGGCTATTTGGGCAAGGTGATTAGGCACCTCATCCGAAGTGATTGGTCACTTCCCCCAACACACATATTATTCCCTTCAAGTTATTTTTCTGAAGTGACGACGCTTATGTCGAAGTATTACTCTCAAGATACGGTGCTACCTATATCCTATGAATGACATATTTTACATACACCACCTCTGCCAAGAGATACTGCGTACAAAGTTACTATGTACATCTCATAAATTTGATAACCTGCAGCAAATATGTTCAGTCAACTTTTCAGTATTTTTCAAATTTCATTATGGCATAGGGTGGTTGCTTTTAGAGGTGGCAATGAAACCCGAAATCTTGGATGGCCTGGGCTCGGGCTAGTTTGCACCGAGCCCGAGCCAGCCCGTGTTTAGCTCGAATAAAAAAAAAATTTAAAAAATTTAAGTAAAAAATGTGATGACGAAAACTAACAGAAGGCGTCACATTAGATTTTCAAAATTGTCATCTATCAGTTCAATCACCCCCATGGAAGAAAGAACTGTTTAACCATAAGGACACAATAATAGCACATTCTCTGTTGATCACACTCACATTGCTTGCTTCTACGAAGAAAACTTGGACAGCATTATAGTAACATGATAAGCTTCTCTTATTTTATTTTTGTTTGATGATGTTTTGCCATCTAAAAGCAAAAGTCTTATATACTGCAAAATAGATTAGCTAATGCATAGATAGCATTTTAGTAAGTTGTCAACAACCATATTTGCCAAATATGTCCTCCAGCAAGGATTTTTTATTTTTATTACTAACTAAAGAAGAACGTAAAAGATTTAACAAATTAATTAAATAATTGATGAAGTTACTGGTTAAATATATCAACTTAAAATGACTTTTTCCCAGTTGCTAACCATAAGGAGAGACAAGTGGCATCTTCAAGTATTCCATAATAGGAGAAGCAGAGCCATTCCAGAGCTTGACTAACACAGTCAAGTTCTCACTATTGAAAATCGTCCAAATAATTACCTCATTTTTGTCTGCGAAAACCAGGAGCTGGTGGTGCTGTACGTGCTAAATTTGCCAAAATTCTAAGTAAAAAAATGTAAATTTTACAAAAAAAAAAAAAAAAAAAAAAAATTCGAGCTGGCTTGGCCCGGCCCGGCCCGCTAAGGCCTAGACCAAGCCTCATTTTTTTGGCCGGCTCGTTGCCATAGCTATATGCTTTTCACTTTGTGTATGGCGCCCTCATGCCTATGACAGTTCGGATTGATAGAATTTTACGAACGAGCCATAAAGAGGAAGTCACGTGTCAAACATTTGATGAATCTTTCTTCTTCTATATTGGTATAAAATCTCACACTCGTTCCTCTCATGTGTAAGCTTATTCTAGTAATGTACAGTCAACACCATAATTGGAAAATTGAGTGATGATGGGACAACACCATATATTCATTTAAATTTAAAGAGATGTCTTGTTCAAATAATTTGCTGTGATAGTGTTGCTAATATACTGTTTGTAATCTTTGTATAGATGGTCAGGTATTAGTTGACAAAAATTAAATTTCATTTGGTATATAGTTGGAACTAATTAGAGTTATACCTTTGGTGGCTGGTGCAAGAACTACTGATGATGTTAGCAGTCTCAATATTGTTTGTTGTTGGAGAGGCAAGCATTCCCCAGTGATTTAACAATTTGGTCTTCCAAAGCCTAGTTCTTGTATCTTGTTAGTATTGTTAATTTTGAACATTAATTTGGAAATTTGGAGGGAGATTTTCGAGACGTTAGGGGGCAAATCTGATCGACCATAATTAAAAAATAGACTTTGTATAATATTATTAATTAGTAATACATGTTAAATATGTCTTGAGTATTGTGACGAGCATCAATGTTGATGAAGATTGATGTATGTTAATGCGTTAAGAAATGCTACAAGTACATATATTTTTAATATATTTTATATAGAAAACACACGTCTCAAAGGGATTGGTTGCTGACAAAAAACAGTTTTTGACAACAGCAAATCACAGGAAAACAGTTATCCATCTGTATAAAATCTGGTAAAAAATATATACCTGCATGATAATTCTAATACGTTGAAGTCAAGTAAATTGTGGCTGCTCCTAGCGGTAGTTTGATTAATGACTTGTTTGTAGGTTACATAGCAAAAAAAAGTTGGCTTTTATCAATGGACTCAGATCGAGATAACAAGCTACGAGAGATACTTGGTGTATATAATTTGATAGATGTTATATATTTTTTAATAAATTAATAAAAAAATGTTTTAATACTTGGTATTCATATAATTACTTGAATCATGCTAGCATACAGAGTCAAAATACAGGTTCCAAACAGGTGTGACATGTGTCGACGAGTGATTGGATAGTTTGAAAAATTAAAACAAAAAAAACACCAATCATTTGCTGCCATATCAGTGTCTTTTTCTTCCCTATTTTAAATTTTGGCTAAATGGCTTTATTCTAATTAATTTACTAATATAAGTATCAAAATATCAAAAGATATTATTTTATGGGGAAAAAATGTTTATCTTCATTTTCATTTAAAAACCACAATGTAAAATAAATTAAAGGAAAAGCTGATTGTACACCATGCTACACAGCATGATGCACAATCTCTCTTACAAGAGGGGGGCTCCACAATGAATAAAAAATTGAAATAAGCTATTTGTACACTCTGAACTTACCATTTGGTTGACCCGACCTCACCTGCCCCCTCACATGAGTGAAAATATTAAATTTAATGGAGTGGGACCCGATCTCCATGTGAGTGCTCGGTGTGGTCGTGTCAATCAAAGGGTAAGTCCGAAGTGTACATGTAGCGGGATTGTAAAAAATTCGCGAGTTCCTCTTCTTGTGAGGAGGATTGTGTACTATACTGTGTGATATGATGTACATGTAGTCTCCCTCTAAATTAAATTTGAGTGACCAAATAGAGCAGATCTATAAGACAGGTGCAGAAAATCGAACAGGCCTAAAGTCGTGATGAATGGACAGGATGAGACGTAGTACAAGTGGGTCCACATGAAAATCACTTCAAAATCGTGATTACCAAAAATGGGATTTGTAGATCAGTCACAGAGAATCACTATTGCCCGAACGGGATTTCAATTGTCATCTCAAAATCGATTTTGACTATGCGTAACGTCGCTTTTCCCTCCGTACCGTTGGAGATTAAAAAAAAAATAAAAAAAAACACATTGTAGCTCAATCTCGAATACTGGGCCGTATGTTTCGAACCATACGCGACCCAGCCCAATACAAAGCCCAAATACTTCTAGGCCCAAAGCCCATCACGGAACGAAATTTGTTGACTTTATACATCGGGATTGGGTTATAAAACATGGGAATCGTGTACCGCGCAGCAGTTGAGTTTATCCAGATGTTTACGCTAATATTCTGGTGCCTGCAAACAGCCGGAAGATGGTGGTGGAGGGCGGTGGGCTTACGTCAGCATGTCGTCAGTTTTGTTTGAAAGTGTGATCATCATCTCTCGATAGGAGAGCTCTTTGTGTTCCCATTCACATGCAGAAGTGCAGCAGAACCAATTAAGAAATCTCACCCAAAAAAAAAAAAAAAAATATCCGAATATGGAAAAATAAATAGTCAACTGCCTGCCCATAAAGTTTTTCACAATTGTTAGAGCGCTGCTTCCTGCCCCCTGCCAGGCCATTCATCGGTGGGGTCTGTTGAACTTTTTTTTTTTTAAATACACGAGGATCGTGCTACAATGAAGGGCCTATCAACCCCTCGATACACTAAGATTTATCCCAATTGTTAATGCTTTGTCTTTCATTCTTGTATAACACTTTTTCGAGTAAGTTATTTTAAATCAACCTCCTTAAAAACTATTTTAGTCTAACAAAGATTTTAAGAAAAAATAATGAATCGTGTTGCTTGTATATGAAGAATTTGACACATTTTCTGATAGAGCACTCACATTAAGGAGGGAAGCATTTTTATCATTTTTTTTCTTCTTGGGTCTCACGTGGGTCCCACACGATATATGAGTATCTGTCAAAAATGTGGTAAACTATTTTCTGTACAAATGATTTTTCTCAAAAATAATACAAACAGATTCAAAAGCAATTTCGAAGTAATTTTTAATTTTTCAAAAACCTCTAAAATAGGCCCTGCATATAACGTATAAGCTCATCAAAACAAGATTTGTTAGCATGTAAAACAATTTGAAAAAAATCCATATGTTACCATTAATGTAATTGCTAGAAAGGTGTGAATATTAATGCGAAGACAATGTTGTCAAGGATCATGACACAAGCCTCAGTTTGAGCTTCATTATTCAAAAAATAATTTATTTTTTTTTAAATTTATTTTCAATCACACATTTTTCTAATAAAATAATTTATATATAAATTTAAAAAAAATTTATTATTACAAAATTCATTCTTTTGAAAAATGGAACTCAAACAAGAGATAAGTGAATATATAAGGGTTTGAATTATTCGTTTGAATAAAAATAATTTTTGGAAAGAAAATCTAAAATTTTAATATAGTATTATCATATACTCTCTCTAAGGAATCATTAAATCTAGCTAAACCTCAATCAAGTATATAACTTTTAAAATGGTTTTGATTTAGGATCATGCTACAATTATTTACACTCTCTTACTAACTCTTTTACTTACCACTCACAATAGGAGGGTGAGACCCAGTGGCGGATGTAGCTCATGGCGAGCTAGAGCGGCCGCTCTAGCTGGAATCGCCGAAATTTTGGGCTTCTGCCGGAGATGGAAGTGAGGGAGACGACCGGAAATGGAAGTCTGCTGCTCGCTGGTGCTGTGGTGCAAGATTGGGCCTGTTTTTAGAAAAAAAAAATAAAAAAAAAATTGGGCCATATCATTCTAGGCCCAATTTCATCCCCAATCGCCCAAACCCAAATCCCAGAAACAACTAACCCATTACCCACACAGCCACCACGAACGATTAAGGAGGAGAAGATCGAGATTCTCCAAAGTCTCCAAACCCTACACTTCCCAATTTTCAAAAATCCAGTTGATATATACAGGCGAAGTCGAAGCCACGAAATGCAAAAACTCGCTTTGGTTGGAGATGTGGAGTTGGAGTAACTGGCGTGGCGGACTGATGGCTTCTGGTGCGTTTGCAGGCTGCAGCGTTTCAGACTTCGCACTTCGCATCTTCGCCAGTCGTGAGTTGCCACACTTCTCTAGAAGGCCCAGAACCAGTGAACCACGACTTCGACGTAGGAGGTAAATTCGGTTTCTTTCTGTGACTGTGATTTGTAGCATTGTGTCTGACTGAGTTGTGTCACAGTATGAGGCTGTGAGCTCAACCGTGTGAATGTGTGACTGTGTTGTGAACGTGCCTTGTGAAATTGGATATTGGAATTGATAAATTGGATAATGGATATTGTATTTGTGATTTGTAAAATTGGATATTGTAATTGTGAAATTGTGAATCTTGTGATTTGTGAATTGTACTTGTACTTGTGTTTTTGGATTATTGGATAGATGGTGTCTATTTGGTGAATGATGATTTGGTGTTCATTTGTGGGTAATTGAGTTATGAATTATAATTTATCGTTTTGATTTGTGAATTGCGATTTGAGAATTTAGGTTTAGGAAATTAGGTATAAGTGAAAAAAAATAATTTAATGACGAAGATGTTGACGTCAACGGTTGACTTCCGCTCTAGCTGAACTTCGGACTTGGATTCGTCGCTGGTGAGACTGAGACCACATTGTTAGATTATTTTATTCACGCGGGGCCCGTCATACAATATGAGTAGTAAGTAATGTATGTAGTAATCCATTTTATACATTTAATTTAATCATTTGATTTAACTGAGCTACCTTATTGCATGACACTTGAATTTAACATATATATACAAATAAAAAAGCTAAACATACCAAGCAACCCTAAAGCTTTGTTTGACTCCCCCATAAAATAAAAGGTATTTTTATTTGTACACGGAACTTTGACAGTTCGGTATTGTGAGAGGATTGTACATGATACTTATAGCAAAACCCTAAAATAAAATAATTCGTTTTTTAATTAAATATTCACACAATAAAATATTTTATACGTAAATTTAAAATATTTCTTCATTTTTGAATCATATATTTTCTACAAAATCAATATTTAAAACATTATTTTTACGCAATAATGACCGATACAAGAGCTAAGTCGGTAGAGATTGCGGGTTCCGTGGGTGAGTGGAGTGGGGTTGGGTGGGTGAAGGGTAACATAATAATAGCATGCAGATTGATAAGAAGATGATTTGATGTAAAGCCTGTAGTATCTAAAAATCCGAGCATGACGCGTCCAAATCTTAGAGCATCAATCAATCAATTATTTTTGATGGTGATGGATGGAGGGACCTGAGATTTATATAGTGATATTCTTAAAAAAAAAATAAAAGATTGAACCCAGCTTGAGGGTCCTCATCATTCTATCCTGTCTCATCCTTAGTGCATTTTGAATGAGGTAAATCGTGATATGTATTTCAATAGTTCAGAGTACAAAAATTATCATATTGATATTACAAAAAGTTCAATTTCATAACTTGTAAGTGGCAAAAATCGAACACTCATATTGCGATTGTTAGCTCAACTAAGACTATCTCATTCCTGTTATTTGCACTACTGAGCTATGCCCCGAAAATAAGATACAATGATATTCTAATTTATATATATATGGTGGATGGGATTTCTGAAAAATACATGCATGGGAATTGTTATGAAATTAAGGACGTGTTTGGTTTGAGGGGAATAGAATTTCTTAATTAGAATTATAAATTGAATTTATTAAGTTGATCAATATTGGAACGAGAAACACACGCATTAGAATAGAATTGTGTTAAAATTGGAATGACACGTTTAATCGTGTCAAAATTTATTATGATCGAATTTAAAAATATTTGACAAATAAAGATCGAATATGTGTTGTGTTGTACATTCCTACATATACATAGATCGAGCAATCAAGGCCCACCAAGCCTTGCCATGGCATGGTCGGCCTGAACAAGGACATACTAACTCAAACAAGCCAATTATTTTAATAAGGTATGGTCGGCCCGAGCAAGGACGGACTGACTCAAACAAGCCAATTATTTTAAAACTTATTATCTTGAACTATGCATTATCAAAAAGATCAATTATATTCTACTTCCAACAAGGGAAAAAAAATCAAAATAATGGCTAGCGGGCCGAGCATCGGATTGGCCATAATGCATGCATCAATGCATCCGCAAGTATGATTGTCATGTAGTATCGAGATTGACACACTATGATCTTTTATGACCCTAGACTTGTAGAGTCGTATTGGAATCAATGGAAGCAAAATGACGGTCAAAAGATGCAACAGGGCCTTTGCCAAATGCAAGGATCGGTCGATCTAGACCATAGAGGAATGGATTTGTTGGGAATGAGAGATGGGGAGCCGACAACTAGAGCAAAGTGAGAATGATCTCTCACATAGTAAAGAGCTGTTAATCCTTAAGAAATTTGTATAGTCTGCCTTCACAGCCATCAAACTTTTTAATGCAAATTCTTCAAATATTTTTATTTTATGTCATTACAATTTACAGCCTACCAATTTTGGACTAAGTGGAGAGAAAATATAGACAAAGTCAAAACAACTCCACAAATTCGAGAAAATTGTAGTGGAAATCTTTAACTTATTAAAGTTGGGTAAACAAACCCTCAACCTTTAATTCCTATCGTTTAAGTCACAAACTTCATAATATATTATAGCTTGGTCCTCGTGGACATTTTCCTTACGTATTTCATTTATAAAGCATATGAAACGTGCATGTCTCACATCTTAAGAGGCCAAATAAATAAATATTTTCAGTAATTGCAAATTTAGCCCCTGTTTAGTAATCATTTTTCTCAAAAT
Source organism: Osmanthus fragrans (assembly GCA_019395295.1). Lineage (NCBI taxonomy): Eukaryota > Viridiplantae > Streptophyta > Magnoliopsida > Lamiales > Oleaceae > Osmanthus > Osmanthus fragrans. The sequence continues at coordinate 3,462,506 of CM033342.1, forward strand.
GCATTTTTTTCTATATTCTTTTCAACCACACATTTTTCAATAAAATAATATTATACGCAAATCCAAAACGTTTCCTTAATTTTTAACCACGCATTCTCCATCAATCAATTATTCAAAAATACATTCTCTCCAAAATGTCTACCAAACAGGAAAAAGAAAAAAAATATCCCTATTTCCCCCATTAAGTGATTTAATATTTAAATACAATTTAAATTTAATAACACAAAAATAATATATAATAAAAAATAACTTAGGAACAACACAATTTTCTTAAATTTTGAAGTGTTAGAATGGATTCAAATTACATATGGTTTTTGAAGTTTGATTTATGGAGAAAACTTAGATAATTTTTGCTTGGGAGTCCGAGCAGGTAGCGGGTGGTTCCGCCTTGACAGGAGAGGAGGTTTTTTAGTTAATTTCTACCACGTATTTTGTGTTTTATTTCATCCATAACTTCAAGATTTGGCTCTTATAGATACTGCACAAGGTGTAGGCTCAAATAACAATAAAATCATTGTAATATACATTAGAAATTTGAGAGAATTATTTTGATTTAGATTGGGAGTATCAAACCTTGTAAACACATTTTTAATTTCCTGATATATGAAATTCTCCTCTTCTTTCACGTAATTTTTTTTTTTTTTTTTTGTTGAGATACATTATTTTTATATTGTTCATATTATTTGACTCGATTCTCAACAATTAGTATCAGTGCGATTCTCGTATTTTATTCGTTTCCAACAAAAAGTATTTTTGATTCCAAACATGTCCCAAATTTCATCCATGTGGCACTGGGTCCCACATAAAAGAATAAACCAGATTGAAGGTTATGGGCTCGAGAAGAAAAGATTTTCTTTCATTCTTTCAATCTCGTTTTTCAGCTTTTAACATACAAAAATCAATAGAAAAAATTCCAACTTTTTCCCATGAGAATCAAATCTTCTTTACAAGTACCATTACTACACTGCATGTTAAATATTTTTGGGTTTTGGTTAACAACTACCCTCGGCTTTTCTGCTACTTCCATCAAACTATTTAGTGTAAACTTCGGATTTTACACTGCCTCTGTGTTACAGTTAGGTCATAGATTTGCTCAGTATTAATGCAACTGATAGTGTATTGTTTGATGTATTCTTCTGCAACTTAAAAGCATTATGCATATAATATTGTTCAAAATCAATAAAATTGTGTGAAATGATACTGGGAATGAAAAGTGGAATCCGGAGCCTAAAAGTTCTCATAGGCCACGAAGGCTTATGGTCGCATAACCATTTGCAGGGCGTAAAGGCCCTTTCATTGGATGTTCTATGCGGTCACATAGAACAATTAACTAGCCATTTGTACTCGTTTTTATTTGAATTTGTGTTGGCATTTGGAGGATATCATGCAACTTTTCAATAAATTTTGACACTATTTTGTAAGTGTTGATTGAGGCCTATAAATAGGTGGCCAATGATTAAAAAAAAAAAAAACTTGAAATCAAAATCTTCATTCCAAAATGATAGGATTTTCACTTCTTCCTTCATATTCAAAAAATTCTGGTTTCTTGTTCTTAAAATTTTGGAGGATTTCACACAGTGCTTAACTATTAATCATTTTCAAGGCTTAATAAATCCTGCAAACAATTTGCCAAGAATATCTTTAAGCATCAAGTTCAATTCGAGAGAGGACAAATATTGTTTAAGAGCAACGATCATGTATTTAAACTTTCGTTCAATTTCTTTTATTGTTCATTTTGTTATTTGTTTCTTCTTCATCCCTTGTGTAAACAATATTTTCAACAATCTCAAATGATGATCCTACAATGGAGAATGAAATCACCATGTCGACAATCAAGTTGATAAATTAAACAGAAGATACACAAAAGCAAAAGCTTTTGTTTGCTGCACGAATGTACAACATAGTATTATTAGTAGGAAAAGGCCAAAGACAAGGTCGGTGACAGACTCTGTCTCCCTCTTATTTGTAACTATTATAAGTACAATAACGCTATAGAGATGGACTCAAAAATGGTAATATACAGGTGGACACGTCGAAACATGATTGGACACTTAAAAACATAAGAGCCAATGAATTTTTGTCAAATTAGTCTGTCCTCTGATTTCTTATTTTTTAGTCTGTCTGTCTGACTTCGTTGATTATTATTTTTGTTAAGACAATTTAAATAAAATACAAAAAAGCCTGTTAAATCAGTCGAATCAGTGAATATATAAGTCACGGGGAGTAGGATACAAAGTGAGAAAAGTCAAAAGAGAAATAGCAACTTTCCCTGTCGATGAATTTGATTGACAATATATACTAAATATTCTTCTTTGTTTTTGGTTTTTGTATATAAGAGATAAAAGATTGTTTTAAAGTTTGTTTTATATATTGAATCTCTCTTAATTGTACAATGAAAATTACCTAAAATTATTTATGCGCGATACTAAGCTTCAGTTTGATTGAGATTAAAATTTAGATTTTAATATAAATCAAAGTTAACAATTAATTTTAATAACACATTTCATAAAATTCACAATTTTTCAATCATATATTTTATCAGAATTTATTAAAAATATAATTTTAATCCTCAACAAATAGAGGCTAATTCTATGTTCATTTGCATGTATGTATATGCTAATTTTAATCAAAGTCAACAAATGTTTGGAGAAATTAAAAACAAAACTATCTCAAATTCATGTGAAAATAACATTTGAAATACAAAATTGGGAGGGCCGAGGGGACATAGAGCTAGAATTTAATTTTCACGATCTATGTCCATGTTTCGTATCATCATATACCTTCTCATAAATTTTGTAGGTTTTTCTTTAATAATTGCTTTATTATTTTTGGAGTATGCTTCTATAGGACTAAAACCTTTCCAAATAATAGTGTTTTACTATATGAATTTAACACTTTGGTTGACAGATTAAGTGTTGCAAAAAATGATTGAATGATAGTGTTGACTATTTTTTAAACAGTCCAATAACAGAATGCCACATATGTCATGTGACATTATGTTATTCAGGATGTTAAAGAATCTGGTAGTATAGCAGAACTGAACCTTTATTTGAAATGTCAACTCTAGTCAATATTTTCGTGTCTATACTCAAATGCACCTTCTCTTGTACACTTTTCAAGGTGTTTATGTTGTTCTACCTAAATGGACATCACAATCATTTGACGATTTACTGATTGATTCTCGGAACTCACATGACTTGTGTCGTCCTCAATACGATCTACTTATATTACTAATCACAAATCAATTATTTCTTTAAAAAGTATTTATTTAGTTATTAGTTCAATCAATATAATAGTAAGTGAAAGATATGAGAAAAACAAAGACAAAGATTTACATTGTCCCTATCCACATGATTATTATTGAGTTAAGCCATTTTGTCTAATAATTTTGCCCACCTATTTGATAGACACAAGTATAGGCAGTAGATGATTAGTTGCAAAAAATTGACTATATTTTAAAAATGGTCCAATTTGGGTCGGTCTATAAAGAAAGTGGGCAAAATATTCTGTCAATGTAACATGATTCATTATTATTTTATGGACCTTTCTACATATACATCAAAATTTATATAAAAGATTAAGTAATATTCACATAACACATTATCATTTGTCAATTTAAAATATAATTTATTTTTTCATTCAATCCCCCCCCCCCCCCCCCCCCCCCCCCCCCCCCCCCCCCCCCCCCCCCCCCCCCCCCCCGCCCCGCGACAATTTGGATAAGTGCTCGTGGTCCATTTTTATGTAAAACGGGGTTCAATCTTTTTTTTTTAAAAGTAAAATCCTTATTTTTATCTTTTACTGTTGTTCTGCACTGCTTACATATGAGATATGTATCAGCTTTATCGATCCCATTTCCCATGGTAAAAAATCCAAACCTCTCTTTCTTTGTTCATTTCCTCACTCTCTTTAAACTACTTTCTGTTCCCTTCCTCTCATTTTTCTTCACTGACAGATGTAGGAATACCTGCACACTTCCTCACGCACGCACGCACGCATACTTCTCTCTTCACCCTTCACATAGATGCATACATTTTGAACCCGCTTGCCGTATAGGGCCTGATTACACAGGGCTTAATTCATACATTTTACATACACAATCTTCATCATCTCTCTCTAGACTCTGTACCTATATCACTCTCTCTCTCTAGCCATATGATAGAGTGATCAGAAGAGGACAGCCCAGAAATGCAGATTTTCCAGCCATATCATACCTTGTTATTTCGCCTTTTCTTGATTCATCATCAAATCCCCATGAACGCTACTCCCTAATAATACTCCACCTCTCTGTTTAACCAATTACAAAACCTTACGAACGGTTCCCAATTTCCAACCGCTTTTGTATATCATCATAATGTTTCTATTTCTCCAGTGTGCTTAGTGATCACTTGTCTCTCGAGAAAATTTGTTTGATCAATGGAGAACTTTTACTGTGTTGATAGCAGCAATGATTCACATTTGCCTCCAGGGTTTAGATTCCACCCTACTGATGAAGAACTGATCACTTACTATCTTCTGAAGAAGGTTCTTGACTGTAGCTTCACTAGTAGGGCCATTGCTGAAGTTGATCTTAACAAGTGTGAGCCTTGGCAACTTCCTGGTAAGTTTTTCCTCAAACCCTAAACTCGTGTTGTGCATGTTTGCTTTCTTGTTTATTTATCATTTCAAGTTCAACATTTTGTAAAGGGAAAGCTAAGATGGGAGAAAAAGAATGGTACTTCTTCAGCCTCCGGGATCGGAAATACCCAACGGGGTTAAGGACTAATCGTGCAACAGAAGCTGGATACTGGAAGGCCACTGGAAAAGACAGGGAAATTTACAGCTCAAAGACTTGCTCACTGGTGGGAATGAAGAAAACCCTAGTTTTCTACCGTGGAAGAGCTCCAAAGGGTGAAAAGAGCAACTGGGTTATGCATGAGTATCGTCTTGAAGGCAAATTAGCTTATCACTATTTGTCTAGAAATTCCAAGGTACAAAATTGAAAATCAATCTGTGTTTTGCCTATTATTAGTAACCATTAACCTTAAAATTTGCTGATACTGTATCGTTTTCTGGGTTGTCTGTTCATATACAGCAGTTAATTATGTCCAATATCCTAACATTTTGTCTATCAAAGCTTTCAGAAAGATAGTTTTAAAATGAATTTCCCTTTCAAAATCTCGAACAATCATAATTTCGTACGCAATAATTCATAATGATACTGCTGTTTGCAGTGATTTTTAAGCAGAAAGATCTGTTGTAATATCCTTGTCTGTACAGTACATATCAAACTTTTTTGCATGGTACCTTGATATCTTCATCATCATGAAGAATAAAATTTCACCCATTTTTCAAGCACGGTATTTTGAAATAGTAGATTGACAAAGAATGCGATATTAGAAAGAAGGGGAATTTTTTTTTATTTGCGTGTAATATTACTTTAATTGGAAAATATGTGATATATGATTTTTTGAGGATACAAATTCTTGCTGGGCCTCAAAAATTGATTTTGGTTAGAATCATTAGCAGCTATTTTAGGACAAAATGAGAATTAAACATCCCCCTTAAATCCTAATCAAATCTTTATTTTTTAATTTGTAAAGAGAATGTGCTCATAAGAATGATGTGATATTTGTCACTGTTTGACGTCCAGGATGAGTGGGTAATTTCTCGAGTGTTTCAGAAGAGTGGCCCAGGGAGCGCCACCGCAAGCGGTGGCAGGAAGCGGCTGACCACCTGCATAAACCCTTTTTCTGAAGTTAGTTCTTCCTCTTCAGTTTCTCTGCCGCCGCTCCTTGATTCCCCAGCTGCCATCACTGAACATGATAGCTGCTCCTACGACACCAACCCCACTAATGTTAAGGAGCACGTGCCCTGTTTCTCCACCGCAGCACCACCGAGTTTCAACCACAACTCTCTCTTCGAGCTGCCGCCGGCCACGGCCCAGAATATGTTTATCGCCGATCACTCATCTTCTTCAGCAGGTTTTCCAAAAAATAACATTGGTGGAATCTCGTCTTTTCCCAATTTGAGGTCTCTCCAAGAAAATCTTCAGCTACCTTTCTTTTTCTCTGCTCTGGCTCCTCCAACTATGCACGGCGGCACCAGCGATCAGATGACTGGTTATGGCCCTGTTAGCTACTGGCCGCCACTGGAGAATCAGGAAATGGGTCCCACTTGCACTGAACTCGACTGCGTGTGGAATTACTAATCGAAAAATCTTGCCGATCAGAATTTGTAATTTGTTCCTGATGGATTCTCAATTATATTAGATTATTAAATATTATTAGCTTTGTTATTATCTGTAGGATCTTTTTATGATCTATGTAGTACTTGGTTCCTTGTACATGTTGTGTCCTGATGTAATCAATGTTGTGGGCTGCATGTTTTGAATGGTGATTTCAAATTCGTGTTTTATTAGTAAAGAATTGTGATTATGATAAATGCTTCTTGTAGATAACTAGATATATAATATTTTACATAATCATAAGGTGTAAAAATATAGTGGGAAAGTTATTAGGTTGATGAGATTTTGATTTAATTAAATTTCGTCACATAATTCGCTAGTAAATCATTATATGAGTTATGCGATGTTAGTAAATCGTTATATAAGTTATGTATAAGTATCACGATTCGTGTTTGCTTCATTGCATAATGATGAATCATCATTAGTTTAGGTCATTAATAGTTCGAGATTGTTGTGATGTATTTTCATGTAATGGATGATAAATTAGGGGGTCTACGAACTTTCATCTTGATCGGTGATAGAATGGTAGGATATGGTCCTGTTTGATCAATCTGGATTTTCCATGTTTCATTTTCTAAATTTTTGTTGTTTGATGCATTTTTTCCATTCTTTTCCTTGAATTTGTTTTCCCAACAATTTAATGGGGTAATGTCCCCCCCCCCCCCCCCGCACCTCCCCTCCGCTCCCCTCCCCGGCCCCCTTTTTGGGGGACAATTGGAACAAATTTATTCTTTAAAAAAAAAAAAAAAAGTCCCTTTAATTGATAATTTTCATGAAAAATAAAGTCAAACGAATATCAAAAGATTCAAAATTTCAAAATTTTTCAGGTGGAAAAATTATACCAATCAAACACAATTAATTGACAATCTTCGTTAAAATAATTTTTAGATAATTCAATTTCATGTAATTCGTTTTCTTTCCACCCAAATTTCATCTTGCAATCAAACAGATCCTAACATTATTCCAAATCAATGGGTAAAGGAAGGATAACTTACAAGATTTGTGCAAAGACCATTTTTCAGATGAGGGAATTGTAATGTCTACAAAAATTTTAGGGAGCAATGGCGATCTAAATTTTTAAAAGATATACACTTTGTTATTTTAAACTTGACATTCAAACAAGTCGTCTTGACATCTTTATATAGTTATTTTAGAGCTTTTTGCTTCAACTTTAAGAATTTGATGTTGCTCGTAATGAGTTTTGACATATTTTGCACGATAAAGTCCTCGTGACACATTGATGCACTGTGGCCAACTCTATGGGCAAAACCTTAAAAGTTCTATGCTTAGAGTTTACCTTCCCAAGCTTGAAATCTCGCTTATCTATATGATAGTATCGTGTTACTATGTCATATTGGTAATCCATATTTGGTGTAACAATGTCGTGTACGATGCACATTATTAACTCGGAAAATCTTAAGGATGAGATTGACGAACACTAATAACTTGAGAATTAGCTTCTAACTATACTTTCCTCTATTGGAAAAGCAGCATATCATTAAATGGATGTCCAAAAGGAAGTTTAAACTAACAAAATAGTTAATAAATATTTTTATAGATGTCAGTCGCTTGCTTCCTTATCAAAGATGTTGCCGTACAATAACTAGATTGAGGATGGTCCCCCGGCAAGAACTTCCTACTACAACCCCCCTCAAAGTGGTCCTAATTCGCCATGTCTATATATCATATATGGAAACTTTTCCACTGACTTGTCAACAATAAAGACTATGTCGGGTTACCTCTCGCAATAATGAACTAACAAGAAAGTAGTTCCCTGCACAAATACAAAACTAAGCAAGACGGTTCCTGAAAACTACGGATGGCAATGGGCGGCTCGCCAAACGGGCCGACCTACACAGCTTGGGCTCGGTCATTTGACAAGCCCAAACTGCCCACAAGCCGCGTTTTTACGAGCTGAGCAACCGAGCCACTCGACTCGTTTGACATCCCTAACTAAAAACTCGATATAGCTAAGAATATGCAGTAACTCCATACAAAGAGGCAATACTCAATATATTTGGATCAACCACTTTTGGTTTATAATTATATATTTATATCCTACTCTTTAAAATTGACGTCTACTTTACTTCATTTTATTCCTATAAGGTGGCTCCACTGAATCAGCTTTCCACGGAAAGTAGCATGTCCAGGCTGTGCCTACTTTGATACTATTAAGAACGAAATTCTACATCGAATAAACTTGAAATAAATAATCAACATATAAGGATTTGAGTTACTCCTTTAAAGAGAATGACATTTTAATATGAAATCTAACTTTTAATATGGTATCAGTTGTAATTTCACAAGGCACATTTTTCACGAACGTCAATGACTTGTAAGATGAGTTTACATAATTGATTATAAATCAACGATGCATGCCTTTCACGAGCAATGTGCAATACAATTAGATTTTTATAATATGTTATACGATGAATTTTAGTACTGATTTAGTAAAGTTTTTGTTTGCTAAAAAATTGATCAAAATTCAGTTTTAATCATACATTTTAATATTTTATTAGACCCACAACTTTTATTCACTTTTCAGCACACATTTTATGAAACCGACTAATCTTTATCAACTTACAACAACATCACAATTCACACACCCCTAAATAACCCAAATGACTCAACTAAAATCTCCTCACACTACTGGCTATAATCAACACAAGAGAAGCTTCAAAAATTCATGATGATTGATGATGACGAGTGTTGTGATATTGTTTAAAACGAAGTGCGTGATGAATTCATAATTCAGCAATGCAATGAGTTGGCCTCCACTTTGGGTGTGTGGACAAATGCACAGACGTCAAATTTCTCGTATAATGGCAATGCACGCGATTTGCCAAATATGTGCAAATCCTTTGGATTTCATTATGATGAAAAGAGAGAGATTGTTTGCAGAATGGCAAAAATACACAACACCCTTTTACTTATTTGTATACAAAATTATGAACAAGGCGAAAGTGGAAACATCAAAAACATGGATTTGGAAGGGGTGGGGATGGGGATGGGGATGGGTGGAGTTAATTATTTCATTACATATCGAACTTCGCTCATTGTCAAATCTTACTCATTATACTTTGAATTGCTTTCATATGATCACTTAACTTACATAAGTTGCACTCCATCCATTATCCACAAAGTTATCGATACTTGAGAAGCCTACGTGGACAAATGGAATACGACATGGAATGTTGATAGTGTTAAAACTGTCAAACAAGCACAGTGTGGATGTCACGTCTGAAAGAGTTAATTGTTTCATTACACATTGAACGTTGTTTATCATCACATTAACGTCCGAAAGAGTTAATTGTTTCATTACACATTGAACGTTATTTATTATCACATTTTACTCACTGTACTTGAATTGCTTTGAAATGGTCACTGAACTTGCACAAGTTACACTCCATTCATCACCCATAAAGTTATCGTTGCCTTCTTTTCGATTCAAAAGGAAATGAATCAAAAAAATTATTTTCCTCTTGAGATGTACTGTGTTTTATTGAATTGTAATTTGTACATCAGTTGAGGCTGGGGATTGGACTTGTCATGACGAAGGTAAACTCTTGATAGACAAGAGGCTAGGGGTATCAATGGGTCCACTCGGGGGAGACCTGATGTAGTTCATACTAAAAAATTATGACCAAATGACATGTTGGGTTTGTTAAATTGAAAATAGATTTAACAAGAAAACAATCACGAGTCAGCTATTCGGAATTTTTTTTTTTTTTTTAAATAATCTTGATAGCTTTTGATTAATAAAATAATTTGGACCAGGCTTGAAATATGAGTGGGTCCAAGGTGATGGGATTGTAGCGCATAGCCATGCTTTATTTTGTGTGATATAAGAGGGATGTATTTGTGGCAATATTTTACATCAGTTGATATTAGAGCCGGAGGTTTGTGTACGGACCGATGTTGGAGTATTATCGCAGAGTGAGTGGACATTGCATGAGCATTCTTGCAACGTAGACTCAACGGAATGAGCTTGGGATGAATTTTCGAACATGATTCCAAGTAATATTTAATGACATATATTTATTTTATGAGCTATTTTAAAACAAAATGGGATGATACCCATGGGCGGAGCCAGCTTAGAGTCAATGCAGGCCCAAACCTACACTGAACTTCTGGCTCAAAAAAATTAAGCCCAATTATTATTATTATTTTATTATAATCTTGAGATGCTCCTTCAGAAGTAACATGATGAAGAAACGAAACTGACCTTTTATATGTTTCTTCTTTAAGTAAGCTGAGAAACAACTAACTTGTGATCATAAAGGACTAATAGAAATGGACAGAAGAATGAATCACCTAAACTAAATGCTTTTGAAGCCTTAATGTAAAGGACATTTGGGAATTCATGCTTAGAAGAAGAAGAGGAGGGGGGGGGGGGGGGGGGGGGGGGGGGGGGGGGGGGGGGGGGGGATGTTTGGTTTTGCTATGGGAAATTGGGAATGTTGACAAAGTATGCAACAGTATTGTTGTTTTTAGTATAAAAACTGGCAAGGAACAAGTGTAATATGTAAATTATATCATTTTTAGTATTGTCGTAATATTGTTTTATATTTTTATCATCATTACATTCATGACTAAAAACTTAACGTTCGAATTGAATAAAATTGTGCCCGCACTGAACGTCAATCATGACTCCGCCCCTGATGATACTTATGTCAAAAATAATAAAAATAATCTATACACAATAAATGTGAAAAGTTAGCTATTTCCATGGATAAATGAGAATCCACTTACATAATATAGTATATGCTTACAATTTAAAATAGGTTTTTTATTTTGGCCCAATTAGAGCCCTTAACTTGGATGGGTGGAAGAATTCATTTGTCAGGGTATTCTTTATCCCAAATTACAATTCAGGTGTAAAGTTTTGAAGTGTAAAAATTAGATATTATTTTATTAATTAATTATTTTAATATTACAATTGTACGATTTTTGGTCACATTTACATAATTAAAGGTCACAATTAATTTACTAGTCACATATTATCGAATTTTATGGTAACTGATTATTTCGAGGTCACAAATTGTAGGTCACAATTTATTTGTTGGTCACAGTTTTTCAAATTAGCTGGTTACAGAAATTTTTCAGTTACACGTTGTCAAATGTTTAAGTCACAATTGTAAGTTACAATTAAGTTATTGGTCACAGATTAATAAATAATTGGTTATATAGACCCAAAGCCCCGAATCCCGACCTAATAATTGGTCATAGATCGACCAAATAGTTGGTCACTGACGTCGCGACTACAACACCTCACGACATCAACACCACTGCCATCGCATCGCCGACACACCATTGCATCACCCACACCAACGAATCAAAAACAAAAAAAAATTCCAAAAAAGTCGAGACGACGCAACTATGCGAAGCAGACTACCTGCACCTCCACACCATAGCCACCAAATCAGAATGCAGAGCACCATCGCCATCAACACTAGATTCACCATCAGCCGCCCGATCCACCACCGCCACTAAAACCACACAAACATCATCACACCATGAAAACAACCACCACCAACAAACAAAAATCACTTAAATCTGGCATGGCCGCCATCTTCACGCCCAAAAGCATCTCAATACCTTGGCGGCCCAACGTCGCTGCAAGCGAGTTGGTTCTGATCTACCATCGCCACAATACCGTACACAACCACCTCCAACCAGAACCACCGTTTTTCACAAATACTGTTGCTTCTTCGCGCCGCATCGAACACAAGTCAATTGCAAAAGCCCTAGTAGCTTTCTACCAAAAATACGTCGTTAAGCAGTCGAAGAAGGAGATTAAGGACATCCTTGTTAGATACACCAAATCGGAGAAGATCTCTGTTGCATTCTCCAATCTCTTTCATTACAAACGTGGACAGAAAGGAAGAAAGGAGACGAGATGAAGATAGTGGCGGCGAGAGAGTGGACGCGAGAGTAGAGAGAGAGAGAGTAGAGATGAATATGAGAAAAATGATTTAGGGTGTGTAAATATAATATTTTAATTATTAATTTTTTACCCTAGTTTTGCTTAAAATTTATTTGCACCTGACTTTTGCACTTGGTTCTTGAAACACCTGGTGGGGTGTAATTTCCTCTTTCAAGGTAGTCTACGTTGAGAAAAGCTCATCTCTAAGGAGTAGTTTGATAAAGAACAATGATTTTAGTAAAATTTGATGAACACCGATAAATTTTGTGAGTTGCATAAAATGTATGTTAAAATTGAAGTTTGATCAATTAAAATAAATAAATAAACGTTATTTGAAATTTTATATAACAAGCACTAAATGCTAATTTTATTTGGGCTTACAAAGTGGGCTTGATGCTTATGGAAGCCCATGTAGATTCGTACCTCAACCCATTACAAAAGAACGCTTCTCTAGAAACCTATTAGGGCATGTTTGATAGGCAATATTTTTTTTGGAAGATGGAAATTAAAATCCATTTTCCACATTTTTAGCTATTTGATAGGTAAAAATTTTCAGGCAATTGATTTTCCACTACCCCTCCCACGTGAACCCTTTTTCTTTGTTTTTGAGGAATTAATTTTTCCATGGATTTGGTGGTTTTTTTTTTTTTTTTTTGACAATTGAAACAAATTTTATTCCTTTAATTGATAATTTTCATAAAAAAAAAAAATCAAACGAACACCAAAAGATAAAAAAATTCAACATTTATTCAGGTGAAAAATTATACCAATAAAAAATAATTAATTGATAATTCTCAGTAAAACAAGTTCTAGATAATTTAATTCCTTAAAATTCGTTTTCTTTCCACCCAAATTTCATTCTTACAATCAAATGGACCATTAGATTTTTGAACCAACTATATTGAATAATGCTATTTATCGGCTACGTGTCAAGTTACTGATATGAAATGATAAGTCTAGCCCCCAGGGCATATCTCCAAGTGGCAAAGGGGAGGACGGTTAGGGCTCAGCGCGGTAGTGTGCAGAGTTCGATTCCCCGCAAGGGAATTGACTTTGTTGCAAACGGGAGTTACCATTGGGTTAATAGTCCTGACCTAACCATAAGCTCTCCACCCTGGCTCCTTGGAGGCACATCCTGTGATTTACCTCCTCCACAATGGCTCAGAGCAGGGTTGGTGGGGGTCCTCAAGGTTGGGGTTCAACCTTTTTTTTTGAAATGATAAGTCTAATTAAATATATGATTGATTGATTTATGCCCTATAAGGCTATAACACGATTATCAATTGATTTAAATAGCATTAACTCATTTCCATTAGTTGATAGATTCAATAGTGTCAAATCAGATGATCTTACCACAGTTGTCATGACCAGCTTTTTTTTATGAGAACAATTCCTTACAGATTACATAGTTGATTTGCAATGGTCACTTCGACCATTACTTCTTGACAAATCTCCGTGACCTAAATTTTCTTTGCATGATAATTCCCAATAAAACACTTGGTGCCGATCTTATAGAAAATCATGGAAGAATAATTGAGTTATTTTACTAGTCACACTTCTATCACTTATTTATAAGAACAAGCCGTCAAGCTCTTTTCAAAATAAGTAATTAGATAACTTACAAGTAATAAGTAAAGACCAAAGGTCCAAAGTTGTCATTTCACTGTCTGTCCATTTTCCCAAACAAAGCCCAAATTAGAACCCTACTTCTACAGGGCCTGATTACCAGGCCCTGCGCAGGTCACCCCCATCCCACAATTGTGTCTGTCCTGTATAGGGCCCGACAACACGATTTAATTCCCCAAATTAATATGAAAAATTCTTCCAAGTACAGAATTTTTTTACTACAAAATGGACAGAATTTTTCACTCACATAGGAGTGGACCCGTGCATAAAATATTGTGAAAAAAAAAGGAACAATACAAAACTAAAGTTTTTAGTATGTCCAATTCAATAATAAGGTAATAAGTTTCAAAGTTCAAAAATAAGGTTTTTATTAAATTTTATTTATGATTTAATTAATTACTTAATTAATTAATTATATAAAAGTCACAAATTTGTATAAATTGGTCACAAATACATTTATTGATAACATATTATCAAATTAATTAATTACAAATTATTACGAGGTCACAAATCAAAAATTTTATTAGTCACAAATTATTTTCGAGGTCACGGATTGAAATTTTAATAGGTCACAATTTATTTTCGAGGTCACAAATCAAAATTTTAATAGATCACACATTAATTTCTTAGGTCACAATTAATTTCAAGGTCACAAATATAAATTTTAATAGGTCACAATTTCTCTCCGAGGTCACAAATCAAAATTTAATAAGTCACAGACTAATTTATTAATCACAATTTATTGAATTTTATGGTCACAAACCAATCCGATCAAAAACCACCACCAATACTTGGTCACAAATATGTGACCACCGACCCGCAACCACCGCCTCGCCACCGCAACAGTAACAAACCCACCATCTCCATAGCATTGGCACAGTAAAGGAATCACCATCACGACTGACCACCTCCACCACCGCCTCACCCCGCGACCATCCACACCACCACCACCTCCATCATCGCATCAACACCATCTACACCACGTCGCTACCACTACTAGATCCTCACATCAGCCCCAACAATCCCCACAGTCGCCACAAAACACAACCACCACCAGATCCTCATTTCCGAGACCACCGTCCATCTCCACCGTCACAACCGCACCAACAACCATCACCACCGCCCACATCGCACCAACACATTCAAGTTCCACACCGCAACAACCACCATCACCACACACGCAGAAATCACAGAACCACCAAGTCACCGCCACCACCTCCATCACCACAGCCCACACCGCACAAACCACCATCACCACAGCCCACACCGCACCAACCACCATCGATTCCACACATGCAGAAATGACAAATCGAACGGGCAAAGCTTCAAGTCTACCATCGACCATCACCACCTTCGATTAGTCGGAGTTTTGGGTGGCGACGGGGTGGCGGCGACAGGGGATAGAGTGAGCGAGAGCGAGCGCGAGAGAGAGACCGGTGGTGGGGGGAAATGATATTTTACATTAGGGTTAGAATATTTATATAATTTATTTGATTTTTTAATATTATTATTTAATATTAAAATATTTTATAATATTATAATTAAAACCTGATTTTTGTATAAATAAACTATATATCTTAATTTTGATTTTGGATCTTTAAATATCTTCCTAGATGTAATTTCCTCAAAAAAAAAATTCCCGTCATCTAGTGTGTTCGGTAGGTACAGTCATATGTTCGGTAGGTACAACGAGTTAAATCCCAGTACGGTTTAATTAATATTAATGTGAATTGTCCCGTGGATAGGATTGATAAGCAACAACGGGAGAAATCTCCTTCGGTATTGAGCTTCACCCACTCGCACAGAGATGGCTGTAGCAGTGATTCATAGCATATCGTGTGGCCTTCCAGGTAAGTTCCAGAGCCTCTCTCTCAGTAGCACTCCAACTGCCGCTAGCGCCCCCTGCAGGCCACTCAGCTTTTCCTCCACCACGGTGGGGGGGGTGTGGGGTGGGGGGGGGGGGGGGGGGGGGGGGGGGGGGGGGGGGGGGGGGGGGGGGGGGGGGGGGGGGGGGGGGGGGGGGGGGGGGGGGGGGGGGGGGGGGGGGGGGGGGGGGGGGGGGGGGGGGGGGGGGGGGGGGGGGGGGGGGGGGGGGGGGGGGGGGGGGGGGGGGGGGGGGGGGGGGGGGGGGGGGGGGGGGGGGGGGGGGGGGGGGGGGGGGGGGGGGGGGGGGGGGGGGGGGGGGGGGTGGGGGGGGGGGGGGGGGGGGGGGGGGGGGGGGGGGGGGGGGGGGGGGGGGGGGGGGGGGGGGGGGGGGGGGGGGGGGGGGGGGGGGGGGGGGGGGGGGGGGGGGGGGGGGGGGGGGGGGGGGGGGGGGGGGGGGGGGGGGGGGGGGGGGGGGGGGGGGGGGGGGGGGGGGGGGGGGGGGGGGGGGGGGGGGGGGGGGGGGGGGGGGGGGGGGGGGGGGGGGGGGGGGGGGGGGGGGGGGGG
Organism: Osmanthus fragrans; assembly: GCA_019395295.1. Classification (NCBI taxonomy): domain Eukaryota; kingdom Viridiplantae; phylum Streptophyta; class Magnoliopsida; order Lamiales; family Oleaceae; genus Osmanthus; species Osmanthus fragrans. The sequence continues at coordinate 3,478,714 of CM033342.1, forward strand.
GGGGGGGGGGGGGGGGGGGGGGGGGGGGGGGGGGGGGGGGGGGGGGGGGGGGGGGGGGGGGGGGTGGGTGGTGGGGGGGGGGGGGGGGGGGGGGGGGGGGGGGGGGGGGGGGGGGGGGGGGGGGGGGGGGGGGGGGGGGGGGGGGGGGGGGGGGGGGGGGGGGGGGGGGGGGGGGGGGGGGGGGGGGGGGGGGGGGGGGGGGGGGGGGGGGGGGGGGGGGGGGGGGGGGGGGGGGGGGGGGGGGGGGGGGGGGGGGGGGGGGGGGGGGGGGGGGGGGGGGGGGGGGGGGGGGGGGGGGGGGGGGGGGGGGGGGGGGGGGGGGGGGGGGGGGGGGGGGGGGGGGGGGGGGGGGGGGGGGGGGGGGGGTGGGGGGGGGGGGGGGGGGGGGGGGGGGGGGGGGGGGGGGGGGGGGGGGGGGGGGGGGGGGGGGGGGGGGGGGGGGGGGGGGGGGGGGGGGGGGGGGGGGGGGGGGGGGGGGGGGGGGGGGGGGGGGGGGGGGGGGGGGGGGGGGGGGGGGGGGGGGGGGGGGGGGTGGGGGGGGGGGGGGGGGGGGGTGGGGGGGGGGGGGGGGGGGGGTGGGGGGGGGGGGGGGGGGGGGGGGGGGGGGTGGGGGGGGGGGGGGGGGGATTGAGGGTTGAAATGGGAAAAAGTAGCCTTTTTAAATGCTCTAAGATGTGAAATGTAGAGACCTCCCTTTCAAATTTCAATTTTAACTTCAAAGTCTGTTTCTTTTTTGTCTTTGTTTATTTTCTTATTATGGAACATCAATGTTGGTCCCAAACGATTTTATGCCTCGATTTGTAAATAAAATACCAAACAAGAAACATGAAAAATAACAAGATCAACAACAAGAATTTTTGGCCCGACGGCCCCGAGGTTCAGCGACGTTTCCGGCGCCTAATCCCCGTTGAGCATCCGTTAGGATTAAGCTCGAATCCACTAAAATCGCCCCAAAAATAGGCAAAATCGGAGTACAAAAAACAGTCCCAAAATGGCAGTAAACTCTCCAAAAATCAAACTCCTCACTCAAGCATGAACTCACACAAGAGTTCACCTATTTTACTCTCACTGTCACACAATCACACAAGATTTATGAGAGATCTACAAAATTATAGAGAGCATAAGAAGAGAAGAAGAAGACGTTCTAAAATCTATCAAAGATGAATAATAAAGGCTTCATGTGAAGAGTGATTGAAAAATCTGAAGTGCTAGTCTATTAATTAGTGGCCCCACCACCTTTCAATCAACTAGAAAACAATTTCTATTATTTGCACAAGTAAGCCCTTGAACTCCCTCAAGCTTCAACCTTCTGGAGCCTTCTAAAAACTTAACCATTAATTGGGCCTCCAAGTTTTGGGCTTAAATAAATCAGCAAACCAATTTACTACAATCTCCACTTTTTGCTGCATTTTGTGACGGTACATTAGTGGATTTTTGCTTAAGTCTAACTTCACTTGCTCTTATTACCTGCATTTAAAAAAAAACAAAGTTAGTATTCTTCAAGATTTAATAACCTTAAACAATCTGAAAATTTATTTAAAGGTATTACCTTTGTTCCAGCATCAGCTGGATTTACTTGAGTTGGTATTTTTACCAACTTAATATCACCCCTATCAATTATATCTCTAATGAAATGAAACTCAACATCTATATGCTTTGACCTATCATGAAAAACTGGATTTTTACTCAAAAATATAGCACTTTGGTTATCAGAACATAGCTCCACCTGATTTTCTATAAGACCTAATTCACCTAGTAAACCCTTCAACCATAACCCCTCTTTTACAGCTTCGGTGGCAGCAATGTACTCGGCCTCGGTTGAAGATAATGCAACCACCTTTTGTAATTGAGATTTCCAGCTAATGCATGTATCATTCATGACATAAAAATATGCATTAGTAGACTTCCTATTATCTGGATTTCCAGCATAGTATGAGTCTGCATAACCTTTTAGTTTAAGTCCATTTTTATTACTTTTGAACATTAATCCCAAGTGACTTGTTCCTTTCAGGTATTTAATCAGATTTTTCATGCATTGCCAATGTAATTCATCAGGGTTACTCATAAATCTACTTAGCACACTCACAGCATAAGCAATATCAGGTCTAGAGCATACCATCATGTACATTACAGATCCAACAACATTAGAATAAGGTACATTCAGCATTCTTTTAAGTTCATTTTCAGATTTAGGTGATTGATCAACAGATAGTTTCATACTACCACACAAAGGCAGGCTAACAGGCTAAGCACCATGAAGAGAAAATCTTTTAACTACCTTTTCAACATAAGACTTTTGTGTTAGAAACAACTTTTCATTTATTCTATCTCTTTTAATTTTCATGCCCAATATTTTTCTAGCTGGTCCTAAATCTTTCATTTCAAATTCAGATTTCAACTTCTCTTTAATCATGTTAAGAGTAACAGAATTATGACCAGCAAGGAACATATCATCAACATACAAGAGCAGATAAAAAAATTCAGATTCTCCATCTCTCTTAAAGTAGAAACAGGGATCATAATCAGATTTCTTAAAGTTCAAACCTTATATAAAAGAGTCAAATCTTTTATACCACTGTCTAGGGGCCTGTTTCAGCCCATACAGGGATTTTTTTAAGAGACACACAAAGTCCCTTTTCCCTTAACCTCAAACCCTCTAGGTTGAGTCATGTATATAGTTTCATCTAGAGAACCATACAAGAATGCAGTCTTTACATCAAGTTGTTCTAACTCTAAGTCAAATTGTGTCACAATAGCAAGTAAAATTCTGATTGAGGTATATTTAACTACAGGTGAAAAAATCTCAGTTTAGTCAATCCCTTCTCTTTGCGTAAACCCTTTTGCTACAAGTCTTGCCTTGTATCTTCTATTTTCATTTGACTTAACCTCTCCCTTTTTGATCTTATATACCCATTTACAATCAATTACTTTGCATTCTATGGGTTTTTCAATTAAATCTAGGTCTGATTTTTATGGAGAGAGTTCATTTCATCTTCCATTGCAACAATCCACTTAGGGGATTCTTTACAAGAGATAGCTTCTTCATAAGAAGCTGGTTCTGTATCAAATAGATCAGGTTCAGATTGTTCAAACACAAAATCAGCATACTGATACCTGGAAGGAAGCCTTATTTCCCTCCTTTCTCTATCCCTAGCAAGCTGGTAGTCTTGCAGGTCATTTGTAGGCTGGTTCCACCTCATGTGGCTCCACCTCAAACTAAATCTGGTCATTTTCAACTTCCCTATTCAGATTTATTTCAGTGATTATAAAGTCCTGTTTTCCTATTTCTTCATCAGATTTGTCACTAAGACAAGGAAAAACTTCTTCATTAAAGATCACAGACCTACTGATAGTCACTTTATAACCTCTCAAATCTCTTAACCACAGTCTATAGCCTTTAACTCCTTCTCCATGACCTAAGAACACACCCTTCAAGGATCTAGGGTCTAGTTTAGTATCTGTATGATGTGCATATGCGGCACATCCAAAGGTTCTGAAATAGGAGTAGTCTGGTATTGTACCAGACCAAATTTGTTCAGGAATTCTATTGTTTAGAGAGCTGGAAGGACACCTATTTATGAGATAACAAACTGTCTTTACAGCCTCTCCCCAAAAAATTTTGGGAAGGCCAGAACTGATTAACATGCATTTAGTCCTCTCAAGAATAGTTCTATTTAATCTCTCAGCAACTCCATTTTGTTGAGTATAGACAACTGTTTTATGTCTCAATATCCCTTGTTTAGAGCAATACTCATCAAATTCTGAATTACAAAATTCAAGCCCATTGTCAGTTCTTAAAATTTTTATCTTCTTATTAGTCTGATTTTCAATCAATAAATTTCATTCTTTGAAAGTTGAAAACGTATCAGATTTAGATTTTAATAAGAAAATCCATATTTTTCGTGAAAAATCATCAACAATAAGAAGATAATATCTAAAACCAGATACAGTAGGTACAGGGGCAGGTCCCCATAAATTAGAATGTATGTATTCAAGGATATCTTGGGATTTGTGCAGACCTGCCTTAAAAGGCAGCCCGACCTGTTTTCCCATAATGCAGTGTTCACAGAAAATTAGTTTTTGAACACTGTTATTTCCAAATACCCCTTGACTTGACAAGGTTTTTAAGCCTTTTTCACTCAAGTGGCCAAGCCTTTTATGTCATAGATTTGATTTGCCGGGATGTGACAAAATTCACAGCATTATTTGGTGAAGTGATTTCAGCCCCTATAACATAAATTCCATTGAATTTAGGTGAACTGACAATAAGTTCTTGATTTTTGATTATATTAGTTGAACCATTCTTAATTTCAATTTGATATCTCTCATCATCAAGAACACCTAGGGATACGAGATTTCTTTTTAGAGCTGGGACATATCTGGTATGTTTCAGAAGTAGGTGATGACCATTTTTGAATTTCAGCAACACATTACCAATTCCTTTAACTTGACACACCTCATCATTTCCAAGTTTTACTGATCCTTCATTAAGGTTAGAATATTCAGAAAGACAATCAATATTGGGTGTCATATGAAAGGAGCAACCTGAGTCTAAGACCCAGTCCTGTTCAGTATTTTCTGATAAAGACACATAGGCAACCCCAATATTGACTCCTGCTTCTTTACAATTATTAGAAGTGGTGGCATAAGAAGCATTTTCAGAATTAGACCCATTCTTTTGGTCATTGGCCTTTTTAAAGCAATTTTTAATAAAGTACCCAGTTCTACCACAGTAGAAATATTTCTTGTTATTATCCTTGCCTTTAAAAGGTTTCTTGTCTTTTGCTTTGGTGTTACTCCATTTTCTTTTGATAAAATTTTTATCCTTATTGAAATTGGAATGACTGAAATTACTCACACCCTTATTGTAGGATTTCTGATTTTTTCCCACACCCTCAACATTGAACACCCCTTTATGTTCAGATTTCAATTGCAGTTCTCTGTTTAGTAGAAAATTGTGAATAATTTCTACAGTAAGATCACTTCTACCATACTCTAGAGCATTTCTTATATCTTTATATTTATCTCCTAGTGCATTAAGTAGGCCAACTACCTTATGCTCATCAGAGATCTTTTCCTCACAGATTGTTAAGTCTTGCGTGATCCTATTAAATCTGTCCATATTTTCTTCAGCATTAAGACTAGGATCAAACTTAAAACTAAAAAATTGTCTCCAGAGAAAACATTTATTTGGTAGGGTCTTATTGAGATACTGTTTCTCTAAGACAGTCCAAAGTTCTACAGCAGTCTTAGTTTCTCCTACTTTCCTAATCATAGAGTCAGATAAGTGCAGAAACAAAGTGCTCCAGGCCAATTCAATTTGTTTAGTTTTTCTATCCTCAGATTTTCTGGCCAAGTTTCATCAATGGCCTTGGCACATTTCAACTGTAACATGAGGGCCTTAATTTTCTGGCGCCAGAGACTAAAGTCTCATTTGCCATCCCAGATTTGAACATCTACCTTAGAAGTCATGGTGTGTAGTAGTGTGATCAGTGTACAGTTATGATATAGCCAACGATATTCTCAATACACAATGTCAGATGATCCAATTTTATAGGGCAGTAATATGCAAGAATAATCCAAAGATTACTCAACAGAATTGAAAACAATATACAAATATGCTCACACACAGTAAGCAGTAGGGGGTTCGAGAAATGTACCTCCAGCGAAGAACAATTTCAAACAATATTATCAGCCCCTGAATAGATCAATTCAAATGTCAGTACTCGTCTCAGTATATACACCAAGTAAAACAAGGATTAAAGAATCTTGATATATCTCAGTATCTACACAGTAACCAAAAAAAAACGTTTTTCAAAAAAATTTCTTTGAAAAGATCGAGTTTCTTGAATCGTAATCCTAGTCCCCTCAGATTCTAGGGTTCTCTCAGGGACCCCTAGACAAAGGTAGAGATAGGGCGATTCACAGAAAAACAGTAATTTGAAAAACGTGATACCAAAATTCGTTTAAAAGGTTTTTCAGTTATATATACTGAGATACTTAACACAATAAGGAAATTTCAAGAACTGAATATGGCTGACTCGGTGCGACTCGGTGTGACTCAGTGAGAAATCAGTGTGACTCGGTGATAACTCAGTGTTGAAACAGGGAATCAAACGAGTCATAAACGAGTTAAATGATTTTCTCACAAAATTTAACACGAGCAACAAAAATTTTGAAGAACAGAGTCTCAAGAACGAAAAAAAAATTTGAAATTTTTCGAACAATAGAAAAAATAACAGATCTGTAAAAAATTTCGAACAAAACACCGATCTGCAAATTTTTTAAAAGATCAGATCCAAAAAATTTCGAAAATTACAGATCTGAAACAAGATCTGAAAAATTTCGAAAAAAATAATTACAGATTCGAAAAAGGAACGAGTTTGTAACACAAATCAAAAGAAAAAGAACTCTCCAAAGCTCAAAACTTGGAGGCCCAATTGGTTTGCTGATTTATTTAAGCACAAAACTTGGAGGCCCAATTAATGGTTAAGTTTTTAGAAGGCTGCAGAAGGTTGAAGTTTGAGGGAGTTCAAGGGCTTACTTGTGCAAATAACAGAAATTGTTTTCTAGTTGATTGAAAGGTAGTGAGGCTACTAATTAATAGACTAGTACTTCAGATTTTTCAATCACTCTTCACGTGAAGCCTCTATTATTCATCTTTGATAGATTTTAGAATGTCGTCTTCTTCCTTCTTATGCTCTCTGTAATTTTGTAGATCTCTCATAAATCTTGTGTGATTGTGTGAGAGTGAGAGTAAAATAGGTGAACTCTTGTGTGAGTTCATGCTTGAGTGAGGAGTTTGATTTTTGGAGAGTTTACTGCCATTTTGGGACTTTTTTTGTACTCCGGTTTTGTCTATTTTTGGGGCGATCTTAGTGGATTTGAGCTTAATCCTAACGGATGCTCAACGAGGATTAGGCGCCGGAAACGTTGTTGAACCTCGGACCTTCGGGCCAAAAATTCTTGTTGTTGACCTTGTTATTTTTCATGTTTCTTGTTTGGTATTTTATTTACAAATCGAGGCATAAAATCTGTTGGGACCAACAGTGGTATCAGAGCCAAGCCCCAAAATTGGCCATGTGGATGAATCCTTGGAATGCCGAACGAAGGTGGTGCCTCGGTTAGCTCGCGATAGGATCCGTTGATGAGCTCTATTGGACAGACGGTGTGCTCCGGATGCTTCACGTAAGGCGTGTGTCCGAACGCGGTGGAGAGAAGTTGATCTGGATAGAGCAAACTCTTGGTGAGGAAGATGGAAGGATAGATGATCGTTTGAGGGGAGGTTCGGTGGTCCTTTGTTCAAGGGGAGGATTGTTGGGTATGCGACCAAAGTCTCACATCGGATAAAAATGGGGAGGATCATGGGTTTATAAGTGTGGAAATATATTTCCATTGGTATGAGGTCTTTTGGATAAGTCCAAAAGCAAATCCATGAGGATCTAGGCCCAAAGTGGACAATATCATACCAATGTGGAGATATGTGTGAGTCCATACTTATAACAAGTGGAACATGTGGTGATACATATTCCTAACAATCAACAAAAGCATTACTTGTGAGAATTAAACACTAGGCTCTTGCAGCAGTTTATAGCCTGGTTCTACAGCCTTTAAGCTGTATGTGATGCAACAAAAATAATTGTAATAATTCATCAACTTGTATCAAATGTGTGATATATTATGCAAGATTATATGCTGAAAGCATGTCTCAAAAATATTCAGAAATCTGCTAACTCGACTTTGGTCGTGCTGATGTATCATGCATTTAGAGCTAATCAATGGATCCCCAAATTTCTAGCTCAACAGGGTGACGAGTTGACTCCTTCAATCACGTTTTTTTTTTTGGCTTTTTGGGCTGTTCATCTGATTTGTTCAGGAAAGGAACAAGTATATTTGAGGATACTGAACTCACAAATTTGGACATCTGCATGCTTTGTGTGTCTGATGGAGAGTGCAAGTTAAACATCCCTTTGTTTCAGGGGTGTGCCCCTTCCGTATATGAGGGAGATAATTGCTCCTTGCTGGCTTAAGGATCTTTGGTAGCTATACAGCCTATACTCTAGATTCGAACTCCTAGAAGCTTTGGTAAAATGCTTCATTGGACATAAATTTGGTACTCATTTATCATCTATATGCATGTTTCGCAGCATGCAAAATGGGGAGTGTATAATAAGTATTACAATTGAATAATTATCTTTTAACTGAAAAGCAGCAAGCTGTAATTCTATTAACAGAATATGAAAGCCAGTAAGTTTTATGGTGATGCCTTTCCTATAGATACGGTTAGTTGCTGGTTTAATAACCAAAGCAACCATAATTTGCCTTTTCCATGGACTTGGAAATCTAATTTTCTTTAAGAGGTAAAAAGACAGCATGTGGATGTTTGTTATATTTGGTGCTGATTGTTGGTTTGATAACCCCGAAGATCATGATTTGTCAACAGTGCCGCTCAATTGCAAAATCCCTTGTTTACCTTTTAGGATGTTCAAGGACAATGTTGTAACTTTGTATTGGATTGAAGAGGTAGACAAAACATGCAGAATAATACATCCCAGACTAATTGTTGGTTTGATAATCCACCCACGGTATCATGATTTGTCATAATAGCTGCACTAAATTTCCATGTCCCCCTCCCTGATGTTCTCTGATATTATATAATCTACTGATGGGGCTCGGCCAAGCCCATGCCCGATCACACTTAGTGACAGGTGAGTATTTTAGAGAGAGAGAGACTGAAACTTTGAACAGGAAATTTAGATGAGAGCCCTCTCTCAGGGCTTGAAAGTGTTCTGTCTTGATCATGTCGTGAAAGTGAAGGTACTTAACTATTTAGCATGATTTGCACGAATTGTACTTTTGAAGAAACATGTATAAAATCTCTTCTGTTGGATCCGCCAATAATTGAATAAAATTACTGCTGTTATAAATTTGCATAACATTTACTGCATTACTCTAGTCCCCTAATGCACGCCCATATTTAGGGTCAAGTAAACAACGTTGATAACATGACAATTCCTACGGACAATATACTGAAGGAAGAAATACATGTTACAACTTACAACTATGTTGTGTATTTGTGCTCGTGCATGAATTTTTTAACTTGCTGATGAGAGAACAATGTATGTTGCAAGAAAAGCACAAGGACAGTTGCACACGTGTATAATTATGCCTTTGTCTAGCATAATTTTATATTATTTGTACAATTATTAAGGAGCTTCTGTTTTGTTGCATAATTGTTGATGTAGAAGTGATATGTTCTATTTTTTTTAAATATGTTAGTGTACAGGCGATGAGGTGAAATGCCACGTAATATGTTTTTTCCTTGAGCCAATGGCCTTAGTTTTTAAAGTCACTGCATTACTTATTAGAGGAGAAATATAGAACTGTGTATATGCTGGTAATTTCCATGGTCTTGAATTGTAAATTGTGGAATTTGGCTGTTTCTGCTATGTAAATTCATTTCTTGCATTATCAGGTTTTAGAAGCGCTTGATGTCCTTGGAAAGAAGCCTGAGGCACAAGCTGAAGACGTTCTTCCCATTGAGACGCTGATTGCAGAGGCGTATTCTGTCATCGATAAAGCTGTGAAAGTTGGAACGCTTCATCGGAATACAGGAGCAAGGAGAAAGTCCCGACTTGCTAGAAGAAAGAAAGTCATTGAGATTCAACGTGGCTGGTATACACCTGCAGCTTCAGCATAATGTTCATCGTTTAAGTGATGTATATGTCTAGTGTAATCAGTTCATTATTTTTTCCTAACTGAGATTTTGATCATGAGATGTTGCCGTGTTTCCTAATAACAACTTGGCTCAAATTTTCTATAAATTATCTTTCAATTTCCAGTGTTGGTGGATGGATTGATGATTTTACCTCTTTAAATTTCCTACTAGATGTGTTATGGAGGATTCCTGGTCTACGGTTATGATATGTTTGGTACATTGAATTGCACTGGACAAAATTGAGAACTAAAGGAGTAAAAAAATTATGTTCATTGTCATATGTAGTAATGTTCAATAATGCGTACCAAATATGTCTTTAATAAATAGAGGAAAAATTCTTCACGTACAGACAATTTTTGACAGAAAATGAACAGATTTTTGAATTCCTACTCACATGGAGGTGGGTTGCGTGTATAAAATATTTCAAAAAAAATAAAAAGTCTCCCGTCCTTGGATGTGTGTGTTCGGTAGGTACAGGGATTTAGCAAGGTTCTAAATAGAGCATGCAGTCCACTCACATATTTTGATGGCAGAGACGAAAAGAGATTCTACAAGAACGAAACATCATTTTATGTACAACTAAGTTAAATTGGTTATTTTAACGATAAGGTAACTGATAGACTATCCTGGGACATACCCCGTTTCTAGCACACCAAAATCTGCATACTTGGAGAACAAGAAAAATCCCTGATCTAGCTCAAGTTTCCAATTCTGAGCAAATAGTCATTGCCCATTGGGATCAATCTCTGTGTGTGTCCAGAATTAAGTAGAATAAATACATATGAAAAGGCTTCTTTGGTAACCACAATTTGCACCTAATGCATAACCAAAGCTGCTTGAGTTGTCCATTGTCAAATCTCAGGTAAACACACATTTTTCTATCGTATCCTATGGGAACGCTTCAATGAAATGTTTCTATTCATCTGTCCCATCTCCTCGACCTCTTCTCCCTCTTTCAATTTTGTGTTCATGACATCCACCAATAACTTCGTCCTTGGTTCTGCCACCATCCCCTTCGACACCATATCAGTATAGTAACTCAACGCATCCTCTATCCTTCCCTTCTCATAAAGGCCATGAACCATGATCGCATAAGATCTCTGATCCGGTCCTAATCCACTCCTCTCCATCGCATCCCAAGTATCTTTCACCCGCTTTTCATCGCCCCAGTGAACAAACAACCTCAAAATCAAGTTGTAAGTATCCCCAAGCAACGCACATCCACTCTTTTCCATCCTCTCCAAAATCTTATCAACTTCCTCGGGCATCTTAACATTCTTCAGCAAATGACCGTAAGTTAAAGCATTCGGCAAGCAATACCCTCCCTTATCTTCCATCTCATCTAATAACTCATAAACTTTCTCCATCCTCCTAATTTTACACAAATGCTTGATTAAAGAATTATAAGTAGCAACATTTGGTGAACAATCCATCTCATTCATCTCACGGAAAATTGCAAGTGCCTCCGGAATTCTCTTCTTGAAACACAATCCGTCGATAATACAATTGCAAATAGCCACGTCCAGCCGACATCCCTTCTCTGGCATTGACCTAAACAACTTCACTGCAGTACTTATCTTCCCTGATTTGCTCAATGCATTAATATAAATCCCATAAGTAAATATATCTGGTTTGCATCTTGACGCCATGATAATCTTCCAAAACCTCTTGGTATCTGGTAAACTCCCCAGAACACACCATCCATTCAGAATGATGTTCCATGTCTTAATATCGTCTTGAAACTCGCTTCTCTTATTGTGGAACAATAATTCGGCTTCCTCCACATGCTTGTACCGGCATAATGACAATAAAAGCGTCTGAAAACCGATCAAGTCTTGCTGTAAACCCCACTCTTTTCTCTTGTAGAAAAACTCGACTGCTTCCTCGACTTTATGGGCGGAAGCATACCTATGTGTCACAACTCCGTATGTTCGCTCATCTATCAAATTTTTCCTCTTAGACATTTCGTCGAGCACTTGGGAAAGCTCATCAAAGCGTTTCATTCGGCCAAGAGCATCAAGCATTTCGTTAAAAATGCAGGTATTTGGGAAAAATCCATGTGAATCTTTCACATTACAAACCCAACCAAAGAATGCGTAGGCCACTTTCCACTCCGAGCGGTGCCGTTTCAGCACGTTGAGCACTAAGCCTTCTGATAAAGAGAGAGTGCATTTCGCAAGAGACTGCTGGATATCTTCTACTGATTTATGGGACTGAAGCTTGAGAATGGCTTGGATTTTTACAGCTCCATTTTCAATATATGAATCCGAATATCCGTTTGATGAGATGGCGGAAGCATAACCAGATTTGAAAATATTCGTGCTAATTTGGGTTTGGTGATGGTCATAATTTTGAGCTCGGATTAAAAATGGATGGATTTTCGTTGCAATGACAAAGGGAACATTTGTGAGTTGTGAAGTGAAATCAAATTTCAACAAGCCTTGTATTTTCCAGGATGATTTTGTCAACAGTTGGAATCTGGAATGCATAATCGTATATAGAAGTTCTGTAACTGAACTCACTATTTGGTACTTCCAAGATAGAACTTCGCAATTGGCCCCACGCCCCTATTGGGAGGGTTCGATCAGCCCCTCAGTCAAGGGGGCTGACACCATAGTATAACCCAAACGGAGACTTGAAAGTGCAACATTTTACTAAAATTGGCTTGTTTACAAGTTCAAAAATAGTTATTATCAAGCTATAATAATTATAAATTCTCAACTCGAGCTATTTGAATGGTTAGAAGAAAGGGGCGTGCATAGGAAAGTTTCGAATCACATTCTAACAATCTCGATAATTGATTATTTATACGTTAGCCAAGTTACAGACGATTCGATATGCATGATTGCCCAAATACGTTAAATGTCTATTTGTCTCCTTTAAAATTTTAAATTGTTTGCTGCAGTATCACTTTTTACTACTCATTCACACAGAAAAATATTACACACACAAATCAATAAAGTTTCTTTACTTTTTAACCACATATTCTCCACAGAAAAAACATATATTTAAAACTCTTTATTTTTTCAAATAACGAGTGGCAAACATGGGGCTAAATATGTTCCGATCATATTAGACATGTCTAAAGTCAAAAAATTTAATTATTAGATTTTGCCCATGTCTCTCAAACTTCTTTGTTTTATATACTCATTTTCAACAACACATTTACACAATAAAATATTTTACATGTAAATACAAAAATTCACTATTCAAAAACAAAAAATATAATAATAATAATAATAATAATAATAAGAAAAAAGAGGGCTTTACTTTGTTGGTATATACATATGTAGTCCAAGCTTAGTAGAGTGGATCAATTTCTTAGCCGTAGAGGATCATAGCCAATTGGGAAGCACTTAGCCCCTGTTTGGTTCGAATTAAAATCAGATTTGAATATAAGTTAAAATCAAATAATCAAGATTAATCACATCTTTCATGGGTCCCACAACTTTTTAATCATACATTATAAAAACTTCTATCAAAATCTAATTTTAATCCTCACCTAATAGGGACTTAATATAATTAACCGATCATCCAAGTGCGAGAATTTGATCCCAAGCCTTCGAAATAATTGTAAAAAATTATCTAGATAGAAATTTCGAAAGTGTTTGATAATATTTTCAAATATATTAGGCTAATCACTATAAGACATAAGATTGGACATGATCTGATACGATTAGGTTCTAAAGAGAACAGACGAACTCGAATTTTAAGATATTTAGTAAGTGGAATCGTCGGATCCAAATTTAATTATGGAACCATTTGGGTTCAGTTTCTTTCGATTCAGTTCGTTCGGTTTGGTTCCTGAGTTCCATACAATAGTTCTAGGCGTCTGAGATCAGCTATTGCAGTTGTGGAACAACTCCATGACAAAGAGGAAAACAAATGGGAGACAGATCCAAATAAAGAAGAGATCGTGTACAATCATGATGATTTCCCTTCTCCTAGAAGCAGTGAAAGTGATGATGTGGTGCATAAAGGGGAGTCAGATTATCATTCTCATGGTGCATCCAATAAGAAGAGTCGACTTGAAACTGTGACGGGAGAAGAAATAACTAAACTCTCATTCACTGGAACTTAGGGTAGTGATCGAAAAGATAATACTGTTGGGAAAATATCAACACCAAGGGTTGGAGAAGAAATCATAGAAACAGAATCACAAGAAGATGAAATTGAGAAGAAGATCATCACGAACATGAAGGCTCAAACACAACATTATATCGTTGTCCTCAAACGATATTTGCTCCCTCCCGGTTGAATAATGGTGCTTAAAGGGTTTTCTGGCAAATGGTTCGAAAGATTAATCAAGCATTGTAGAGAATTCATTACTTAAACACTTGTGGAATTCTCCAAAACTTCAACAACACAAAAGAAATTTGAATATGGATGAAAAAGACTTTTATTTCTTCTTTGTGGAATTAATTAATATTTCTCATTTGTTTTTTATTATTTGTATTGATCACCTCATCACCTATTTATAGGCCTTGATCAATACCCCACGAATTGGTGCCAAAAAACCATGAAGAGATGCAAGGTTCCCTCCAAAAGCCATCAAAATCGAAACTAAAAAAACTATCCAACAGCTATTTTTTTCCTTCTATTCGGTCGCATAGAGTAAACCTATGCGACCACATAGGTTACTCAATAACGGGGCTTTTAGGCCCTGTGATAGCCATGCGGTCACATGACAGGTTTTCCCATGCGACCGCATAGCTGCATAGGCCAGCATGTTTTGGCTCCGATTTCCTCTTTCATTCTACACACTTGTTTATTGGTTTGAACAATATTTTTCCATCAAATACTGTGGATACTAAGTCAAATGAGGTTGATTCAAATACTTAGAGAAGAAAAGGATAACTGCCGTTTCTGTTCCTGTTACTGATCTAGGTGGCGATGATCTGGAGTCAATTCTGAGGCAAAAAGCTTTGGAAATTTTGAGTAAGTTTCGAGGGGGACTTCAACCTAGCTCTTATGCTAATCTGAAAATTGATAATGAGATTGATGTTAATAAGATTTCCAGTGCAGGGGCTAATATTAGTCAGAACAAATCAACTAAGCAGGATAGCTCTAATGGGGCGTGTCTTATTCGAGAGACGAATTATAGTTTTATGCGTGCATTGAAAAGGAATTTATCTCATCACAAAGAGATTAAAAAAGATACTACAGGTCATGAAGATGTTGGGAAGGTGCCTATAACCAATAAACAGAATGCCATTCATCCATCTGATGGGCGGCATTGCCCATTCCTTCGGAAAATGAGGATTGCACTACTGCTAATGCGGTTATAGTACCTTCATCAAGTACTGATCCTAACTGGGGTGCAGGAGCTACTAATTCATGTAGTTCTGCTACCAAGGAATCAACTTGTGTTGAACCAAGGAGAAGTTATTTCTTTAGGCAAGAAGGAATAACTGGTCAGAACTTGGCATTTGTGAAATGCGAGAGCATAATGAATCAAAATCTTGCTGTATCATCAATACTGAATTGCATGTGGACATCTGAATTTGGACCTATTTTGGTGTTTTTTGTATAATTATCCAGAGTTGAATTCAACTGTTTTCCCGTTTTCATTTCTTTCCCTTGAATCATGTTTTGCCTTGGTGTTTCAGCTGATTCTGGGATATTTTTTTGAAATTTCTGATCTATTGCTTTTGTTCTTGTATCAGCACCAGAGTCAATTTGAGAAAGTAAATTGCTGCAATTTTTATGCAATAAAGATAATTTTAATTTATTTGATTTTTTTCCCTATTATGTGGAAATGGAGCATTGAGAATCCAAACTGTTGCTCTTATTTTTTACTTTTATAAATTTTGAGATTTAATAGATATTATTTTTTTTTTCTTTCAAACAATGGTGGATATATTGTATAGGGAAAATTGCAACTATGGTACCAAACCTTTTATTTAATAGCAGACTTTGCCTAAGCTTTTCATTTGTGTCACCATATGTACCAAACCTTTCAAAAAAATTGCAGCTCAAGTCCAAAATGATGGTTTTCGCCAGTTTGACCTTAGAAACCGTTGGTTGACCCCAAAAATTAAAATTTTAATAATTTCTCCCAAATAAGCTAACGGCATTTTGGACATAAAATATTTCTCCTACTAAATAAAAAATATAAATAAATAATCAAATCAAATCATACGATTCATACCCCATCCCTTTCTTCCCTAACCCCCTCACCACCCTCAAACCGCACTCAACATGCGGCTTAAGCCATCGGAAAATGCCCTTCATACGGGCAAAATTAACTCCCTCAACACACTCCAACAAACCATCCGCACAACATTACCAATTGAGGAAGTAATCAGTGAAAATTCGTCAAGGGTTGCACACAGTCTATTTCCAAAATGCACAACCTCCGATCACTTTGATGGTTGTCAACCACCACTTGTTTACCCCCCTCACACATGGTGACCAACTTTCATGGAACAGTTTCTGGTCAAAACAATGTAGCAGTTGCTTCTTGGCAATCCAGGACTAGCCAAAACAATGCACAACTGCTCCTCTATTTAACAGTTTTCTAAAAAGCGCGCTTAAGCGAAGCGTGACGAAAACGTTTCGCATTGAAGCGTGCCTAGGGGAGCATTAAGCGGTCAACATTCTCGTTGACTGCTTAGACTAAAGTCGAATAGTTCTTAGTTATTTATTATTTTTTTCCTAATTAAAACTTTTCATCTTCATTAAATGTACATTTCTTTTTGTTTATTTTCTTTTTCTTTTTTCTTTTTTGTTTGTAGATGAAGAGGAAGATATTGAATTGAAATTCGATAAAGAGTTAGATAAGATTTAAATTACAAACTGTTTATATTATGTAATTATGATTTTGAAACTTATCTTTGTAAGAATTATTAAGTATATACAATATTTTATAATTTTAGATGTTTGGTATATATTATATGAATTATTGAATATTTTTTACAATGATTAAAAATTTAAAATCAAAAAAATGTTTTTTTACGCCTAATCTTTGCCTAGACTCGTAAAGTTTGAATTTTGGCCTCCACGCCTAGCCACAATTCAGCTACTTCGAACGGGACCCACCACATGGCACCACCATTGTTGATTTCTGAATTGTCTGAAGCCCCTACGGTGTCAATGCTGCCTGGCCAATTTCATCGAAAAATGCACTTTCAATTTTGAGCCGCCAACTAGCATTTCGGTGGAAGAGGGCAACTATTAGGTGGATTGGAGATGAAGATTTGGTGAAGGTCCCCTAACCTATAAATTTAGGTGGCACTGAAGGTGTGGACGATGATGAGGTGATGGCGATGGTGATGATGGCGATGGCAGTGGTAGTCGGCAGCTAGTTGGAGTAGTTTTGGTTTTGCGTAGTGAAGGGATTGGAGAGGGTGGGTTGTGATTTTTTTTTTTAAATTTTGATTTAATAGGAGAAATGTAATATGTCCTAAAAGCCCTTAGCTTATTTGGAAGAAATTATTAAATTTTTATTTTTTGGAGTCAACTAATAGTTTCTAAGGTCAAACTGTCATTTTGAATTTGAGTTGCGATTTTTTTAAAGATTTGGTACTTGCGGTGGCACAAATGAAAGGTAAATAAACCTTTTTACTCCCTCGTTAGGCAAATAAATATTTGTACTCCCTCTTAATAAATTTTTTTTGACAGAAACATTACGGAGACAAAATGTGTTAATTAAGCACGTGACAATAAGAATGCGATGGTAAAGTTGAGAATATAATTATGATAGTGAGGAAAGGTTATAGATCTTGCATGTAAGTAAAATGTTGTGCATTTGTCGAAAAATGTACTGTCAATATATATTGACACCACAATTATTCATTATACCACATTTTAATTGTACTAAAAGTAAGACCTTTGCTCATTATTTCTCTTGAATCCCCAATATTTTTAGTTGCATTCTAATCGTCAACATTTCCTGCATGTTAATATATTGTCACTGACGACAGTTTTTGTCCAAATATACTTTGTTACCATACGTTTGTCGAACTTTTATATTGGTTATTTTTTTATTATTTAAAATATGAGGGATAATAAGTCTTCTCATACTTCCTGACAAAATTTTAATGGAAAAAATAATTCAAAATGGTATGCGTCAATTAATGAAAGGTTGAAAAAGATTGGGGACACGTGCGATAATGAGCAAAGTGGTGTTGCCGCTAAAAAAAAGGTGGTGTGACAAATAAAAAATGTGATTCGAATATTATGAATATAATTACCCTAAAGTAATTTAATTTTATTTACCAAACGCTTCTGATTTTGAAATATACAATAATTCTGTAATAAAAAAATTTCTTCAATCCAGCTAAAGCTATATATCTTAAAATCTATAGTACCAAACCAAACTAAAACCTTACTCTCATTTGGCGAAATTATCATATAGCAAACAATTCGTGGACGTAATAGTTGAGATAAAGGTATCAACCCCAACCAACATAGGCCAGCTATGGGACCGTGGCTGGAGTTACCATGGGCCGTTAAACTAACCAAAACGAGGTTGCAAACTGCCATAAGAGCTCATTTGGTACGACTTTTAAAAAGCCAAAAGCAGTTTTTGAAGTTCAAAAGCTACATTTGAATCATTTTGACTAATTTTATGAAAGTGCTTCTACTTAGAAGAACTTTTACAAGAAGTTTGTCCGATATAACTTCCTCTAAAAACACTTTCAGAATAAACATCACTTTTAAAAATTAGTTTCCAAACAAAAATGAAAATTGCTTCCTCCAAAATTTCTTCTGCAGAAAGCAAAAGCAAAAGTAAAAGCCAGAGCCATACCAAAAGGACCCTAAGAGGAGAAACCTCAAATGCTATTGAGCATCACCAAAATAGGAGTGCAGCATGTGGACAATGGAAATTTATTTATTTTTAACATTATTCTTCTTAATGTTACTCAATCTTGTCTAGCATACATACCAAACAAGCCATAATTGTTTCTACTCGAAGTGAAGATAGATCATATTGTCTATTTGGCTATAAAGTGATAAATTTCGTATGATCTAAATGGCAAAAACCTAGACTAAATTTTAATTCATAGCCAAAAAATTAACCTTGGGAACCGCAATTTTCTTTAATATTCTCACATAGATAAATCAAATTAGCAAAAGCTAAAAGTACATCAACTTTCTGAACTAGAGAAAATAACAGAGAACTATATGACCAAGGAAAAAACAAAAATGACTGGAAACATAAACAGTTTCTTTAAATGATATTTACATTTATTCAATTTAAATTCTGAAAATAAGAACACAAATTATAAATAAAAAATAATTATCTAACCTCGTGTTTCAAGTATTTAGATCTCGAGAAACATGGCCTTGCCATCTGCATTTGAAAGCGGGGGAAATGGATTATCAGTACACCAAACTTAATATAGTAAGCAAGAGCGCTAGTGACATTAGCCGTGCAACGTTATGAAAACATGCCGCAGCATTATATATTTATTCATTATACTTACCATAGATGCAAAGGCAGCATCGACCTGATTATGACTTGTGAGCGTGTTTGGTATGCTAAAAAAGCAAGTCAATTTACCTTTCTAGAAAAGTAACTTTTAAGCACAACCAAACAAGCTCTAGTTGTCTAATCAGGTACTCGTTGGGTCAAATACAGGCACGATATATATTTACACCCCGTTTGAGCCCCATTATTTGATATTAAAATTTTTGGAATAGCGTTTTTTTTTTTTTTTGGGAGAATGTGTTGTTGAAAAGGAATGAAAAGTTTTTGGTTTATGTGTAATATTATTTTATTGTAGAATGTGAGGTTAAAAAGAAGAAAGAGAAAAATGTATTATAAATTTAATGGGGCTCAAATGGGGGGGGGGGGGGGGGGGGCTTATTTTACAAGATAAATAATGGTCAGCAGCTTTCTCACAAACCTTGAGAGCAAGAACCTTGCAAGTGGGCTCATATTGGCATTTGAATGAAGCTCCTTATTTTGCTGCTTTTTCTTGCTATCGGTTTCCGCATTTGTAGCTGGTGTTTCAGTCTTGCCCTTTGCAAAGATGCGGGATGCAAGCTCCTGCAGGTCCTTCAATGATGTTTCGTTTGAACTGCATATTTTTAGTTCCGAGTCAGATGTTTGTGCTATCTGCCATTTTACGGTAACCTTACATTGAACAAAGAATGGATAAACTAAGATATAAATAGTAAACCTTGACAGTCGCTGAAGCAACCCAGTGACAAGTAGTTCAGACGAACCGGGCTTGGAATGTTCCATATCCATTAGAGAGTTTGCCACTGTCTGGAAAACTGACCCTCTTGAATCATCAGCAATCACCTGCCACGGGAAGTTAGAACATTAAAACCAAGTTGAATAATAAATCGTTGTGCATTTGGGACACCTACTATAAGTTTTCTAGTAAACTAGTATATTTTACTCAGTAAATTTTCGTCTCTCAATACAACATAAACATAGAAATCAAAGGATGTATAGAAACTCGAGGAATCACAAGCTCCAAGAAGCTAAAATTTATCTTGGCCAACAAAATAAGTCAAGACAATTACAAGATGTAGAAAACTAGAGTTAGAGGTCAAAATGTACGAGAGTTTTTCAAAGCTCGTTAGGGTATAAAGGCAAAAATAATAAAGCCATGAGCGCAGCTCCAAAAAGCAAGAGAATTCTAACTAGCAGAGGAATCACTTTGTTAACATCTAATTGAAAGGATGCCATAAGAATGGGGATTAAAAGGTAATATCAATGCCAAAATTTACAATTTTACTCAACCATGGAGATTTTTAAGATTATTGTAGTGCATCTGTTCACTTAAAAGATACTTTAAAAACCAATTATTTTCAAGCGGAAATGCTATACCTTATTAGAAGCATACGAAGAACCAATAATAATTTTTGAAAGCATGATAACTTATACTCGCTCCGTCCCATTCGAATAGGTTTGCTTTCCTTTTTCCACCCATCCCAAATTATCAGTTTTCTAATATGCCCCTATTAAATGTGTCTTGTTATCAAAAAATATAAATTATTCTTCTTTAAATCATTATTTAATGTAGGAGTCTATTAAAAAAAAAAATTATATTTTCAATTATATTAATTATATTTTCTGTCTTTGAAAAAATGAAAGCAGGCCTATCTTTATGGGACGGAGTGAGTTTGTTGTTCTAAATCCCCATGAATCTAGGAGCTTTTTATTGCATTGTATTATTTAGTCTACATACCAGAACTGATGACATTCGAGATTACATAGGGTTATCAATGAAATGTCATTTTTTTATTTTTTAGTCTTATGTTTCCTATCTCTACTAGCAGGTTTTTCGAAAACTCTATTTATTCTTGTGTGGATGGCAAGCAGGCCTATATTCCTTGGTTTTAATAAGATTGCCAGTATTTACAATTTTACTCAACCATAGAGATTTTTACGATAATTGTAGTGTATCTATTCAATTAAAAAATACTTTAGAAACCATTTACTTCAAGCAGAAATGCTATACGTTATTAGAAACATACGAAGAACCAATAATAAATTTTGCACTCAGAGAAGAATTTATAACTATTATACCTCTCCAGCACTATAATAGTTCCAAACTCTTCAAGATAAAATACAAATGCAGAGTTCACACTTAAAAGTAGAAATTGTTTCCTTATTAAGCTTGTTTCATCGTGTTTTGATAGAGGCGTCAATCAGTTTTCAAGAAAACATTTCTTACAGAATTTGTTTCAAGGGTCACAGTGCTCTGTTCTAAGACAACGCAGTTTTAGTATGTAAATAAGATTTTATTCCATGGCTCTTTGTAAGTTCTACAACACTTACAGCTCTAGTTGAGTCTAATTTCCCTCAAAAGCATCAAGGTGATAAATTCTTTTCAATCTTAATATGCTCTCATGTAGCATGGATCATTCCAGTACCACTCTCTCACTAAAACAATTTAGTATGGAAATTTCATTTCAACTTCCTTGTAATTTAAATTTTTCCTAGAAAAAAAATTCATTTTACAATTAGTCAGATATTTCATCCACCATTCCGTGATCTCATTTTAAATCACTATCTTCATATAGTAAGAATGGTTAAATCATACTAATTTCAATTAGGATTCTCTTTAATAATTAAGCTTGATATTATTCCTTATTCTAATCCATTTGTGATTGTGTCATGTCCAATTTGAATCAATATTTGGTATAGGTCTTTCTAAACTTTCTTTCTTCCCCATAAGTTGCACATCCTAATATCTTCTCTCAGCTGAATTACATTGAGCAGCATGCCTACATCTAGCATCAACATAAATCTTCTGTATATTGAGTATAATAATGTAAAAAAGAAAAAGTTTAATCAAATTTAGGAAGGTATACAATTAGCAATAATCTCAGGATTTACCTCTTTAAGTGATGGGATAAGAAGCAGGGATAATGGAGCTGATGAAGATGCTGCAGCAGTTCTTGCATTGTCTTCATCATCACTTGTTTGGTGTGATCCAGAAAATGCTTTTTGAGCATCAAAATAATCCCGAGAGTGTCTGGGTTGAGATTCCATGTTTCACCAGTACGTAAAAAAACATTTTACAAGAATTATTTGAGGTCAGATGTTAATCTAATCCAAATGGAACTTTAGTGGCAGCACGTCAAACACAAGATGGGTAGTGTACGCATAAGATTTACCTTGACGATTCAGAGCTTGTTGATGATTGTTCCATACTTCTGCTTTCCTGCAGGTCTTTATTGACTTTGCGCAACATAGACCTTTCCTTAACATTTCCTTTTCTTGCTCCTGCTTGAATTGCAGCCTTTGCCTAAATATAATAGCATAAATGAGCAATATAGTCAAATTGTCAAGTTGATATATATTGGTTAAGTTAGCAAATAAATTTGAAGTTGATGCGCAAAATAGAAATCTTTCTAGATGTTCAAAATAATATTTAGCTTTAAAGTGAATCAGGGGAAGCATTGCATAAAACAAGTTAGCTTTAAAGTGAATCAGGGGAAGCATTGCACAAAACAAGCTACGTACCAAAGAACAAAGCAATGTTATACAGACACATAACAAGTAACAAGAATGCATGCTAATAGTTTAATTTCAACATTCAAAAACATTACCTATTTTTGGAAATAAAGAGTTCTCGCTTTCTTTAATTCTATAAAAAATAAATAGTTTCACTAATTGTTGGTAAAAGATTTGTCAGCTTTTCATGATCAGTTTTCCCAATTGGAATAATCTTTTCATATTGAAGAACATATCAAATGGAGCTTCAATTATTATAAAGTTAAGAGGATGGTTCGTGTTTAAACTACTTCTAGGAACATGAATAAATATTATAAAATTTTAGCAGATACTTTGATTTGATAAGCTAATAATGGGACAGAGCATGTAAGGAAGCAAACATAAGTTAATAGGAATATATGACAACCTCTGCGAGGTTTATAGAACTGTCTTCAACAGATGCATTAGAAGTCCTTTCTTGAATTCCCAATCTAGACTTTGGAGTTCGGGGAGAATCTGAATCATCATGCTGCCCACGGTAAACAACAGTGCCACTGATGGAAGCATCTTCAACAGAGGTAAACACGCTGCTAGACTGGAATGCCAATAGAAGTCTTATTGCATTAACAGCAAAACAACTAGACACATGAGTACTTCTTTGTAAGTTCAACCAGACAGTAGATATACCTTGAAACTTTGGTTACTGTAGGACGTCTGAACTCTTGGAGATCGTACGACAATAGTTCCTGTCCCGCTTACTTCTTCCTGTAGATTGTGAACACAAAATATAGAGATTTTTACATAATGCGCCATTAAAATATAATATTCTTGAAATTCTTCAAGAAATTTATAAAGTTTATGCCATTCCATCAATCTCAATCTTTGCCCACTCTTATCTGTTTGAGATATTTTGGTTTTCAGAACTCTGCACAAGACAGCATAGATTATATCATGAGGTTGAGTTAAATTTGCACAAGGGATCATTTTCATTAGGGGTGACTAAATTCGCAAACATGGCACTTGGAGGCAAAGTATCTGTGCAGAATTCAGATTCGGGTAGTTGATAAGATCATGATATGCAATGTGCATGAAACCAACTATATCTGATAATCAAAAACTCAATGCTGACATCAGAAGCCCGGATCAACAGCCAGTGCACAGACTACAGCGATACTTAGTAACAGCCAAACAAAGACAAGCTGATATTTGCTTATATACAAAGGAATTATAATGTTTCCAAAGCTTAGATTCCCATGTTTCAGGGTAGTGGAACTTTGTTTAGATTACCTTAATGCTTTTACTTTAGAATGAATTTAAATAATTTATAAAATATCCAGCTCCTGAATTTTCAGATTTAAGCTACATAACAAGTATGCACATATGATGTGCAATAAATGCAGTATAAATATATAAAAAGGGGTAGCAGTTCCATACATCTTTAAGATAGCTTTCTTGCTTCATTTCATGGTTAGCCTCTTTTCTCGTGGAGACCTCTGATGAAGTATAAAGCATAGTTCCAGAAGCAGAAGACCCTTTATTATAACTCTCTAAATTTTTTCTAAAGGTTGGTTGATTTGACGGGACCTCTGACTTCCTATCTTTGACCTGAGGTGGTCTTACTACATTTCGCGAGGTTCGCGTGCCAGTTGATCCACCAATGCTGAAGTCCCATCCCGCATTTCTCAGACCCGTTGCCTGACTACTGTCATTTAGTATCAGTCAGCCACATACAACATCTTTGATAAGTAAACATTAAGTATTAAAATATTCAACTGACCTGATTCGAATGGTATCTTCAACTCCAGAATCTCTTGTCACCTTCACAGTTCCAGAAGCCTCCCCCAAAGGTGTTGGACCATTTTTAGGACTCTCTTCATCAATTTTGAACTTCGGGCGCTCTCTGCAAGATAAAAGAAATGCAGGTTGTTGCATCACTTAATTGCATTATAAGGGTGCGTTAAACATGGTTTTAAATTTTGAAGTTTCAAATGCTAATATCTTGATATATTATAACATCACTATCTAGAGCACATTCGAGTTCAACTGTCATGAAACATCAAATCAAATGTTACATCTTTGATCATTTCTGAAGCCCAGAAAAAATAAATGCATTAGTTAATGCTCCATATAAATGAACTTCTGAAAGATATGGGACTAGGACAACTTTCAATAACAGAAAAGGACAATTTATTCCCATTTCGAATTTTCTTAAATAGAAAATATGCATGTTATACCATCATGCAAGGCATACAAGTTTAATGGTGGTAACCAGGTCCCATTGAAAGCTAACAAAGACTCTTATTGTTGAAACAACAGATCTTGGAGAAAACATTCATAAATAAATCAGTGCAACAACATTATAAACCTGATTCTCTCCAAAAGCCTCGGACTCTTCCTTGGATTTCTGATAAAACGATGCCTTAGAAGTTCCTTTGCACTTGGCCTCTAAAATTAGCAAACAGAGCATAACATAAAATGGCTAACAAAACAAACTAGAAAAAAGAATAATCCAAATGATCAGGAATAATTGTTGAGAAAATAGGTGCATGTCACCACCATGACATCCAACACCTAGTTCTAATCAACGCATGCATCAAAACCAATTTGACCCATGAAACTGGCAAAAAGAAAGTTCTATGACTAATGAATTAACCAATATATAAAAGCTTGGGCTACCCTACAAGTTGACTTTTAAGATAGAATCTTAAATCTTAATATGGTACCACAGCAGGAAAGATTCCGATTCAAGTCTCACAAACACTCGTTTAAATGAATTGTGCACGTATTAGACTTTGATGGGAACAAAATAAATTCCGCATAAACGTGAGGGGGAGTGTTAAAGGCAATATTCAAATTACATTTGGCCCAGTCTAATAACTTAAACTTTTAGATCAAGTGGTTCAACAAAATATCTTTTTGGATGATTATAATTAAATGAGCTCATAGAGGAATTTGATCTCTATTTATTTGCTAGAAAATGATATAATAACATTTCAAAGCATGAGATCGGTAAAAACCATCACGAATGCATCTGATTTAAGTTATTGAAAAGGATTTTGATATGAAGACTCCATCATAAGCAAGTTTCAAGAAACAACCATTGATTCCTAAAGTGTAAATTATCAATATGTTACTTTTGGTGTTCAGCATCAATCCCTAGGGTCACACCACATTCTTACATCAAAAGCAGGTTGGTATTTTTGTTAGCATAACAGAATGCGGCTGCTCGTTCTTAAGATGACAGAGATACATCTTTCCCTTGTCCGTTAACTAACACAATAGAAACAGAAGTTAGGTGCTCATTGAAAAAATCTCATATCTTCATCCATCTTCAGGCTCTAGCTGATCTGTTAAATCACCATCCAACTTAGCCAGACCAATTGGGCTGAGAAAAGTTGAAATCACCTTATATGGAGAAATCTTCCTATTTATGTATAGTTACATCTACAACAAGAAAATAAGTTTTGTCTCCACTCTAACAGCCTAGCTTTTTGATAAGAGGGTTCAACATAGTATCAAGAAGGCAAAGATCACGAGTTCAAGTCTTGAAGTCACTCCTTTATGAAAATGAAAATTGTGCACGTATAAGGCCTTTCATGAAAAAATGAATACCCATACGTGAGGGGCGTATTAAAGACTGAATTTATGTAAATAAATTTGTCCCCTGCATAACAGCTTAAGCTTTTATTTAGACGAGGTGGTTAAACTTTGAAATGTTAAGGGGTTTCGCCACTAATAACAGCAGTCCTACAACGGTCCACCATTAACAAGGCAAGACTCGCGATGAGAAAACATTTTGACTTTCTTCTTGTTTTAGACACCAGAACTCCTTTGCAAAAGAGATTCTATCCAATGCCCATATCACAGACATGAGACAACTAGGAAATTTTCTTATAAGTCGACTTCTAATCCATCCACAAACATCAATAAATTGATCATGGAGAATAAGAAAAATGTGAAGCACCAGTCGGACAACAACCAGAAAACAGCACGGGTAAAGGGCGAGGGAAAAAGTGTCAACTCAATAGTACCTACCTCTGCGGGATTCTTCTTCAAACATAATGATACAAATTCTTTCAGAGGACGCGAAAAGTGTTCATCTAGCTGCAAGACATAAGATTGAACCTTCTCATTAAGTGAGAGATGATAGAATTAGCCTGCACAGTGTAAATGAAAGTAAATGTACACCTGTGGTGGATTCTCTCGCGGTATAATAAATAGAACTCTCATGGGATGGAGGTCCGCAAGTGGAGGTTCCCCTTTTGCCATCTCAATTGCAGTTATTCCCAGAGACCACATATCGGCCTGCATCAAGCCCAGCATCAAACGGGAAGTAGGAGCACAAGACGGCATATTCAAAAATAGTGTTATGAGAAAAGGGTAAATGGAATAAAATGGACGAAGAAACATGGGGGGCGGAAATCAGGATGTTGCACCTTCTCATTGTATCCTTCAGAGTTCTGAATTACTTCTGGAGCCATCCAGAATGGTGTTCCTACAAATGTCTATAACTTTTAATTGCATTAGCATGAGTTTGATGATCCCTTTGAGTACAATAAATAGTCAATGACCAGAAACAAGAATATCAATTCTCTTTAGACCCATTAAAGTAGAAAAAGAATTCCTTAGGCTTATTAACCAAACTGGAAAAACGACTGAAATACAGCAAGTGGATGAGACAAGTGGAAACACAGTTGGGAAGAGGATGCTGTCTTTACTAAGACCAATGTCATAGCACTCAAATTATGCAGAAAAATGATCAGCCACTGAAAATATGTCAACACATTCCAAATTCATATGCCTCATTTAATGAATATTAGAACCACAGTCTAGAAGACCAGACAAGATTAAAACAGAACCATTAGCAAGGATGCTTATACAATAATTAAGCCTAACAAACAAATATTAAGATGGAAAAAGGTTCAGAAGTTGCACATACATATTTCATCTGAGAAATTTAGAATGTAAAAAACCAGTACCTTTCTTCTTGAAATTGTCCTAGTTAATTGAGCAGAAACGCCAAAATCTGCAACCTATCAGAGTAAAGAAACATAAAGTTTTTGAAACAAGGAGGCAGCCTATTTAACTCTGTCCATAACGGATACTCTCTCCAAGATGGCGTAAGAAAATTTAAGATTCTGAATTTCTTCAAGCAGGAAATTTATACCTTAACATCACCATTCTCTGTCAACAAAATGTTTGCAGCTGCCAAAACATAATACAATGATAACCATTACTGACAAATTTAGAGGAAGAAGACAAATTGCTAATGAGCTGAAAATTTAGATGACGAAGATGAGATTGCTAATTCAAATTTAACGCAACAACTAGAAGGATAATGTGATCTTTCTTAATAAAAAACCTAAATAAGGAACATCTGACACCTATCAAAGGACATCTCCAATAGCTTATTCCATTACTTCAAAAATATTAAAAGGATACACCAATGGCAATTATATAGATCTAAAAAAATGTGGTTATGTATGTTCCTGTTCAAAAGTTTGATGAGATCTAATTATCGTAAACTAACTGATGGCCCCTTTTAACATACCTTTGATATCTCGATGAATTTTCCCTTCACTGTGAAGATATTCAATTGCATGAAGCAAATCACGTAAGATGCAAGATATAGACAGTTCATCCAGTGGCTGGTTCGGTTGAATCTGCAAGAGCAAAATAAGCATAAGTATCCTTATGTATCCTGCAATAGTATTGATTGTATAGTGTTTTTCTTTTATCATTGATATTGAATCAATTGAACGTACTTCTAATATGCAAGAGTTAAACCAAAAACATTTGCATTAAAATGTCAACTATGTCAACACAATCTAGACATTGATAGGAGGATTTACCTTTGTATTCCTCTGTTATACACTTATCTAGAATAGATGGTACAGTATGTGGACATGAAGAATGCTTCTCAGTAGAAGCCTTGCAAAAGAAACCTAAATGAGCATCCAAGGGAGATACATGCATAGAACTCATCTATGTATTTTTACAGTTATGTTCGACCGGGTATAGAAAGTGTACGAGGTTTACCAAACAAAAGAAAGATAACATTTGTAATTGCCAGTGTAAAAAATGGAGGTGGTGGTTGATAGAAAGATATATCCGCAGGAATTTAATATCAAAGACTAATTGTTATCTTGGAGGGTTCAGATCAACCTAAGATATTTCATATCTGACCTCTAACTGTAGCCATTTTAACGTGGAATGGAATAAATTTTTTGGGGAAATTACATGCCATCAATAAATTGCCTACCAGATCAGCAACGGAACCCCCAGCCATGTATTCCATTATTATCCATAGCTTAGTCTGGTGCAGAATAGAAGCATAATACTCCGTAATATATGGAGATCGACATTGAGAAAGAACAGCGATTTCCTGTAGAAAATGAAAAGTCAATAAAAAAACATACTCGTTCTTGTGTAAATTCAATCCTTGAAGTCTGTACAGAAATGTCAAAGATACCTTTTGGATGTCCTCAATTTCATCCTCTCTGCAGCAGAAAAATCAGAAGATACTTTAGAATACTCACAGCAGGCAAGTTAAACATACGGCAGCTCTAAAGAAGGAAGTCTCTATCAAGGTATTAAGGTAAGCCTAGTATGACACACAGCCAAGGGTATTTGCTTCCTTAGTGAGGAAAACATAAGATAATAGGCAAAGATATTAAAAATGACAAAGTGCTTCCTTTCTAACCAAGCATATGCATAAAAGAAAGATCTCAGATAATAAAGTCACCGTATTCAATTAAAGAAAACAGCATCTCGTATTTTTTAACAAATGATGGTCAAAGTTTATATACTCACGATTCTTCTAAATCGATGACCTTTATAGCAACTTCCTTGTTTAGCTCCTTGTCAAACCTACAATAGGAAAATGGCAGGAATATCTAGTTAATCAAGAAAGATAACTTCACACTCAAATTAAAGTATTTTATAAAGGAAGTTGACAAAAACCGTGAGAAAGAAAGTAATGTTTGTCTTATTTCAATTAGGTTACAGCCCTAGGTTTATATACATAAGGAACAACTAAAATATGGTAAGAAAACTAACTAATAGAAATAAAATAATATAATCTCTAATAATTCTATAACTCACCAATCTTTCCAACTAGGGCATAATTCGACACTCCCCCTCAAGCGGGTGAATGGATATCTTCCATTCCAAGCTTGCTAATAATATCTTGAAATACGGTACTCGACAGTCCCTTAGTGAGTGCGTCTGCCAATTGATCCTTGGTTGAAACGAACGGGGTGCATATCAGACCACTGTCTAGTTTCTCCTTGATAAAATGTCTGTCAACTTCAATATGTTTTGTTCGATCGTGTTGAACAGGGTTATGAGCAATACTGATAGCTGATTTATTATCACAGTACAGCCTCATGGGTCCTTCCCTTTTAATTCTTAGGTCATCAAGAATTATCTTCAACCAGAGTAGCTCACATATTCCCAACGCCATTGATCTGAACCTTGATTCTGCGCTAGATCTTGCTACCACATTCTGCTTCTTACTTCTCCATGTCACTAGGTTCCCACCTAGAAAAGTACAATAACCCGAAGTTGATCTCCTGTCGACCAAAGATCCTGCATAATCTGCATCAGTATAAGCTTCTAGCGTCATCCCTTTACCTGTTCCTCGCTTAAATAGGATTCCTTTTCCCGGGCTCCCTTTCAAGTATTGTAATATTCGATTTACTGCTTTGAGGTGAAATTCTTTAGGGTTGTGCATAAATTGGCTGACCATACTAACTGCAAATGCTATATCTGGTCTTCTGTATGCCAAATATATTAACCTCCCCACCAGCCTTTGATAGGATCCTTTATCTACCACGGGATCTTCTGGAACGTCACATAATCCATGATTGAATTTGATTGGCGTCTCAGCTGGTTTACAACCCATCTTCCCTATTTCTTTCAACAAGTCAAACACATACTTTTGTTGTGAGATGAAAATTCCTTACTTTGAATGTGCTACCTCAATGCCTAGGAAGTACTTTAATTCCCCAAGTTCTTTGATATCAAACTCCTTCAAGAGACATTGCTTCAAATTGTTCATCTATTGCACAATGATATCATCCACATAAACTAACAATGCTGTGACTTTCCCAGACTCCGAGTGTCTTATGAACAAGGTATGATCTCCTTGACTTTGCTTATATCCAAGCGAGATCATCACGTTAGTAAACCTCCCAAACCAAGCTCGTGGTGACTGTTTGAGTCCATACAAAGCTTTCTTCAGCTTGCACACAAATCCAGGGGGAACTTCCATGTAAATCTCCTCTTCTAAATCACTGTGGAGAAACGCGTTCTTAACATCAAACTGTTGTAGATTCCACTCAAGATTAGCCGCTAATGACAAAAGTATCAGTACTGTGTTCATTTTCGCAACAAGGGCGAATGTCTCCAGATAATCGATGCCATAGGTTTGAGTGTATCCTTTAGCCACTAATCTAGCTTTGTATCTTTCTACGGACCCGTTAGCCTTATATTTTATGGTGAAAACCCACCTGCATCCGACTAGTTTCTTCCCTCTTGGCATTTCAATTAGTTCCCATGTCTTATTCCTCTCAAGGGCTTCCATCTCGATTTTCATAGCATCCTCCCATCTCTTGTCTCCTAATGTCTCGGTTAGATTTCTCGGTGTGGGAATCGTATGGAGATTGGTTAGGAAGACTCTATGATTTTGGGATAGGTTTTGATAGAACATGAAAAGATATAGTGGATGTTTCGTGCAAGTTCTTGTTCCTTTCCTAAGTGCAATTGGTAGGTATTCAGTATCCGATTTTTCCTGTTCATTTGGCTCAACTATTGGTGTGGTACTATCAGTTTCAAGGATTTGGCCAATAACACGAATGGGAGATTGTACCTGTACTGGTCAAGGGGCTGGTAGTTTCTTCCTGGAATAAACCTGCAATGGCTGAGTGTTATCTTGATTTCCCTTATCTTCCATCATTTCACCGACTCAACAGAAGTGGACTTACTAGGAATAGATTCAGAGAAGGTTATGGGAGCAGACTTAGATTGGACACCCTGAACAAAACTAGGATCAAGAAGAAACATGTTATCTTCATGCAAGGTCTCCCCTGAAGATAAGCATGGTGAAAAAAGGATTCATCTTCGACAAAAGTAACGTCAGCTGAGACAGAGAATTTTTTAGTAGGTGGATGAAAACACTTATAACCTTTTTGTGTGGAGGAATACCCAATGAAAATGCATCGAAGAGCCCGTGGATCTAATTTGTTCCTATTGTGAGAATGAACATGCACAAATGCAACACAACCAGAATTCGAGGGGTAAGATTGTTTGAGGCAGAGAAGTTGGGAAAAAATTGTGAGAATATCAATTGGACTTTTGAACCCCAAGCACACGTGTCGAGAGCCTGTTAATGAGATGAGCAGCGGTTAAAACAGCCTCACCTCATTATTGTTTGGGAATTGTTTTGTGAAATAGCAACGCTCTAGTGATCTCTAGGAGGTGGCCATTTTTCGTTCAGCTACTCCATTTTGTTGTGGAGTGGTAACACACAAGGACTCATTAATAATTCCTGTTTTCTGAAAAAATGGAGTAAGGATTTGATTGAAGTAATCCTTGACATTGTCTGATCGGAATCTCTTAATTTTTACATCAAATTGAGTATCGATCATGTTGTAAAAGTTAGGAAAGACAGTGTTCACATCAGATTTATTTTTCAAAAGATAAAGCCATGTTACTCGAGTACAATCATCAATAAATAAAACAAACCACCTAGTACCCGAAATATTGGGAATGGAAGAACGCCCCCAAATATCACTATGAATAAGTGACAAGGGAACAAAGGTTTTTGTATTGCTTATTGAAAAAGAAGCACGTTTGTGCTTGGCAAGTTCGCAATCATTACAATGTAGGGCTTCAACAGCCAGACCCTTAAAGAAAGAAGGAAACATCAACTTGAGTGCTCTAAAAGATGGATGACCTAAACGACGATGAGAAAGCCAAATTTTATTTTGGTTTGACATGACAGACTCAGACAAAAATGATGTAGATATAGGATTTTCAACTCCTGTTCCATTGCTTTGTGTTTCCAGAAAATAAAGACTATCCCTCTGACTAGCACGTCTAATCATCTTCTTCGTGCCCAATGCCTAAAAAACACAGTGTGAAGGAAGAAAGGTTACACAACAATTTACATCTTTGGTTAATTTTTGAATGGAAATAAGGCTTGCAAATAGTTTTGAAACATGAAGGACATTTTTTAGTTTAAGGTATTTGTTTATGTAAATATCTCCTTGACCAGCTACGGTGGTGATGGACCCATCTGCTATTATGATTTTTCTATGGCTATTGCTAGGCGTATAGGAGATAAAATGATTGAAAGAGCATGTCATATGGTCGGTGGCTCCAAAATCAATTACCCACATGTCAATAGAACTTCTTTCTGAGACATTAGTACAAGAGGAAGAAGAAATACCTGAAAATGCCAAGGAACAAGTACCTGTCGAGGGTTGCTTATCAAAAGATCCCAAAAAAATCTTCATCTTCTCAATGTCTTCGTTGTTAAATTCAGGAACAGCGTTCCTAGAATTATCTTCACCCATTGACGAACCCGTCACCATATATGCCTGACTTCGATCTTGAAAACGTCGATTGGTTTTTTCATTCAGTCTGCCATGAAGTTTCCAACACTTATCCCTGCTGTGACGGTGTTTCTTGCAGTATGTACAGAACTTAACCGGCGTGGTTGCCTCTGTCAATTCCGTGGCTTTGTTAATCAGTCCAGAATCAGAGGTTCTGGTAATCAGGGCAGAACCATCTCCACCTTGAGGTTCAAGCATCACATTTCGACGCCCCTCTTCAGCCCGTATTATAGAAATTGACTCATTTAGAGATGGCAGGTCAGTCTTCCCCAAAATCTGCACTCTAACTGCATCAAATTCCACATTTAACCCTGCCAGGAAATCATAGATGCGGTTTTTCTCCACAAAACGCTTCAAAATTGCAGCATCATCGCTGTAGCTCATTTGGATGCATTGGCAATGGTCCATCTCTTGCCACAAGCCTTGGAGAAGACTCGAATACTCAATAACAGTCCGAGTTCCCTGTTTGGTTGCTGAAATTTTGGTCTTAATCTCATATACTTGTGCGGCGTCGTTAACCTTGGAATATGTCTGTCGAATAGCCTCCCAAATTTCCTGTGCAGTCCCGAGAAACATATAGGTGTCACTAATTTCTGGCAGCATCGCATTCCATAGCCAAGACATCACCCATGGTTTGAAAAAACGTAAACGGGTACTGAGGCGATTTTTCGTTATGAGGCGAGGCGTAAGTCTCGAGGCGGATTAAGGCGTAAGCCTCACAAAAAACAAAACCCCCCCCCCCCCAAAAACTTCATTTGTAAAATTAATCAAAAATGTTATTTGATTATTTTTATTTTGTCAAGTTTTGAAAAAATATTAATTTCAAAAAAATGCTATTAAATTGTTCTAAAAATTTTATGTATGTTGATTTTATAATTATCTGTCAATCATTTTGGCCAAAGAAAAATCATATTTTAAAGCAAAATAGTTTGCCGCTTCGCCGCTTCGAAACGGGGTTCGACCTATAAAACCAATTAATTATATGCATTGGACTTTACAAACTCACTTATAAAACATTTCAAATCCAATCCAAGCCCACAGTCCAACCGAGTCTTCTACGAGGAGAAAGGTAAGAAGCTAGGTAGGAAGAAGATAGAGAGAGGAAGAAGATGGGGGAAGAAAAGGAAAAAAGTTACCTGGCTTTTGGAAGCTGTGGAATCCTTCAATTTATGTTGCTGCAGGAATAAACTCTTCCCCTTCCCATGCATATTTAAGGTAAAGTTGATTCCCAAAGATAGATTTTTTTGGGGTTTGATATATTACACAGACAGTCCCGTTCAAAAAAAAAGAAAAAAGAAAACAGAGGCGGACGCCTCATATTTGATGAGGCGTGCGTGCTGGCTCGTACGCCTCATTCCCTAGAGGCGGACGCCTCTCGAATACACAGAAAATAACGCGCCTCAGTACTAATTTTTTGCGCCTCAGTCTGAGGCGCGCCTTTAGTGCGTTTTTTAAAACCATGACATCACCATGGAGTCTTGTTCATCCCATGCGATAAATTTGGGGTCATCCGGTAAAGGACCCCTACCTGTTAAATGGCTCACTTTCCCTCTGTACTTCAGGAAGGTGCGAACCAGCTGGGACCACTTCAAGTAATTCTTCCCATCCAATCGGTAAGCAGCCTGGATGTTTTGCAGATCACCGGTTGCAGCAGCAGCAGTCGCATGAGAGTTCCCGAATGCTGGGACACTCGTGACTGGGCCGGTAACCTCTGCAGAACTTTTAGGGGATTCCGACATGGTTAAGGGGGTCAACTGGGGTTATGGAAAGCACGTACAGGGTGGAGCTGGTTGGGTATGGCCGAAAAATTGGGATTTTAGCAGGAACGAGCCCAAGGCTCTGATACCATGACAAAAGCCGTGAAAAAGAAAGTAATGTTTGTCTTATTTCAATTAGGTTACAGCCCTAGGTTTATATACATAAGGAACAACTAAAATATGGTAAGAAAACTAACTAATAGAAATAAAATAATATAATCCCTAATAATTCTATAACTCTCCAATCTTTCCAACTAGGGCATAATTCGACAGAAGTGTATACTAAGGAATTTAGAAATAGCTAGAAAAACTCTCTTAATTGGTTCATGGCCGCCACTTAAATGAAATGTATTTTATAGAGGAAATATTTTGCAGTCCCCCCCCCTCTCAATTACTTAAAATTTAACAGTCCCTACAGCTCCAGGTGATGATAGCTAGGGATTCTGTAAAGAATTAATCTATTTGTACTATTGTTGTTGACAATAATGAATGACAACATTGATGTTGTCAAAATCTGGTCCATTAACTTCAAAAACAGTTTTTGAAATGGATGAATGTGATGTTTACAAGTAGGATTGACAGCCAATATTGTAAAAAATGATTGTACACATAGCATCATTCTTCTATAAATCACATATCAGAATAATATGCAGCTGGCACGCAACAGAGGAAGCATTGATGGCAAGTCAATAAATTTCATTAGTCTATTTAACTATTAATATGGTCAGAAAAATCTACTGAATATTAAACAAATGATAATTAAGCGTAACACTTGTTTAAGAGAGGTTTAAATTATAAATACTTCTAATCAAACCTATTCTTTGTCCACACATTTCGTAGGACCCACAAGTACTATCCACCTATGCACCACTCAGTTCTATTCATTTATTATTTAAACCGATTATAACGACTTCCCAAGCATGAGCTTAATTATTCAGCTGCTAAGCATAATCCAACAAATGTAACTTCTCAAAAGCAATAATAAGGATTTTCGCGGACTTTCCTCTGGGCAATGCATAGATAAAAGCTTTGAGCCCTAAGCAAAAGCAGTTCTACTATACGCACTTTGGAGATTGATGGAGCACAGGATATAAAAGGGACCTTTTTCTAGTCATGTGGTTCTACAAATATGCAACAATTCAATAGTTTAGCCTTTCAACACCCCCAACCCCATTTCGTTAATTTTAAGAATTAAAGGATAAAATCTTAACATGATTCTAGAATTAGAATCTTGTGCTTTAAATGAGAGTACAAGATGAACCACGACTATTTAAAAGAGTCTTTTAACCGTTTTGTAATTCTCATGCCATTGAGATTTCTCATGTTTCTCGAAAAATGTAATGCATAAAATTTGGGTTTGAAATGTGAAAATGCATTAAAAATTCCCTCCAGATTCTCAGGCACCTACTTTCTTTGAAGTGGGACAATACTTTACTTCCATGATCCATCAATATGCAACATAAGGAATCCATGCACCGGAAAGATTTTCAACTTTTTTTGTTCTTCACCTCCAATCATTCAGAAAAAATAAGAGTGTATCTACTTCAATAGATATAGACAAGATGATCATGAAAACAAATTTAGGAAAAAAATGTTAACAACTACAACATTTTAGTGAAAGGAGTCTTCAGTTTCACAAATGGACAGGGGTGTACCATCACAGCTGGAATAATTCTTTCTCACACTTTTTCAAATGACATGAGCAGGTCATTTTTTTGCGAGGACTGGGATTGTGCCATCATAGCTGGTATATTTCTTTCTCATCAATAGCTTTGCTTGTTTCTGGCCTGAATGTAGGTCTCTTGTGGAAATGAGGAAGTTTTTTCTCATCATCTCTCAGCTTTTTTAAACTCTTTACCTCTTTCAACTCTTATGTTCTTTGTTCATTAATTGACTGAAATAAATGGCTTTCTATAAAGAACTTTATTATCTTTTTTCTTAAATATCCATTATATGATAAACTGATAACCTGAATCATAAGTGTTAGTATAATTTGTTTCTTAAATAACTGCTTTATGGATTATCATCGATGACCTATCTGTAGCATGCCTTTGCATCATTCTTAAAAGTGTGTCCACGTTGCTATTTTTCAGTAGTTTGTTATGTTAACTTGATTTTATTGAAAAAGAATTTTTTTAGATGATAAATAGTTCAATAAAGATGTTTACAGTCATGGTAAATGATAAGTGCACAATATGAACTTATCTAGGCCATACTACTAGGATTTTATATTTTCAAAGTGTTGATTTCTACTCAACTTGTGTTGATTTTATTTTTATATTTTTTGGGTTTCAGTGTTGGACCCATTTCTAAGCAATTAAAAAGGAAGAAAGACAACATTGAATGAAATCTATAATTTTGGGATCGAATTCCACAAGTTAGTATTTGAGAAGGATATTGATTGCACAAGTAATTGGACTCAAGGATTGAATTTCACTATTCTAAATGAAGTGGGGCCTTGAAGGGAAATTAAAACTTAGCTGGGCTTTGTAATTGGACTTATTTCCCGATTGAGCGACAGCCACGTATGGAGCCTTCTCCCCCAAAACCTAAAACCATCCAGCCATCACCCATTCCTACAGGCCTAGGCCCCATCGTCGACGGACACAAACACTCAACTGAACAACCTAAACCTATTGGCCTCACGCCACAAACACCCAGCCTATCCTACCTGCAAGATGCAGCACACTCGCGAAACCCTAGCGCCGCCACTCGGAACAGTGAATCAGAAGACGCTACTTCGAGGACGGTGGTCCAAAGTGCTACCATCCATGATTCGAACCTAACGGTCCGTTTGATTGCAAGGGTGGAAAATGGGTGAAAATAATTTGAATTGCAGGGAATTGAATTGTTTGGAATTGTTTTACCGGGAATTGAATTAAAGGTGTTTGATTGGTATAATTTTCTACTTTTCTATTATAATAATACGTTTGGCTTTATTTTTCATCCAATTTGTCAATTAAATGGATAAATTTTTTTACCATTGAGGACAAAATATGTTTAGATTGCCAAAAATAAATAAATAAATAAATTTTTATTTTTTATTTTTACGTTTGATTTTGTTTTGTATGGAATTTGTCAATTAAAGGGATAAATATTTTTACACTTTATCTTAGATTTGTTTTTATTGCTACAAAAAAAAAAAAAAGGTGGAAACCAATTCCCACCATATAGCAAGTTATTGAATTCCACGGAATCACGCATCAAGTGGTTGTACCTTGGAATTGGGTGGAAACCAATTCCATGGAAAAAAAACTATCAAACAGCGCAAAGTGGAAGTTTATTCCAACTTCCTGGAAAAAATTTCGCCTATCAAACAGAGCCTAATTATTACAGATCAAGCGCCAGAGAAGCCGCCCCAACATTTTTCGTCCTCACATGCTCGAGCGACCTTTTGGCCAGACGCACCTGCCCGGTCAGCCGTGCAGGTGATTCCAACTCCGATCAGGCAATTGCGTCGGCCACGCGCCTATCTCGCCACTTGTGTACTGGCGTCGATGAGGAAGTAGACTCTCCCAGCTGCGTTCGAACATTCCACCAGTCAATTTTATCATCAAATGCTGCATTTGCCCAAAATAAGCCAAAACAATCGCATGTCGTTGATGAGATTGTGTTTAATTCTCGATTCAAAATTGAAGTGATGGAATTCGTAGTGGCTGTTAACAATTCATGCATTATTAAGCTATTGGAATGGTAAATATAATGAATAAGTTGAGGGCGACTGATAAGTTGAAGGACTTCATTGCTAAGTTTAATGAGTATTCTCGAGCTTTTTTGGCACAATGCTATGTGAACAGTTGTGGTTGGTATCTGATGATAGCATATTACGAGAGACGTCGGAAAGAAGTGGTGATGGTACTAGAAGGGGCAAATGAAGAGGGTTGGGCATCGGTTTCGCATGTCTTTCAGACAGCCGTTGATTTTGAGATAAGGTTAAGCGTCAAACAATTGAAGCAGGAAGCCGACAAGAAATGACTTATGCTAGAGTTACGGCAAACCTACAAGCTTCACAGAAAGTCGATCAGTGGGTACTATAGCATAAGGACACGGCAGTTAATAAGAGGAATAATACACACAAGTGGATCTCGAGATTTAATAAGGATAACTAATGGTACATAAGTCTAAGGAAACAACAACACAGTATATCTGATAGTTTGTTGAACCACATCAAAGCTTTGAAAGGGGAATTTGATGAATTAATGAAGTTAATGGATAGTGGGATTGTAGTGGGCGCCACAAACACGTATTGTCATAAGTGTGGGGTAGACTTCAATGAGTGTCCAGTCAATAGAATAAATGTAGAAATCTTAGATTCTAAGGAGATGACATCGAATTGGACTCATGGCAAAGAGGTGCTAGATGAGCCAAGTGGTGAGTCCGAGGTGTCGACTAAAGTAGTAGGGGTGGAACATTGGGCTAAGGTAGGGCCGAGTATGCTGAATCTGGAGTCGGAGATTCTCGACGTGACCAAAGACAATTGCTCCAAGTTTGAGGGTGCGGTGTACCCGAATCGAGTAGAGGGGTTAGTGTTGGCAACCAAGCAAGAGACCAAAATTGTATTCGTTAGTTCAGAGTTAATAATTGAAAAACAGCAAGGGACGACAGACTCTGGAGGTACGTTAGTGAACACATATACGAGGAGATATTCAAAGTCTACAAATAAGGGAGATTTAGGAAATGATAGAGCTTTGGTGGTGTGGGTTGATGGCGCCGAGAAGGGCGATATATACAGTGATAGGGAAAAATGAGCGACACTGCTATCATCCTCCTTATGATGAGGAGAGAGCGAAGGGCAATGCGATTGACATTAGACCGCCACCATCAAATTGGGTAGTTCAAAAAATTTTGGACTTCAGCAAGATGGTAGATGTGTCCTATGATGGATATGAAAATAGGCTATTGCAATTATTCGAGGAACTGGAGGCCAGTACGGGACAGGGGATGGGTATATCGGGAGGTAAGACAAGAAGAAAGGGTGACCGTGAGCTTAAGCGGCCCGAATGCTCGGTTAATTATGACGTCAAAGAGAGCGAGTTAAGGAGAGAATTGATGGGGAGGGATGATAGAGAGTTAAGATGATCCAAAAATTATTAGCGGGAATGTGAGGGGGATTAATGAAGCAGGGAAAATGTTAGGTATTCGAAATCTGATAAGGGGATGGATGGCTGACCTTGTATGCATACAATAAATAAAGTTGGAGGTCGTTTTGAGAGCTGTCATGACTAGTCTATGTGGGGACAACATGTCGAGTATCAGTTTCTTGGGTATCATTACCAGTCTATGGGGGGACATTAGAGTGTTTGACATGGAGGATGTTAGTGAATGGCTATTTTCTCTATCGCTTTCATTTAGAAATATTGGGGATGGATTCCGATAGATGTTTATAGGGGTTTATGGGCCTAATGTTGATAAGAGTAAAGGTGGATTATTGTGGGATGAGATGACTAGTATGATGGCTTGGTGGAACCTCCTAAAGTGTATTGGAGGAGATTACAATGTGGTTTGATTTTCTACTAAAAGGTCCAGTGGTAGGAGAGTAACAAGGGCTATGGAGGATTTTTCAAATTTTATTAGGGAGAACATGTTGGTAGACCTGTCTAAGATTGGAGGAAATTTTACTTGGTCATCTAATCGGTATCAACCTGTCTAGACCTGAATATATCGACTTCTGGTATGTGGGGAGTGGGAGGCTAAGTACCCATAGGTCACTTAGAGGAGATTGGGAGGGGTATATTCAGATCATTTCCCTATTTCTTTATCTCGAATTGTGAGGTGCACCAGAAGAAGGCTCTTTAGGTTTGAGAAGATGTGACTAAAAGTAGAAGGGTTTGTGGAGCGTGTACAAATGTGGTGGCCAATGTATGATTTCGGGGGGGTCTCCCAGTTATGTGTTGGATCAGAAATTGAAAGCCTTGAAAAGGAATCTAAAGAGGTGGGAGACGTTAACTATCGTAAAAATCAAAGTCTGTCAAATATAGAAGAGCTGGACAGAAGGGAGGATTGGTAGGGGATGAGAGGGAAATATGTGGAAAATTAAGGAGAGAGTTGGAGAGGTTGGTGAAGATGGAGAAAATTGCTTGGCGTCAAAAATCTAGAATCAAGAGGTTGAAAGATGAAGATAAGGGCACTCAGTTTTTCCAAAAGGGTCACTAATTCTAACAAGCGAAACAATTTTATCAATATGTTGGAGGTAGATGGGGTTGCTCATGAGGACCTACGGGATATCAAGACCCAAGTGATAAGCTTCTATAAAACTCTTTATTGGGAGTAGTTTAACTGGAGGCCAAAGTTGGAGGGGCTAGATTTTTCTACGATTAATGAGGAAGAAGACAGTTGGCTTGAGAGACCATTTGAGGAGGATAAAATTAGGGATGTGGTATTCAGTATGAACGACAGCAAGGCCCTAAGGCCGGATGATTTCTTTCCTATTCTGTAAAACTTGTTGGGAAGTGGTGCAATCGGACATTGTGAATGTCCTTATTTCTTCCAATGTGGCAAGTTCTTGAGAAGCTCCAATACTACATTTATTATGTTGATTCCCAAGAAATAGGGAGCAACGGATATCAAGGACTTTCGTCCCATCAGTTTAGTGAGTGAGGCATACAAGATTATTGCGAAGATTCTGGCGAACAAATTAAAAGAGGTGTCCTTTTTGACATTCAGAAGGCTTATGATCACGTAAACTGAGATTTTCTTTTGTTTATGCTCAGGCGATGTGGTTTTGGGGATAAGTGGTGCCAGTAGGTTCAGTTTTGTATCTCTACAATTTCTTTCTCAGTTATGGTGAAATGCAGCCCTAAAGGTTATTTTCGAAATAGTAGAGGATTGATGCAAGGAAATCATTTATCTCCATTGATGTTTGTTATTGTGATAGAAGTTTTCAGTAGGATCCTTGAGAAGGCTGTGACAGAGAATATGTTAAGGGGCTTTACGATTAATCAGGTGCAGGCATCTCATTTGTTGTTTGCAGTTGATACGTTGATATTTTGTGGTGCAGATGTTGAGTAATCCAAGAACCTGCATCATTTGTTTCTGTGCTTTGAGGTTGTATCTAAATTAAAGATAAATCAGGGAAAATCAGAGACTATCATAGTGGAAGAGGTCGAGAATGTGGACGAGTTGGATGCAATATTGGGTTGCAAGGTTGCACCGCTGCTATGCCATATCTTGGGCTTCCTCTAGGAGCACGGTTCATAAGTATTCATATTTGGAACAATATTGTAGAAATGGTAGAGAGAAAGATAGCGGGGTAGGAAGCGTATGTACCTCTCAAAGGGAGGTCGTCTTACTCTTAAGTCCACTTTGTCGAATCTCCCTACTTATTTTTTGTCATTGTTTCTTATTCCTGTAGCAGTGGCAAAAAGATTAGAGATAATTCAAAGTGAGTTTCTCTAGGAAGGATTAGGGGAGAAGAGATTAATAAGGCATTGTTAGGTAAGTGGTTGTGACGATTTAGAGTGGAGAAATAGAGTATTTGGAGAGAAATTATAGGTGCAAATATGGTGTTATGGAGGAGGATGGTGTTGAGTTGAGGCCCGTGGTTCTTATGGGGTGAGTTTGTGGCGATTATACCAGCGAGGGTAAAGCGATTTTCGGGATAGATTGACTTTCGTGGTGGAAAATAGTAATATTATTAGTTTTAAGGATGATTGTTGGTGTTGAGAGCAACCGCTTAGGGTAGAGTTTCCCTCTTTGGATCGTATTACTTTGGTGTCGTATACTACGGTGAGTGAGGTCTTAAATATACATAACGAAAGTCTCAATTGGAACATTGTTTTTTAACGGGGTTTGCAGGACTGGGAAGTAAATGATTGTGCGTTGCTTCTAACATCTTTATATGAGGCGCACGACAGGGTAGAAGAGGGGATTATAACAGGTGGAGGTTGACATGAAATGGTATCTTCTCAGTTGGCACTTATTTTATATCCTTATTGGAATCTGTGAAGAGTTCATTCCCTTGAAAGATGGTATGAAAATGTAAATTGTCTCCAATGGTGGTATTTTTGCTATGAACGGTTGTCAGGGACAGGTGTTAACGGTGGATAATCTCCGATCAAGGGTTTTTATGTTACAGAGTGGTGCTATATGTGTAGGCGGGATGGGAAGACGATTGACTACTCTTCCTTTATTATGATGCTACTCGTTTGTTGTAGACCGATATACTAGTATCTTAATACATGGATCGGGTGTTGTCGAGGCGTATGGAAGATGTGTTAAAGACATGGAGGAGGAAGTTTAGCGATAAGGATAGCAAGTTTATATGAGACCTTATTCCAGGTTGCATCGTATGGTGTGTGTGGAGAGAAAAAAAAGTCGTCGTTTTGATGATAAAACACGGACAACGGAGCATATTAGAGAATTGTTTTATTTGATATTGTATACTTTGTTTAATGTTGTCACTACTGGGCATATAGACGGTTCCTTTCTAGTTTAAATTGATAATACACTTCCTGTGTATTATCCATTGGTTAATAAAATATTTGTTTACCTTTCAAAACCAAAAAAAAAAGTAATTGGACTTGCAATAGGATTGAAATTGAAAAGGAATTTGATTCTTATTGTTTGGAACTCCTAATTGGATAAGGAGGTTGGAATTGATTGGAAAATTGAAGACAATTAGACTTCTATTTTCTACTACAACAATGGGCCACACAAAAACTTGCACTTGAGGGGCAATAATGCACATTTTGAAATATTATTGGTCATTGACAAATTACAATTTAATATGGCACGAAAATCATGGGAAATTAATAAACAATTGAAGGAAGTT
Source organism: Osmanthus fragrans (assembly GCA_019395295.1). Taxonomy (NCBI): domain Eukaryota; kingdom Viridiplantae; phylum Streptophyta; class Magnoliopsida; order Lamiales; family Oleaceae; genus Osmanthus; species Osmanthus fragrans. The sequence goes on from CM033342.1 coordinate 3,522,482, forward strand.
AATTGGGCTTGGACTTCTTTGCTTTGAGAAAATTTAGTCCCTTTTTAATTCTACCACAAAGTTGGCGGAGGATTTAAATATATACACAAGGAGACAACAGAGACAACAGACAGGAAGAGGAATTGCGGCCGAAAATTAAAGAGAATTGGAGGCTAGAGATTGAAAAAATAATTGACAAGAATTTACTTACATGAATTTATTTTTCTCTACAATTAGTTGATCACTAATTGTATGAATATTGTGACTTATTTTACCTTCGAAAGATTGAAAATAAGTTTGACATAGTGTCAATTGTCGTAGAGTCCGATAGGAAATAAAAATATACCGCTATGTTTTACGTGATCTTTAACGCATTTTTATATATTCATGTCCATCATAAAAAATATAGTCGGGTCACATGTAAGAATAGATTTAATTCTACTCGAGAGAAATTATTAAACATATTAGGAATATTGAGTTTCATAATTGAATCATGTTGTCAAATTCATAAGATTCAGAGTTAAAAAGGATTAATATAAGGGGGTTCGAGATCCTAGTACGTTTTTCATCACCATAGTTTTATAAAACTTGCATTTAATTATAAACTTGAATAGATTTTAGTTAACTACAGTCATGAGTAGATTAGTTAATTTATAAGACAAATCACAACTTTCAACGTTTCGGTTAAGGTTATGTTAATTCGAATTTGAACTAGTACAATCACTGTGAGAACGATAATTGAACTCAAAATCCATTTTATTATTTATTAACGAACTGTGCCCTTGCAGTATTTTGATCGAACAATATTTTGTCAATAGTAAAGTGTTCAAGACAAATTTTCTCAAAAGATCAAGTTTAGATGATCTTCCAGCAGATCCTCTGAACCCAAAAATATGTAGCTGACCATGTATTTTGAGGTTCAAATAACCTAAGAACCTCGTGACCACAATTTTCCACACAAGAAAATTAGAATGATAGAGCATTGTGTTATATCATTGAGATTTCCCCAGATAGGAAAACATCTGGAATCTTCCCAACTTGCTTGAGTTCAAACGAAACAAAACATATAGTATTTATAACATTAAATAATGAGAGAAAATCATTGGACCTGGATGGAACAAAGTGGAGGTCAAAAAGATGTAGTCAATTTCAAGTTTATAAAGAAATTTTTTTAGCTTCTTGTCATTGCTGAAATTAACTGGTGATTACTGATTATCCAAATAATTAAGTAAAAGAATTATACAAAAGCAATATAAATCTACAAAAAAAGTGAAATTTTTAAACTAAGTGAAATAAAATTTGAAATTTAGCCCCCATTTTCTAAAAACTCATTTTTCCTTAAATTCATTTTCAATCACATATTCTTCACATAAAATAATTTGCAATAAAAACTTTAAGTTTTTCTCTACTTTTTAACCACACATTCTTAAAAAAATTACTATAACAAAACTCATTATTTACCCAAAATGGGGCTCCAACATAGCCTTAATTTTAGGACACCACGATTTCTCTTCCACAACTCATTTTCTTATCCTTAAACAATAGCCCTTTACATCTTCCCATGAACACCAAATAAAATTCTGCAAAGGACTTCAATTTTATTTAACTCGGTCTCATGTGAATATTATACCACTTTATATGGAACCAAAGCAAGCCTCAGACGCAATCGCAAGCATGATCTCATTTGTAAATGATTAGAACCATTACATCTTTATGCAGACTTAGTTATTACCTTGTTGCCTTAGAGAAGAAAAGAGACGTGCGTATTAAGAGAACGCACATGAGGAATCAGAAACCCACAACTAACTATTAGCAGAATGTCACAATTGTTGAGCTGCAGGGAAACCTGGTATACTTCCCGACAGTCTTCCAGATACCACGACGTGACTAGCTCCATCTAACACATTAATTAACTGCAATGCCTATAATTATGCATAATGGATTATACAGGTTGACATTTAAATCCCTCCCATATAGTGATATTAAGCATCCAATCTAGCAGAGTTTGGCCAAACAAGAATGAGGTTAAAAGATTGAGCTCCATTAAAATACTTCAACTTCAGCTTGTCACTTAGTTTGTTGTTGTTGCTGAGCTATTCACTTCTTGAACATGCTATAACATTCTGAAGCTCAGCTTAATCTTAAAAATGCAATGCTTTCAATGTGTACATACTTGTCGCTACTTGCTAAATGTTCATTGGATCACCTATCAAACTTTTGCTCTGCCTTTTCATCTTAAAGCAAAATGATGCATCACAACAAAAGAAAACTATTATCTGATTAAATTATATGCTATGCCAGCACATTTACCCAGAGAAACATTAATTCCAAAGAGAAAAATAAATAAACTTGAAAAAGAAACTCAAGCAACGAATTCTCTCTTGATATGACACAGCCCAGTATATGAAACTACTTATGCACATGCTCCAAGATGAGGTTGCAGAACTTGAATCGTGAAGTTACAAAAACAAAAACAATCAGTTAGAGAAGCAATCCTTTATTATGTCAATATCGTTTATTATACTGATAGACATAATGGCCTTATGTTTTTAATACCACATGTCAAAATTCCATAGCAACTGTACTGTGTTACAACAGGATAAGCATTAAGCAGAATGAATCAATTAATATAATACCATGAATCTTATAATAATCCTGTGTATAGTCAAATGACAGAATTTCGAGCTTACCCCTTATAAACATCGCCAAAGGACCCTCTTCCAATGAGCTCCAAATCACTAAATCTGGATCCAGAGATCTCTACTAGAGCTGCCACATCGGCCATTATGTATATTTCTTATTTTCTTTGGAAAATCTTCCCCTCTCACACTCAGTATTAAAACAAATGTCCCGACCAAATAATAAAAACCACTCTAATTCAATGTAATTCCGCAAAAAATCATCAGATGTTCAACTCTTTTGTTGTCTTCAAGACTTCCCAAAATCTGGAAAACCATTAGAAGCTACTAAAATTAACAAGAATGGAACTTAAGTTGAGATCCAACATATAATAGAAAATATTAATAAACTACAGTACGAACACTAATGTGGCTAAGCAAATGGGACTATTATATGATGTCAAGCAAAAGACTCGTTAGGTAAAGTGGATGATACAAAACTGACAGCCCAACAAAATTCATGGGATGTTTGAGTTTCACTTAATTCAAATTTTTAAACCCAAAAATAAAAATCAATAATCGAAAAATAAAAATCAAAAACCAGAAAACAAAAAGATTGCGAAACAAAGAAGCCAAACAGCGACTTGGATGTGAGGCATAAAATTCCCCTTCAAAAATAGAATAAATGGGTACGAAACCAACCTTGCGAAATGCGGATTCGAGAAATGAATTCAAAATATACGGCTGCCAAAACAGAATTTACCAATCATGAAACTGAATTGAAACTAGAGATCCCTTTGGGGTATGTGTGTGTGTGATATGTATCCACATTAATGCAATCTTCTGTCTATGCTCTGCAGAATTTGGGTTTTGCAGAGTAAAGAAGGATCACAAACAGGAGTGATGATTTGAGTTAAATGCCCCCATATGCGAAATCGCTTGTAATTATTATCGGGCAAAAGAATTTGACTTCGGACCGGAGCAATTCAACTCAACCGGTTCGTTGGAAACCCGGTTGCCTGTGGCTACTGTTTATATTCTTTCACAATTAATTAATAATAAAATAGTAAAAATACCTGAAATTTTAACGCGAAACTATTTTATTTTGTTAAAATAGTTATGCGTAGGGGTGGACAAAAACTCAACCAACCCGATCAACCCGACCAACTCAACTCAAATCGATCGATTTGTGTTGATTTTTTAAGTTCAATTGGGTTGGATTGGGTTGAAAAATTGAATTTAAGGTTGGGTTGAGTTGGGTCTTGGGTTATGAATTAAAATCCAACCCGACTCAACTCAACCCGATGAATTAAAAAAATTAATATCTAAGATGAAAAAAATAAATTAGATAGACATAATAGTAAAGATAAGATAATGACTTATAATATATAAATGTCAATTTTCTTCACATAGACCGATTCACATGAACACTATTTAAAATGCAATGTCATTTAACATTAAAATAAAAATTAAAAACATGATAATGAAGTAATTGAATTTCAAATAATTATAAAAAAAGAAAATGTTTCTTAAATTTTAAACTTATTTATACATTATTTTTAGAAAGAATTCCTTATATGTGTGTTTAAAAAGTTTAGATTTTCAAGTAATTTTAAATTCTAAAAAATTATCCAAATTTAACAAATAAATCGAATCTAATTTTGATTGGGCTGAAACCCCAAATCGACCAACCCAACCTAACTCAAATCGATTTTGATCGATTTGGGTTGGGTTGGGTTGATTTTTTATCAAACCGACCAAATTGGGTTGGGTTTGGATTGAAAAAAAAAACCGACCCAATCCAACCCACGCCCACCCCTAGTTATGCGTTACAATATAGGAAAATGTTATATGTACACAATGTCCTATATAATGCCCTATATCCCCCTCACATTAAGGAAGACCCACACATAATAAAGAGCGTATTTGGTAGAGAATAAAATTGAAAAATTAGCTGTTATTGTTGACTTTTATTAGATAAGTGGGATCCAATAACAGTCATACTTTTAATTTTAATTGGATTTTAGTCTCTATCAAACGGGTTCAAAATATTCGTGGACCCCCTTTATGTGAGGAGAGGTATAAGGCATGAGGTGTACATGCAGCATAGTCCTACAATATATTGCCAATATTTCAAAAACAATTATAAAATTTGCCTAAATTTCAATAAAACTAATTGGAATAAGTGGATAGTATTTGTCGGTAAATTGTATATTTAAAAATTAAATTTAACCATTTATAAATTATTTATATATTTTGCCAAACCATTAGAATGTGTTTTGTCTCCGGCCGGGTTTTGGGCTTTTATTATAAAAAAAATTAAAAATGGGCCTACTTTTTGGGTTGATGATGGGCCTTGTTGCTAGCCCTGTTGTCTTCACCTTTGAGAAAGGGAAAAATTCATATCTAAGGTGTATTCTTTACTTCAATTCAAAAGTAAGATAAATAGTTTAAAAATTCAAAAATCAGGTATGTAATTAATTAACTAAAAATATTTATTTAATAAAAATAAAAAGTCACAATTTGTAATTAATAGTCACAGATTCATAATTATAAGTTATAGATTTATTTATTGGTCACATATCGTCAAATTTATTGGTCACAGATTGTTTTAAAGTCACAGATCAAAAATTTTGTAGATCACACATTATTTCGAGGTCACAAATCAAAAAATTTATAGTCACACATTATCAAATTTTAAGGTCACAGATTACTTTTTAATCACATATTATCAAATTTTAAGGTCACGAACCAATTCATTGGTCACATATATCAAACACTTCACTTCATATCACAATCCACCATCAATACTTGGTCACAGAGTAGCCAAATAATTGGTCACATAGACTAGAAGCTCTGAATCCCAACCCCAATATTTGGTCACATATCGACCAATAAAAAAAACTCGCCACTACCTATGTCGTTACACAAAGTGTGGTCAAAACCAAGAGCCGCTTGCATCACCACCGTCGCCCCGCCACCAACATCAACAACACAACACTAATAGAACCACCACAACCACCACCAACAATAACCACCGTCGCTCCGCCACCACAGTTGCCACTTCCCTTTCCAAGTCACGCCCCCCCACCCCCACCAACATCAACAACACCAACACTAATAGAACAACCACAATCACCACCAACAATAACCACCGCCGCCACAGTCGCCACTACCCTTCCCCAGTCCCCACAGTGCCACCACAACACTACCCCCACCAAATCCCCAAATCGCCTGCACCAAAATCGTCGACCACCAGCCACCACCAACCGCCACCGCCAGCAATACACCAATAATACCCAACCTCAACAACATAACCACCATCTCCACCGCCAGAAACCACCACAGCCACCGGGACCACAACCACAGTCAGAGCTACCACCACACCCACACCCACACAACGAATACATCACCTCCCAACCGCACCAACACCACCCAAATCACTTGTAGACATTGATCCACATTAGAAACTCCAACATCACCCCAAATCCACCATCACCACCTCAAACACACCGCCGCCACCACACTTGCCCGAAACACACCGCCACCACCCACAAAACACCTCAAACCTAATATCTTCTACTTGTGGACCGAAGACACGAGACCAGATCTCTGCGGCGGCGGAGCAGCTCGAAGTTGCAACGGCCACTGTAGTTGCGAGGAGTTGCGACAGCCATCGCCACCACCTCCATCCCCATCACCGAGGCCAGATCCACCACCATCCACGTTGTCACCATCACCATATCCACGCAGAAGCCAAGCAACGGCGCTGGCGTTGAATTTCGTGTGGTGTAGACGGGGAGAGAGAAGGTAGGGGAGAGAGAGCGTAGGTCGAGAGAATTATGGAACCCTAGGTGCGTGTGAGGTGTTTTAAATGAAACCTGATTTGTGCATAATGAAAGTTGATCCCTGATTTTTGAATTAGGGTAAACTTAACCCCTGACCCATGTAATTATACCTTTGAGAAATTCTTGTGCAGGAAATTATGTGTTACGCAATGGATGGTAATAAATTTAGAATGTTAAGAATTAAGATACATTGTGTACAAATTTAGAATGCAATAAACTCTCAAACTATGTTTGATAACCTAGAAAATGGGTGGAAAAAAAAATTAATTTCAATTTTATCCTTAATTTTGGTGTTTGATTGTCAAACAATTCCATAGAATTTATTTCCACCCAAATTCTAGGTACAATCATTTAAAACACATTTTTCACCTTTTATTTTCTCATGGTTTTTGTGGGAAAGTGATTTTTCATCTTTTTTTTTTTTTTTTTGTACTTTTTGACAATGGAAACATATTCTAAATCCAATGGTAAAAATTTTTATCCATTTAATTGACAATTTGTATTAAAAACAAAGTCAAACGAACACAAAAAATTTCAAAAATTATTATTATTATTATTATTTTTTACTTTTTGGCAATCCAAACAAATTTTAATACACAGTGCAAAAAAATTTATCCCAAAAAGTAACAATTTGCATAAAAATAAAACCAAACGGATTAGGTGAAAAATTATACTAATCAAGCACTATTAATTACAATTCCCTCTAAAACAAATTGTAATCAATTCAATTCTTTGCAATTCTTTTTCTTTCCACCTAAATTTCACCCTTACAATCAAATACAACCTCAAAGTTTTAAATCTCGCTCTATCACTTTTGACTATGTTGAACCATGATTTCTTTGTCTCTCTATGATACATGTCTTAAGACATGGTCTACTGATCTATCGTCTACGTGTTGTTCGAGTAACAATTTAGGGGTGACAAAAAGGTTTGTCGGCTCGGGCAGCTCAAGCTTGGCCCGTGAAAAGCCCGATCAAGGCTCGGTTGCCTCTCAAATAGGAAAGGAGAAAAAAAACAAAAAAAATGTAGCTTGTCGGCTCGGCCTGAACTCGAAAAAAGCTCAATTCGTTTTACTCGAGACAAGTCCGAGCCTTGAATTTCAACTCGACTTGACTCGTTGACACCCCTAAGTAACATTCAGATATAATAAGTAATGAAATTGTGAATAACATGGACTACAAGAAGAATTTGAATTTAAATATCGTAGATCTTATTGAGTATCACTATAAACGTTACTGGTATGTAAAAATTCTAAAGTATGGATTACCGAGCATTCGACTAGTAAAACTTGTTCACCATTTTATCCCATCCTTAAGTTAGACTCATACCCAAATCGTTCATTTGATAAAATTTCGTTCTTACTTGTAAAGTTATATAGTTCAAAACGGTCTAATCTTTAGACTAAACACATCATAAAATAAAATATCAATGCGTGCGTGCGTGCGTGCACAATCGCAATTAACGTGTCTATTGTATCAGGAGTACTCATAATAAAAGGGTGGGTTGGTGATTTGTTTGACATTTTTTATTCATACTGGGATCCACATGTATCTCACATTTTGTAATATGTTTTCTGTACACAGGTTTCTCTATTGTATCAGTGCCACAAGTCTATGTATATATTACTTGTGTCGTATCAATTATTATTTGAATATTACAACTAGAAATTCATTAACTAGTACTCATAACATATATTAGAGAAAATATTTACATTTGTTTACTCTTAAAACATATCCTACATGAAGTAATTATTACATGTAAAATTTAACCCGTCTACATTAATCGTAACTATTATCTAATATTTGAAAAACGAGAATTGTTGTTTATTTGTAATTATTATTCTAATTATAAATAAAATTTCAACAGTCAGGCAGGAGACCAGTACAACAAATAAAATATTTAATTATTTTATCATTCAAATAATTTCTTAATGCCCCCACAATATACGATGGTGTGGACGTTCAATGCATAGAAGACGGAACGGTTTAGATTAATTTGACGTATTGTTTTGTTCAACATTTATTTTTGCGTATACTCGTGTAGTCTCTGGAGAGCATGCACTTTAGACGAAGATATAATCTAATTTAAGTTGTAAAATTGTAATCGAAATTATATATTGATCAGAGTCTCGTAGTTTATAATTTTTTTTTTTTAATTAATATCTTGACAAACATACATTTTGAAAGAAAAAATATTATCTTGTAACTTGATTTTAAGTAAAAAAATTACATTTTTTAAAAGAAAGTAGTATGTTCGTGTCAAAATAAAATATTTATTTTAAAACTTATCTCTTTAAAAGTAAATTTATTTATTTGCATTGAAGTAAATTCACTTTTTTATCTGCAGACTTTTTTTTAAAAATATAAAAAAAAAAATCTTTTTAAAAAGAATCTTACCTACTTATAGTAAATTTACGTATAATTGATTTTAGTTTATTTGTTAACATTTGTTATAAGTTTTTATTTAATTAGTTTTACTGTGAATAATATTTTCATCGTCTATCTTACTTTAATTTGGAATTCAGTTTAGTTGCATTTAAGATTTTCATTTTTCTTATTGTAGTACCTATGTGTTGGGTTGTGTCCCCCACATAATATATTTTACTATGATAAAATAATAATTTATAATAAATAATTTATGATTTTATTTATTTATTGCATTTATTTACTATTGAGCATGCGAATTAAAGTGCATATGACCACTTGTAATAACATAAGTTTGGTACTTGTGTTGAGAAGTACAGTGCGACACAACTTATATTTCGATAATAATTTATTTGGTCGCAACCAATGTATAAAGGTTGACACTTTATACCTGAAGGTTGTAGTGTTAACTGATTCATTATTCAGATTTGTCATTTGTCATTATTATATAAATAGTTAAAGGTGATAATAGTACGTTTGAAGTGTATTGAACGGACCTAATTATATGGTATGATCGTGCAAAGAATTAAATTTCACTTAACCGTTGTGTATTTCATCTGAATCGTCGCCCTAAAAAATAGGTAGAGTGACCACTTAAGTATTTTTTGCAGGACCTTTGAAGAAAAATGGTGCTTAGATTAGTGAGAATAATTAGAAAGGAAAAACAATCATTTATGCTCGTAGCTAATTATCGAATCTCAAGCGGGAATAAAATACATATAAGGTAGGTCAAAAGAAAGTATTTCAAATTTATTGGTTTCTGTGATCTTATATATTTCAAGAGTTCAGTCTTTTGTCTTTGACAAAAAAATAAAGACTAATAATTAAATTGGATTGTATGGGGTCGACTAGACGAGATTTAATTATTAGAGTTTGGATAATATATATCCAATTAGATCCCTATAGCAGTTCTATAAAGTATTGGAACTTAATTATGGAAACTGTTACGCCTTGCCACACGTGACTCCACGTGGATGACCCACTGGAGTCGTGGGTCCCACTCCTCAAAGGCTCGCAAATCATGGACAAAGGCCCAAATAACCGAAGCTCATATTATCTTTAACGAAACAAAATGAATCACGGCCCAAGTCGAGGCGGTGCACTTCCTAGGCACCTCATTTGCTGTTGCAACCTGTACCAAGGTCCCTCCATATTCGAGGCGCTTCACCGCCGAGGCAGACCGTGCCAAAGGAAACCTGCAGAAGTGAAATGAAGTTCTTTAAGGCTGACCTGCCTCAAGAGGATGTGCACTCAAGTAAAGATCTTTAAGAATTGACTGATTGGACCCTGATAGTGAGTTCAAGATGTGTTGTATTATCATAGGGTGGCTACAACTTGTATAAACATTAAATGTTCCCTGCCAATGTGTCATAGAATTTGATTAGATGTGATTGGTTAAAGAATGAGATGAGACAACGTGTAATATAATTTAACGGTCTCAATCTCGAATGTATTACTATAAATAGATTGCTAAGAACCACTAGCAAAGGATGCCAAAATTGACACTGAAACGACTACTTGGAAAGCAATATAAAGGATTTACTCTCAACTCTATTGGGAGATACACTTGGTTCTCCATTAATCAACAATCAATCGATTATTATTCTACGATTGTTCAACCCCCCTTTATCGAGACTCGAACCTCACAAGTCTCGTGTCCAAAAGGCGCTTCTCTTATGCCCCTTCTCTTGGACCGTTGCTAGGGTGTGTTAGACAAAGCCTGCGTGGACCCGAATAGGTCCGGTATCGGTTGTCCGCGTAGCTCTAACCGAAAACGAGGTCAACAGTAACTATAATAATTTTGGGCTTAAATTGTGAAACTTTGTATCGTTGACAAGACAATTAATAATAAAGTTGATTTTGCTTATATTGTTGATTCATTTATATTATAGCATGCTAAATTAGGTCACATATGTAAGAGTACTATGAAAAGAATGTTGAAATGTGACTTAATACATATAATGAAAATGATGCACTTAAATGTAAAACATGCGTAGAATCTAAGAATTAATTATCGAATTTAGGTAAAAATTCGAATATTTTATTTTTTATATAATATACATATTTAGACGATCTTATTTGTTGAATTAAAGAAAAATTTCAATTTTTGAATAATTCCTCTTTCACATTCCAACATCATGTTCTCGATTTTTTGTCTTTGCATTTTTTATGTCTAACTTTCAATTAGTTAGTACATTTTTCTCGAATAACAATTTTATGAGTTGAGATTTATTGTCCAATTGATTGTGCAATCAATTAATTGTTAACATATCATCAATAATTGATATATTATTTCAATTATATCATTATTAACTTTACCACTAACCTATAATTGATGACATATTAATAATTAATTGGTTGGACAGTAAAATTGAACAGTAAATCTCAACTCCAATTTGATGAAGAAAATGAGCATTAAAATGATCGTTGTGCTCATTATTTTAAAAAAAAAATGATATATACAAGAGTGCTACAAAATATTTCTCGTATTTCAAATTATGCAAACAAAATATTTTGACAAAATTCAAGATGCGTTAACCAATTAAAAAATGGTATTATTCTGTCTCATAAAGATAGACTACTATTTTCACACAAATTAAGAAAAATGTAATTAATATAGTTAAAAATATAAAGTTCTCTTATATTTTTCCTAATATACATCTACATTAAATAATAGTTCAAATATGATTAATATTTATATTTGTTAATAACAAAGTATACTAAATAGATATTAAAAAACTAAAGAATATTTATACGTTCAAGCCTATAATTTGAGAGTTGTGACAGATGAAAAAAAAAAAAGAAATCAAACATACCCTTGTGGGATGGAGGTAGTAGTAAAATTTTGAGAAAAAAGTTAATGAAATAAGTGATATAACGAAAATTGATGATTTTAAGTACAATTAAAAGCCCGTTGGATAGAATTTATTTGAGAATAATGAGTTATTGAATATTATATTTTTTAAAATGTGTAACAAAAACTAATGAAACGTTATTGATTCGTGTGTTGAATATTTTATTGTGTGGATTTATGGTAAAAATTGATCATGTAACTTACTATTTAAATTTTTAAAAGATATCAAATAGGGTTAAATGGGCCAATATCATTATCCTTTTAATTTTTTCTTATAATTAACATGTTTAACGCGCGTGAGAAGAAAAGCGTGGAAAGTGAAAAAAAAATGTAATTTCAAGAGAAAAGGATACTGCACCCTGCAATTTGTGCGCTACTCTTTTATTTATGAGAAACGATGCACCGACCAACTGCTAGGCACGTGGGCACGTGACTCCTTAATCTTGTACTGCACCCGTGATAGGGTTGTTCGATACAAATTTTCAAAATCAATTCTCATTTTTAACCACATTTTTCAATAAAATAATATTTTTCATCGCATTAATAATTTCTTATTTTTCAACCACACATTTCCTATCATATCACTATTCAAAAATAAATTCTTTCCCCAAAAATCACTTTCAAACACCCTCAATTACCTGTCAGGTTAATAAACCGTGATCATCGAAATTAAATTAACTTGGCATCATTAGTTTACATTTTATTAGCGAATTTTAGGGCAATTTAGGGCTAGGATAAAATTGAAGTTTGAGTCACTAAACTATTTGAATATATAAATTGGAGTCCTCATGATAAGATATTTTGTCAATTCAGAAGTTGAAATTGCATTTGACCTTAAGTTGAAGGGTCACAATTTTTGTTAACTTGGAGCCCTCATGAGAAGATATTTCGTCAATTTAGAAGTTAAAATTGCATGCAACCTTCAATTAAAAGGTCACGATTTTTGTTTGTTGCCCTACATTTTAAATACAATGACCGTCTCAAACTTTTTTCATTGTCGCACTTATGTGTTCAACATTTTTGTTGCAATCTTATCCAGTTATCTTTAACATTTTATTAATTAGTATATCTTACATTCTCGATTAAGGTTTTTGTCCAAAATTCCGTTAAGATGATTAAAAAACTTATTTGTAAAAATAAAAAATCCGATATAAAATTCGACAAAATAATTACCCCACATTTCAAATCACGCAAATAGACTATTGGGACAAGATCTATCATTTGTCCCACAACATGTGAGAATTAATTAAAGGTTAGCAATAAAAATAAGGTAAAAGAGTTGAGGATCCACAGTAGTTACTGGTTAGAAGACGAATTTTTGCAATTGGATACGTGGAGTTTTGAGCAATAGACATCTTTGTCTTTATCCTACATAAATAAAAGAGTGAGTTTTAACTTACTATTCATAAGCCAAATGGCCACATAAGCCGAGCCGAGCCGTGTTCTTCTCTTTTCTTTTTCTTTGTTTACTATCATTTTCAGAAATTATTTCAATTTTCTTCACCTCACCTCCTCTATTTCACAGTCCGAAAAAGTCGTCGCCTTCTCCACGCCTACACCCCAATCGCTGCAACAACCTCAAATCCTTGACCCAAAACAGAAACGCACAACCAATAAACACAACTACCCGACTTTAACCCAACTTTGCCAATAGATTCTATTTGCCCATGACTACCCATCGTCGGCGCTCAACAATTTAAAAGCGTCAACCACACACGTTCACATACAACAGCATAATCTCCCATTTTGGTAAACATCAATTTTATGTATATGTGTATTATCTAAGTGCCATTATTGCCATTGTAGATTGGAAAAACTGGATTTAAACAATTTTATTTGGTGCCTGGAATTTTTTTTTTTTTTTTCGCTACCTCTACTTTCTGGATAAACCTACATTTTTTATTCCTATTTTTTTAAGCAACTCTGTATTAGTTCCTTTTTTTTTTTTTTAATCTACATTGAAAAATTTTGTTTCTTGACATTTTAGAAAACAGTATTTTCTACTTTCTGCACCAACTTTTGGACATTTTCTTCTAGCTTTTCGGGATCTTAGTTATATTTTTGTCACCCATGGCAGATTGGCTTTTCAGAAATTATGGTTTTTTGGATTGTTTCATGCATTAAGTTTTACAACCCAATTAATTTTCTTACTGGCCTTCAACAGGTTCTCATATCTAAACTGAAACTACATTATTGTGTATCCTAATGAAAGGAACGAAATCGTTATGTACTGTACTTCGTCCTACAATATTTTTTCTATAACATAGATGACATATTATTGTGTGAAGGTAAATCGTTTCAATCAAATTGTAAAGATTAGTGTTTTAATATCTGCTATATAGCAAGTGGTTTAGGAATCTGAGTCCCGTGCTTTGAATTGGTTACAATTCTCCGCGTTAATTATCGAGTTTAATTGAAGGGTGATATTTTTAGCATCTAGAAATTGATAGAGCAGTCTAATCTTTCTTATTTTTAAGTTTTTGATGTTTCTATTATCTTTTGATTGACAAAGTGACCCAAATTTATTTTATGAGAAGATTTTAATTGCTGCCAGTCCAGATATAGATTCATGTATATTTGTATTATTCTCTTAACCGTATGTTTAACCTTGACAATATATAGAAAATATTGAGTTGACTCGTTCTCTACCTGTATATATTTTTTTGCAATACAGTTTACAGTCACAGCAATGATGCCTCTGTCTTTTTCTTTTCAGCCTTATTTGCCACTTAGGTTAATTTCTTGAATTAATAAAGTTAGTACACTTAGTCTTTATTACATTTTATGACTTCTCTATAACAGAGAAAGAGGAAGAGTAGGCAGAAAGAGGAGTATTGCATTATATGTTGATGCAAATTGTAAGTTTAGTTATTCTCGTTAACATTTTTTGATCCCTTAAATTCGGATTTAGAGCAACTTGATGTCTACTATTCTGCTTATGCCTTTTAATTTTCCTCTTGTGAAATTTACTCCCATCATGTTTATGTATGGTTTAGCTTAACATGTAGAGCGGAGGAACATGGTAAGATATGGCTTGGTTTTCCTTTTCTTAATAATATTTTGTCACTATTTATAAAAATAGTATTTGGAAGATTCCCCTGGTCCTCCTTCTTTCCTTTAGGGATAGGAAGATAATAAGTGGAGGAAGCTTTACACTGAGCAATTAGGGGTGGGGAATTGGGGTAGTAAGGCTTATAATTTCATTCGCACATGTTATAGTGATTAAAGAATTTTGGGTATGGTTTCTGATACATTCTCTTTGATGATTTTACATACTAGCCATCTGAACTTGCTTGCTATAGTGGGTTGAAGGTGGAGATGTTTTCTTTGATGATTGCAGTTTGGTGAGCATTTGTTTCCCCTTTCCACAAAGTTTCACTTAATGTTAATTTTCTGGATCATATGTTAATAAAGATATTTAAGCTTCTCTATAAGAGTTCTCAAGTTAATATTCATATACACATGCTTATTTTTTTTATGAGTTTCTAATTTTTTGAGCCACTACAGACATTTAATAAAATTCAGAAGCTACCCAATAAAACTTATGGGAAGATTGTTGGCGACCTTATGAGAGCTGCTCTCTTTATTGTGCATGAAAAAACTGACTTTGAGGATGCTGTGAGGTATTGACTCATTTTCTTTGGTTATATTTTACTTGACATAAATTTGACCTAAGTTTTCTGCTTGTTGATGCAATTGTGATTCTTTCTTTGCCTTGATCCTGCAAATCCACTTGAAAACTAGATTTTGGATTTGAAATAGATTTAATTAAGTTGAAGTATATCCAAGTATTAGTTTCAGAAATGATAATAAACCTTTCAACGTCTCTTTCTGTGTTTGTATTAACACATTTTGATAATTTATGAAATTCCTTTTAAAAAGTCAAATTCGAACCCTTTTTCAGTAAATGAATTAGAAATTTGATGGTTTAATTGGTTTTTGGTGTGATTTTGTATAAAACAATGGGGTGTTTTGCATGAAATTGATTTTCTTTCATTGTAATAACGCGGCATGCAAAAGAATGCTTCTAATTTGAATTCAACAAGATTGACCTATTTGTTGATTTATTTCCGTGTTATTCTTTTTCAGTTCATTTAATTTCTCGCTGTGTTGATTTCTTTATTCCAATGAGTTTTTCACAAAACTTTTATCTTACATTTTCTTCCTTTTCTATTACTTTCCGTGTCGAATTGTTTACTTGATATTAAAGGGGAAGAAAATTATGCATGTATACATTATCTATTAGTTGGATAACCCAACTAAGATAATTTATTTTAATTTGGCAAATTAACTAAAGTTTGTGATTTGGCATGGCAGATAGATGAAGTAAAAGGTGATGATGTGGTTTATGTGGTAGAGAATTATGTGACCTTGTTCGGGTCATTATTTACCATGCATGCTTCTCAAATACGTATTGAATTGTCCACTATAAGTCTATATCTGATAAAGACAAGCAGGTGAGTAAATTGTAGTAATATTTGCGCCTTTCTAGATGTCAATATGATCTCTTAACTCATGTATTAATTTCGAAAATTTCCTGAATGGCTATGTATTGGTTTTAGTCTTTCTAAACTGGGCATTGAACTTTGCACTCGCTTTTTTTTTTTGCCTTTAATAGATGCAATTTTAACTTTGCTGTAATTCAATTTTAGTTCAGGTTATTACCACATCAGGTGTTTTGCATGAAATTGATTTTATTTCGTTGTAATAATGCAGCATGCAGAAGATGTTCGTAAGGTAAACATAGAAAAGAAAAGAATGCTTCTTTATTCCTCTATATTTTCACTTTTCCTGTTTTTAACTTCCAAAAAAAAAATGTCAATAGTCAAGATGAAACCAATCTTGGTTAAAAATGGTTGACACTTGTTACACTTGTGGGGAGGCTATCAATTATGTAGCATTTTGAGTGAGTATGTATTGTGCTTCTGTGTACTATATCTATATCTGTTTTACTTGGTAATAAATGATGAGCTCTTCCATTTTATTTTATTTATTTTTACTTTTGAAGATGGAAAGATATATCTGAGTCATATATTTGTTAATTTTTCTTGTGCAGGTCATGAGGTGATGATGAAATGCATTCTTTGGTTTTTCAATATGAAGGAGAAATACTTTATTGCTACTACTAGAAAGCATCCCATTGATGTTTCAAGATTTATACTATTTATCAGTCAATGAAGTTTGCATAGCTTTTCACTAAAATATTCTTACTACATTTCGATTTATCGCCTATATTGTTGGAATGAAAATATAGGGTTTTTTCTGAAGAAGATTCGATTAGCCCGCAAAACTGAACATTGCAAGAGATTTGCTCATCAAGAGGTACATTCATATTTTTAATGATATTGAGTAATTCACAAACTACATTTGCTGAGAAAATGGTCACAATGCAATTTGTTAGTTTGCGCATTAAGTAATCATAGATCGTTTTCATTTCTTTAAGGTCTCGGGGGATTTACTTCCAATTTTATGTTTTGTGCATTCGAATACCTTTTTTAAGTTTGATGTAACTAATGTTTAACACAAATAATATTTTTTTATGTCTACGCTATTATATAGCCAACTACACTATGGCACGTGCCTTGCACGTGCATCTAACTAGTATAAGAAAATTGTAACATTTCCGTTAGAATTGGTTGTTGCATTATCATAGAATTTATGGCCGCACCGCACCATTCTTTAGTATG
Organism: Osmanthus fragrans; assembly: GCA_019395295.1. Classification (NCBI taxonomy): domain Eukaryota; kingdom Viridiplantae; phylum Streptophyta; class Magnoliopsida; order Lamiales; family Oleaceae; genus Osmanthus; species Osmanthus fragrans. Next base: position 3,539,891 of record CM033342.1, read on the forward strand.
GCAACTTCTCACGTCTCCTTGTAAGTTACAATCTATTAGGCCTATTTGATTGGGCCACTAGCTTGTTTGGTTGACCAAAATTTTCATGGAAAATATTTTTCACCTTTTGCAAATTTTCTTCTTTTCACGGAATTGACTTTCCCACCACTTTGGTTGGAAAAACAATTTCAAATTTTTTTTTTTTGACAATTGAAACAAATTTTGGACCCAATGGTAAAAGAATTTATCCCTTTACTAGACAATTTTCATGAAAAACAAACCCAAACGAACATCAAAAGATCCAAAATTTCAAATGAAAAATTATATCAATCAAACACAATTAATTGACAATTTTCGATTAAACAAGTTCTAGACAATTCAATTCCCTGTAATTCGTTTTTTTTCCACCCAAATTTCATTTTACAATCAAACGAACCCTTATATTAACAATTTAAGTTATTATAACAAGTAACTTAGCCAAGTTGAATATTGTATATGTTATTAGTGCTTTCGTATCTAAATATTTTTAAAGTATTTTTTAAAACTTCAAGTGTCTTAATAATCTATGATTTTCAATATAAACGAATAAAATATTTAAATGCTGATATAACTCGTCACATATTTCAATGCATAAATACCATTTATCGAAATGGCCCGTTTTGCCATTTGAGCAAAGAACTTGCCAATTCTCATAGTGTCTAACCGTGAAGCAAGCCTGCTCCGACAAAAACAAGAGTGCTCATAAGTTTCTCTAGTAGAATATATTATTTATACAACTTTTATTATCTTTCCCCAAAATCATGACTTCAGTGTCATTATATAGGATTCTCAATGGGTCGGCTATGGATAGTACAACTTTTATTATCTTCCCCAAAATCATGACTTCGGTTTCATATATAGGGTTGTCAATGGATCGGATATGGACCGGATCTACCCATATTCGATAAGAATGATTCATGAATCCGATTTTATCCGATAATCCGACGGATATTTGATTGTTAAATCCATATCCGATTTGCTATATTATCGGATATCCGATCTGATAATCCGATCTGAGCCAAAATTTGGTTCGATTAATACTAAAAACCCACTTAATCAAAAATCGGTAAAAAAATGGGCCAAATGACCAGTTTGTCCAAAAATCGAATGACCTGGAACCGGGTTTTCCAATTAAATTTTAAAATTATAAACTAATAAATCTCTTAAACCCTTTTGACTTGTTTATAAATTAGAAGGCCCAAAAGGTTGAATTACCCAACAACTAATGGTCCATTTATTTATACACTACAATTCTCGTGTGTTTGTAGTAAACATCCGATGTGGGACAAAATAAAACTAAGAGAAAATTACATGGATCCAGATGTTTGAAAATTGGAATTCAAAAATCAGAGACCAACTTTATTTATTCAAATATCATGTATGAATATAATAATTACAAACCCTAGCCATTTCATTTCATTTTATTCTCTCTCTCACCCGCTGTCCATCTCTTTTCTCCCTCTCATCGTCTTTACGTCGTCCACTGTCCCCCAACGCTGTCCGCTACCCCAACGATGACTGCGATGCCACTAGCCCAAACGTCGTCCGCTCACAACGCCGAGCCACAAGTGGTGCTCTGAGATCGGCGCTGATCAACGCCGTTGCAGCCGGTGACCACCTCCACTCCCAACAGTCGCTTTCCGATGCGGTACGATAGCGTCCACTGGCGATTTTGTGTTGCAGCTTGTATAAAGTCCTAGCTATTGGCAGGAATCGAAACTGCCTCCACCACTGCGACGTATGGATTGGCAAGTAATGGGGGTAGATGGACGCCTAATCGACTCCTGTTATCTTGTTTTTTGCTTTTGATTCTCGTTTTGGAGATTCAAGCGAGTTGTTTTCTCAATTATGAAGGTAACAAAATTTATGGGGATTTTTTGGTTTTTTGGTTTGTGTGATGGTGTTTCTGGTGCGGTGTAATGGTGGTGGTGATGGCGGCGCAGCGACTGTGGTGATTGGTGGTGGCGATGTGGCGTGGTGGTTGTGTTGATTTTGGTTGGTAGTGGGATTGGATCTAGTGGTCCAACTTATTTGGTGGTGCTGTTGCGGGATGCGGGTGGTTGCAAGTGGCGTAACGACGGTGCAGTGGTGGTAGTGTGTGGTGAGGGTGAATTGTGACTAATTAATTTTTTGCTTTTGATTCTCGTTTTGGAGATTCAAGTGGGCCGTTTTCTCAATTTTGAAGGTAACAAAATTTATAGGATTTTTTTGTTTTTTGGTATGTGCGGTGGTGTTTTTGGTGCGGTGTGGTGATGGTGGTGTTGCGACAATGGTGGTGGCGATGGAGATGCAGTGGCTATGATGACTGGTGGTGGCGATGGTAGTGATGGTTGTGTTGATCTTGGTTCACAGTGGATTGGATCTAGTGGTCAAGCTTTTTTGGTGGTGTTGTTGCGGGATGAGGGTGGTCGCAAGTGGCGTAACGACGGTGCAGTGCAATGCAGTGCCACAGTGGTGGTAGTGTTGGTGAGGGTGGATAGTGACCACTATTTGATTTTTGTGATCAATTATTTGATTATCTGTGACCAAGAACTCAATTGTGACCTAAACATTTGATAATATGTTATCGAAAAAAATTTGACCAACTAATTTGAAAATTTGTGACCGACAAATAATCTGTAACCTACGATTTGTGACTGAAAAAATTTATGTGATCAGCTAATTGAAAAATTGTTACAAACAAATAAACCGTGACCTAAAATTTGTGACCTCGAAATAAACTGTGACCTGTAAAAAATTTCTTGAAATAATCCGTGACTTAATAATTTGATAATATTTGACCAATAAATAAATTGTGACCTTAATTATAAATTTATAACCATTAATTATATAATTGTGACTTTATTATATTTAATTAATTATATATAAACCTGATTTTTGAATTTTTAAACTATATATCTGATTTTTGAATTGGTGTAAACTTTACACCTTAATTATGAAATTTTCCTTAAAACTAAAAATGCTCATTTGGTTTAGTCAAATTATAATTCTCTCATCCCTTGATTTTTTTTATTTACTTTATTAATTAGAATAATTATTTTTCTAACTTATTTTAATTAATAAAAAATCAAAAACTCTATAAATATCATAATTAATACTATTATACTATTTTCAAAGTGTCTCTTTGCATTTTTTTTAATCATTTAGTAGTTAAAAAAAAGTAAAAAAAAAAAAGCTTTTATAAAATATATTATATTATTATAAAAAATCGAATCGGATTGACATATATCCATATTTGATCCATTTAGTCAACGGATTATCAGATTTGAATTTTAATCGGGTTATCGGATTGAGACTCTAAATCTATCTTCCATTAATTTCATCGGATTCGGATCAAAATCCAATCCATTGACAGTAAGGGTGTGTAAACAGTTCGATTTTACCAATTTTTGATAGATTTCAAACCAAACCGTTTACACCGATTTGAAAAAAACTCAAACGTAAACCAAATCATTTTTAACGGTTTTAAAAAAACTCAAACTTAAACATAACGATTTTGTCCAGTTTTAAACCACTAGTTTCGCTGTATATATTTTTTGTGTCTGCCGTCCGATTTTAAACCGTCGATTTCGCCATATATTTTTTTGTCTTTCTACTTTTATACTATAAATTTAGGAGTGTACATTTTTTTAAGAACTGGTGGAATCGGACCAGAACCATTTAGAAAAATAATTTGATTTTGGAACAAATTATTAAGAACTAATCGGTTCCGGTCCAATTCTCAGTTCTAGTATGGGAACCGTCGGGAATTGGACAATTCTCATAGGATTTTTATTTTTATTTTTTTGGTAAAATATATGATTCAATCTCCAATCACTTTTATAAAAAATAATAAGGTTCCTTCTTCATTTTAAACCTCTACAATTTCCTTCTTCTCTCTTCTTATAATTATTTGATTAACTGATTCTCAAGTTAAATTAGAATATTAGGTAAATCTATACCTAAATAATTTATTTACAATATATAATTTCATTTCTAAGATCCAAAATTTTTATTTTGTTTTTACTTTGATTACATAGTTGTTGATCCGATCAAAAATTTTCATCTAGATTTCAACAAATTATAATCAACAGAACTAGAAGTTACAATAATTTTTTAAATGATGTCCAATTCAATGTAGGATTTTAATTTTGATTTTGATTGAAGTTTATTTAATCATTGGAGTATTATGCAGTTTATATAAATTGATGATTATTTGGTTATAGTAATTTATATGAAATACAACGTGGAATTGTTTAATGAATCGCTTCAGACTTTCAATTTAAAAGCTTATGGAATACATGAGCCTCATTTAAAAATAAATAAAAATTATAACACAAAAGTCTTATAAGTTACAATTTAGAAAATTTCATTTTTTTTTTAATTTTTATATATTTTTTCGTCGGTCCGGTTTAGTTTTAAACTGTAATAAAATTTCTCAAATCTAAATCAAACCGTTTTTGACCGGTTTGGTGTGGTTTAAAATCATTTCGTTGACGGATTCACGTGGCACCAAACCGATGGTTTCCCAAATGCGATTTCGGTTTAATTTTTCGGTTTGTCGATTTTTGCTTACAGCCCTAATTGACAGCTCTAGTCATATATGAAAAATTGCACTTCTTATCCTTAATCTTCACAAACTATTATAATTTACCCTCAATATATATATACACACACACATATCGTCCATATCGGTATATACCGTCCAATTTATTTGTTAAGGTCGCGAAAAAAGACATGCACATCACGTCCATATTGGTATATGCCATCCAATTTAACTGTTATGGTCGCATAAAAAGACAACTTCACCCTTAACTTTGAATAAACAAAAGAAAAAAAAAAATGAAGCAAGCAAATAACAAAGGGAGCTCCAGAAAAAGAATACTAACCAAACAGCCCAAAAGGCCAAAAATCATTCAATTTCTTCTTTCAACAACCAAGCGATAGCCGCCATTGCCACCACTACGACCAACATATAATTAAATCTTGAATTCCGTTTTAGGATTACGTATTTTCTGTATAGAAATGGAATGGAAAATGGTGAAAGTTTATTTCAATTCCATCCTATGAAATAACGTTGAATTCAAGAATTCTTTTTCGTCACAATTTCATGAAGAGTAAGTAGTGCATAAATGCTTGAGGTATTATTAAAAACGCATAAAAAAAATCCTAGAATCCGCAAATTCAAACCGATTAGGATTCGAACACAAAACGAACCAATTTACATACCAAACAAGTAAAATGAATAATTGAATTTACAATTAAACCATTTCGCATTTGAAGTGTGCATTTTGACACTATCAAATCAACTGGCCCTGGCCGAAGGTGACCTAGGCCATTGCCCAGGGCCTCTATTTTTAAAGGGCCTCAAAAAAAAAATTTAAACTTTAATATCCAAAAAAATATTCTTGAGAAAATTATCTAGAAACCTATATTTACAGATTCATTTTCAAAAAACAAGGGGATCAAGCTCCATTTTCACAAATCAGGTGTTAATTAGGTTTTATAATTAAAATTAATAAAAATTTAATTACACCTAATATACATATATCACCCTCTCTCTCTCTCTCTCTCTCTCTCTCTCTCTCTCTCTCTCTCTCTCTCTCTCTCTCTCTCTCCAACCTATTCTCTTCACTCAATACACTAGTCGGAGACTCCTTTGACGGAGGAGACCCAAGCTCGTCATCTGAAGCCTCGAACAAATACCCCAAATCCAGTTGAGACTCTTTAGAACTTGACTTCAAATCCACCTTTGGTGGAGGGGAACCCATAATTTTCTCTTCGAAACTCTTCATGAACGAGTCAAGATCATGACTCGTTGTGCATAGCTCCGACCTTTCATCACCCAAACTATCCAATAAATCATCCTTCACCTTCTTAACCTTCGGCAAATCAATCATCGAGTGGGTTAAATCAATCAAGCAACACTTGGCAGCGACGCGATGACCAAACTTCTCGTCTTCGACGGCATCGCTATTGCTGCAAGCAGTGGTGAGCGCTACTCGCAGCAGGGACACGACGAAGCTTCTAGTTGAGTCGATGGCATCGCAAATGCTACAAGAGAAGGAACGGTTGTGCGGATCCGCCGTGATGTTATTTGAGCCCATCTCAATTAATACAATTATTCAACTTAAGTTTTTCATAAATCAGAGGTTTTGAGGTTCGAATCTTGGAAGATACGACAAAAGTTGTGTGGGTAAGAGAGTAAATATCCTCATAAAGTGGATAATACATAAGAGAAACAATTTGGGCACGAGGCCATCATAACAATACTCCTGAAAATCCTAAGGATCATTAGTACATAACATTCTTATCTTTCACTATTATTGTGGAAAACGTCATTACCTTTCATTTTTTGACATTTTCACATTTCCTTGCACAAAATGTCATTTTTATCGATTTTCTCAATTAAAAGTGTGAAATGATGAGTATACTTTTTTATTTAAATAAAACAAGAAGAAAAATAAAGAGTTAATTGCAACTATAGTCCCATTTTTTTAAATGTGCAAACTAGCCCAAATAAATTATTAAAATGTAATTAGCACATAATGTCCATATCTTTCACTATTTTTTAGAAAAAAATCCATATATTTGTTTTTTCTTTTTTGGCATTTTCACCTTTAATGGTGAAAATCATTATTTCTATCCGTTTTCATTCAATTTCTCAATAAAAACTGTGAAATGATGAATATACATTCCTATTTAAATTTTAAAAAAATGAATTTTTTAAATTTCTAATTTTCTTAATAATTTATTTGGGACTTATTTGTACTTTTTATTTTTTTATAATTTATTTAGGATTTGTTTGCACTTTTTTAAAAAAAAAAAAAAATTATAGTTGCAATTAGTTCATTATTTTTCTTTTCTTTTTTAAATTTAAATAAGAGGGTATATGCATAATTTCATAGCTTTTATTGAGAAATTTGATGAAAATAGATAGAAATGATGGTTTGAGTAATCAACTGTATAATTAAGGGTGAAAATGTCAAAAATAAAGGTATGAATGTTTTTTACAATAATAGTGAAAGGTAAGGATATTATGTGTTAATTACCCATTTACTAATTTATTTGAGATTCATTTACACTTTTTAAAAAAAATTGGGACTACAATTACAATTAGTTATTTCTTTTTATTTTTCTTTTATTTAAATAGAATGATATATTTGTTATTTCACAACTTTCAATTGAGAAAATTGATGAAAATGACAATTTGCACAATGAAAGGGGAAAATAAGGGTGAAAATGTAAAAAAATGAAAGATAATGATATTTTTCCTAATAATAGTGAAAGGTAAGGACGCTATATACTAATTACCCAAAATCTTAATATTCTCCAATTGAAGCATCTTTTCTGGCTAAAAATTCGACGAAAATTTATTTTTTCATTCTTTCAAACAAAAAGTTCGCCCCAAAAATACAAAAACCCTTAACAAGCTGAGTTGGTTCGATATTATTATTATTATTATTATTATTATTATTATTATTATTATTATTATTATTATTATTATTATTATTATTATGTGGTGATGTGATAAGTGTGCGTTTATACACTTATTGGGCACTTATTGGATTATAATTATAGATGAAATTGAGCATATTCTATGCATAATTATGTATTATTTGATTTTATAGGCCAAAACCCTGAATTGAAATGAAACGGAGGCAAAACAAGTGAAAAGGACTTAAAGTGCACACTTTTGTGTAGATGGGGACTAAGTTGCACAAGTCAGAAAGATGAAGGACTTGAAATGCAATTTATCAAGGGCTTAAATGTAATGAAGATCAAAGTCCGAGGACCAAATTATACGAGATGAAAGATGAGGGACCTGCCGTGCAAATATGGAAGGACTATGCTGCAAGTGAATTTTTGGATTGAGCCATGCGACCGCATAAATCATAACTATGCGACCACATGACTTGTCCAGAGACGTCAAAAGATTATTTTGTTCCTTCTATGCGGCCGCATGTATTTTGCCTATACGGTTGCATAGAAGTAAAATTCAATGGCAGTGTGTTTTTTCTTGCACGCATTTTTGGTCAACTTTGACAATATTTTGGGATTTGTTTAATGGAGATATTTTGGAATATTTGTGGTGTCTCACATAGCATTGCATATATCCTATCTCTCTCTCATTTTCAAGTAGTTAGTTTTAGTTTAGTGTTAGAGTTTTCTCTCTAGTTTAGTTTGTATTTTCTCTCTTCTCTCTCTTTTTCTTCTTTTTAGTTTGTTGTTTCTTTGTTTATTTAACTCATTTTGAGAAGAACCATCAATGGAGCAAGGAGATTACATAAAGAAATTGGTAGAAACCTTGGAGGAATTCAAAGACTACAAGGGTTGTATATCTATATCTTGTTTTTCCTTCATTTAATCTCCATGTTTGATATGTATTGTAATAGAAATCTTCTTATTTATCATCTTTATAAAATGAGTTAAGTTTATTGGTTTGGAAATTATGTTGAATCTTAATCTTATTTTTATTAATATTGATATATGTTGTTGAAGATGCATTTGTTATCAAAATCATGATGTAGTAATTATTATGTTTGATTTTTCTTCATTTACTTGATCACTAAATGATGTGTTAAGTGGTTGGGGTAATTATTGAGAAATTGTTACACTAACTATACCAAAATAATTAATGTCCTAAGTTGTGTAGTATACTATACTTGTTTAGGTGTATAGAGATATACATCTACCTTAGGTGATCATTTGAGTATTCTCACAACAATTGAATGCAATTGATTAAGTCTTACTCGGCATAGAAATATCGTGGATGGACGTGATTGATTAGAGTTAAATTCACTCGAGAGAGGTTGTTAACTAAGATTGGAGAATCGGGTCTAATCATTTATTTTGGTAATTTGCATGTACGTTATTGAATTGATGTTAATGAAATAAAGGTTAAGTGAAATCATAAATTCCAACCACTTTTCAAATCAAAGATGAAACTACTTTTTTTTTAGTTTGTTAGTTTAGTTTTATAGTTATTAGTTTATAATTTAATTTCAATATTAATTGTGTGTGTGTGTGTGTTAGTCGTTGTTAGAACTAAAATCGATTAGATTACGTAACCTCAAAGTAACATTCCTTGTGGGATCGATATTCGGACTTAAAAGGTCCACTATATTACTTATTCTCGATCCGTGCGCTTGCGGTGTAATTTTCAGCGAACATGATGCAACTGCTAGTTACGTGCTTTAGGCAAATAGCTATAGCTGCAGTTGCAGTTGCCTGCAATGCTCGATATGTCCAACTTTTTTTGAGTCGACTTGACAAGGATTGACATTCTTATAGTTGTGTGAATTTTACTCCACATAATTTTCATGTTTCCCAACTCATAAGAAAATTAATTTTTTTTTTACCAAGCATGCCTTTATTTTGACATTAAAATAAGAGAAGATAAAAAAATAATTTATATCAAAAAATTAAATTTCTTCTAAATGTCTAGGAATAATTGGCATTGATAAATATCGAAATTAAACCAATATATAAATGTTTGAGCTATTACTTATAATGCTAATATTTTAAGATGGAACATCAAGTATCAAAGCCACACTCAAATAAGATTATTCAATTCCAACTAAAACACTATACTAATCATCATTATCATGGTCAATTGAACTCTCACCACCACAACAACCACCGCCACCATCAAAGTTCCACCAACCGTAACCGTCATCTGTTCACAAAAATACGTTCGATTAAAAATCACCCAAATGTACTATTCGTTACAAGTAATAAATTGTGCTTTTAGAGTCCGAATTGTCGATCACACAGAGATTGAGTAGTTTAATAATAATTATCTCGACCTTAACCGAAATTAAATAGTTTTTGATGTGTTTTGTACTAAATTATGATCCAACTAAATTATGAATGCTAATATAAAATGAATTGGCTAAACTATATGCGAATTATACTAAAATGTAATATGAAATTTGAATGCAAATTAATTTACTTAACGATAGAAAAATGCATTAAGATCACGAATCCCCATACAACAATCCATTTCAATCCTAGTTTTACAATTTGACAACACGATTGTATATTGAAAAATCAATGTTCCTATTGAATTTAACAATCTCTTTCGAGTAATGTTAAACATATCCTATCACGCGATCCGATTATATTTCTATGACGAATACAAACATAAAAGATTGCATGAACTTTTATGAACATTTAAAGATTCACATAAGGCATAGCGGTATATTTTTATCCCTTATCGAACCCTATGACAATTTATACTACGTCGAACATATTTTCCTTCTTTCGAATGCATAAAACAGGTTACCACATTCATATAATTAGTGCACAATAATTATATAGAAGAAATACGTATAAATCATTCAATATCTAAAAAACGTGTTTATAATGTTAATAATATAAAACTAAAGATTAAAATATCACATTACAATGTTCATTGATCTCCTAGAACAAGAAAAATGAAGATGAATGGTAAATGTGAGTATTAGAATTACAACTAAATGTATAAATGAAGATGAATGGTAAATACGATTCATGGATTAACGTAAATGTTAAGTAATTTAAAATGGATATCAATGAATATATACGTGACAATGAATTTTAAATTATTTAGTATAAATGAATATGATGAATACATGTATGAATAAGAATTTTATAGTATTTATTACATTTTGTAAATTAAATACATATTGAAAAACAAAAAGTTAGATATTATTGAAATAATTAAATTGTAATGAGGTTAAAATCGTCCCAAAAATGATTCTCCCTTGATGTTATAGATTAATATATTATAGATTAAGACTCAAATGAGTAACAAATTTCAAGATTATTTATTCAAACGAATTACCATCTCGCTAGACATATGTTAAAGAATAAATTTCACGTTGATTAAATATAATAGAGCAACATAAAAGGATTTGATCTTTTAAGATGAAAATAGAAATCCTAATATTAAAAATTACATTTTAAGTCCAATTTCAAGATTAGCCAAACGTGCTTTAGAAAATGGGAAATGCTACAAGTACTCTCTTCATATCAGAGGACTGTACATCATGGTGTATAAAAGCATTTCCATTAGAAAATACAAATATTGACGAGACATCCTTTGAACCCAGGGACGGACCCACATGGGGTCATGTGGGGTCCACTGACGTCACTTTTTTTTCGTTTTTTTTTCCTGGATTTTTTGAATGGTTTATACCCATTTGCAAAAAACAGCCCACTGCCCACAGGCCCAAAACGAAAAACAAGGTAAAGCTTCCGTCCCTGATTCACATTCTCCCCATTTGCCATTTTGCCCTAACTCTAAAAACCTAAACTCCCAACACCTACACACGCATTGATTCCGTCAAGGTCGACCGTCGTCCCTGCGAGCGAGGCGAGCTGAACTCCCACAGTCCCACTCACGTCTCCCAGTAAGTAATTGATTTTGTATTTTTGAATTGATTCTATATTTTTTATTGGGGATTATGAATTTATTTGGGCGAATTTTAATACATTTGGCTGGAGCCTAGAAGTCTGAAACTTGTAATCTATCTCCATGTTTATTGATTTATTGTTATTGTGCAATTTGTGCTTTAGTCTAGAGAAATTAACAGAAAATCTAACCAGTATTTTGCACTGTTCAAGAATGGCCACAAGCAATTCTTGAAATACCCGCCGCCCACCGGGGGGGGGGGGATGATAAAAAAAAAATCAACAACATCAAAACACAAAAAAATTAAAAAAGAAAAACCAGGATTTTGATTCATACCAATAATTTGAGCTTCAAGGACCCAATAAGCTCATCTTTTGATTATCGAGTTTCAGGAGGTTCAATGAAAGTGACTTCACTAGAAGATGACCTGCAAATACCCATTCTCTTGAAATTGCAGTTTCTCCTTGTGGTGTGAAAAGAACATAAACTAATTGAAGTCTTTAGATGAAAAGGGTCAGTCGGTCAGATAGTTTGGATGAAAAGGATAGTTTAGATGAAAAATAGAAAATAATGTTTATTTGCACTTTGCACTTCATGTAGATTTTTCATCAAAGAGAACTATGTTCTTTTCCTTGACCAATTTATTCTTTGGACAAATAGTCAGCAAAATTAGCCAAATGCGCAAAAGAAGCAGATACTTTAGATGAAAAGGGTCACAAAAGTCCAAAACTATAGAAAATAATGTTTGTTTGCGCTTTGCACTTCATGTAGATTTTTCATCAAGGAGAACTATGTTCTTCTCCTTGACCAAGACAAATAAAAATGACAAAAAGGGCAAAAGTTAAAAGAAACAACAGCTCCATAAGGTACTCATTTTATTTGGTAGTTTTTGGATCTAAAACATTACTGAATAGGTTACTTTCTATAGGCATTAGAAGCACTGCACAAAACTCTGTCTCTGGTTTCAATTTCTAAATATAATAGAAATGGAGAAATTGATCCTAAATAAATATGCTAATGTATTATTATAAGTTCAATAAGAAGACACAATTGTTAAAGACACAATTGACCTACTATTAGCTTTTGTATGATTTTTTATTGAATTTTGTGTTTCTTATGTATTTACAAAATTGTAATGTTATTACAGTCGGGGAATGTTTCTCTTGAGAGGTGCAATTCTTCAAACTTGTCATCTTCGACTTTAGAAAATAAGCCCCACAGTAGACATCATTCTCAATTTCAAGTAAGCAATGACTTTCTATAACTTGATGAAATAATGATGTAGATTTGTTTATGAAATTAATTGTTGTCTGTTATGGTTTATGAATTTCATGTTGTCTTATGATGAAAATGAAATATAATATTTATTTATTTATGTATTTAATTTGATTTTGTAACAGTCATGGAGAAATATTTTAAACAAAAATTTATATTTTCGAGTGGAGAGCAAAATAAAGTTGAAGCGAGTGTTCAAGATAAATTAGATGGCCAAGAAGAATCAAATATTAGGGGTGAAACAAATGTTCAGGATAAAATTGATTTAGCACAACTTCCTTCAAATCCCGAATTAAGAACTCCAATTGGGAATTATAATGTTAATGTCCGGGATGAAATTCGAAGAGCATATGTACAAAAGGGTCCATGTCAGCCTCGAAATCACATGTATCCACAAAAAGAATATGGAGATTAGTCATTAAGGCGATTTAAATCTTCTTGGTTTAATGACTTTCCTACTTGATTGGAATACAGTATAGCAAAAAATGCTCTATTTTGTTTTTATTGTTATATTTTCAAAACAAATAGTGAAGATCATGGTGGTGGTGATTTTTTTGTTGACACTAGGTTTTCAAATTGGAAAAAGAAAGGAAGGCTACAGACTCATGTTGGGAAAAGTGGTAGTGCACACAATCAACCGCGAATTAAATATGAGGCATTTGTGAATCAAAAACAAAATATCGATTGTGTTCTCTTTAAAAAGTAAAAAAAAAAACAAAAGATGAATAACGGATTTGTCTGAATGCGTCGATTGATATTGTTCGATTTCTTTTACGGCAAGGGCTTTCATTTCGTGGAAATGACGAATCTGAATATTCAAAAAATCAGGGAAATTTTCTTGAACTATTGAAGTGGTTATGTGATCAAAAGAATGAGATTAATGTTGTTTGTTTGAAGAATGCTCCCGAAAATCTTCAGTTAACATCACCCAGTATTCAAAAGGATATTGTGAGTGCTATTGCATTCGAAACACTTGATGTTATTATGAAAGATATTGGTGGATTGTTTTCTATTCTTATTGATGAATCTCATGATGTTTCAATGAAGGAGCAAATGTCAATAGTTTTAGGTTATGTGAATAAGAATGGACAAGTAATGGAACGTTTTATCGGTGTTGAACATGTTTCTAGTACTACAGCTCTCTCGCTTAAGGATGCTATTGATCACTTATTTTCTAGATTTAAGTTAAGTATATCTAGTTTAAGAGGTCAAGGCTATGACGGGGCAAGTAATATGCGAGGTGAGTATAATGGTCTTAAAGCACTTATTTTGAAAGAGAATCCGAGTGCTTTCTATATTCATTGTTTTGCTCATCAGTTGCAACTAGCACTTGTAGCTGTGGCAAACAAGCATGCGGAGATTGAAACATTCTTTACTTTGATGAATAAAGTAGTGACTGTTGTTGGAGGATCGGCTAAGCAGTGCGATCTTCTTCGAGAGAAAAAGAGGTTTGAAGTTGTTGAATTATTGAATCTTGGTGAAATCTCAAGTGGAACGGGCCTTAATCAATAAACTACTCTTAAGCGACCCGGTGATACTCGTTGGGGCTCTCACTATAGTTCCTTACTCAGCTTGATTTTAATGTTTTCTGCTACACTTGATGTCGTTGAGTTAATTGTCACTGATGATACTAGTTGTGGAAAGAGAGGTGAAGCGCGTCTTTTATTGAGGGATATGTTGTCATTTGATTTTGTATTCAGTCTGCATCTCATGAAAAAGGTATTGGGTATTTCGGATGAATTGTCAAAATCATTACAAAGAAGAGATCAAGACATTGTTAATGCTATGAAATTAGTGAAAATATGTAAAGAACGACTCCAAACAACGAGAGACAATGAATGTGACTCATTTTTTAAGAACAGTTTCTTGTTTTTGTGAAAGGTACAATATTGATGTTCCCAACATGGATGATATGTTTATACCCCTGGGTCGCTCACGACGTAACATTCACGGAATGACAAATCTGCATCATTTTCGTGTGGATTTCTTCTATGCTGTCATTGATATGCAAATTCAAGAATTGAATGATCGTTTCTCCGAGGCAAACAGCGACTTACTCCTTCGTGTTGCATGCTTATGTCCAGATAATTCATTTTCTGCTTTTGACAAGGACAAGTTAATTCAATTGTGTGAGTATTATCCCAATGATTTTACACTAGTAGAGATCATGACTCTTGAAGAGCAAATTCAGACATATATTATTGATATGCGCACGCATGAAGATTTTGAAAGGTTACGAGACCTTAATGATCTTGCGACAAAGTTGGTTGTGACGAAAAAAATGAAGTGTACCTATTAGTTTTCAGGCTTGTAACATTGACGTCAATTCTCCCAGTTGCTACTGCCATGGTAGAGAGAGTATTTTCTGCAATGAAGATGGTCAAGAATCGACTGCGTAATCGGATGGGAGATATATGGTTAAGTGATAGTTTGGTTATATATATTGAGAGTGATGTATTCGACAATATTAATAATGATGTAATTATACAGCATTTTCAGAGTATGAAAACACGTAGATTGCAGTTGTAGTAATGTACTGACTTATTTTCATTAATGATATATTGTTTTAAAAAAAGTTGTATTTCAATTTTTGATCCCACATCATCAAACGTCTGGCTCCGTCCCTGTTTGAACCTATACTTCAGACGCAATGTACACACACGCCCTCTCCTCTCCCCTTCTCACACACTCGCAGGGAGTACTGTACTTTCCTTTATTAAGTCCCCATTTAATCAGGTTCGGTAATCTGACAAGTGAAGAAGGTAAAAAGTACAGAGAAAGATAAAGTGGTAACAAAGTGATGAAAAGAGAGAAAAGAGAAAAAAAGAGTCTCCTCACTCCTACTCTCCTTTGTGGTTGATATTTTACAAGTATTCTTCACTATGCTTTGCTAAGCCAAATACCCAACAAACTCACTTCATATAAATCCTTTAATTTTCCAAGAAAATTACATTAGAGAAGCCATGGTGGGCTCAGGAGCAACAGAGAGAGGCAAAGAAGCTGTCGGGATGATGGCCCTTCACGAGGCCCTCAGAACCGTCTGTTTAAATTCAGACTGGAATTACTCGGTCTTCTGGACCATTCGACCTCGCCCGTCTCTCCCTCTCTGTTCTATTTTAGTCTTTTTATGATCTATGCTTTTCCATTTTCTTGATTTTTATGCTTATTCTTTGTTGGGCCTTTTGCATTTCTTGCAGGAGAGTTAGAGGTGGTAATGGCTGCAAAGTTGGAGATGAAAACGGTAGCTTGTAAGAATTAATGAGCTTAACTAATCTTGCTAAAACAGGGGAGCCAAAAAGATAGATTTTTTTATTGAGTTTGAGTTTCTGTGAGTAATTTACTGTATTTTCTTGTTTGTTTGTTGCATTTTGTGCAGGATGTTGATGTGGGAAGATGGATTTTGCAGAGGCAGAGTTACACAGTGTTTGGATGAGATGGATGGCGAGGATCCTGTCAGAAAAGCCTTCAGCAAAATGTCTATTCAGTTGTATAATTATGGAGAAGGGTGGGTACTCGGTAGGTCCTTTTGTTTTGTAGATTGATTCAATTGGATTTTATTTCTGTCTTGTTCCACCCTACCCCACCCCTATCCACTCATTCTACAAACTGATTGAATTTAGGAAAAAAAAAAGTGACGAAATTGTGTTTTTATTTATGGGTTTATAGCATAAAAATTAATTGATTGAAAAAAAATGTGTGCAGATTGATGGGGAAAGTTGCTTCTGATAAGTGTCATAAATGGGTTTTCAAGGAGCCAACTGAATGTGAACCAAATATCTCCAGCTACTGGCAGAGTTCATTTGATGCAGTATGTATTCTATCCTTCTTCCCATAATGTCATTTAATTATGCAGCAAAATAATTGATTTTGGACCTAATTCTACAAGTACTACTTAGTATAGGAGACGAGTATTATGATTGTTGAGGAAATTGGAGTTTCATTGTCCCAATTATTGGTCTGATACAACTACTTGTTAATGAATGGTCCATTAATTCATTAATTGCAGCTTCCTACTGAGTGGACTGAGCAGTTTGATTCTGGCATTCAGGTCAGAATCTATGGTTCAGAACTGTTATTCTCACTGTCCCGTGCTTTGTAATCCGTATTAGACAGTACTCGACACCATTATTAAAGAAGAAAAATAAACTAAAATATTATTCATTATACAGATTAGTACTGTATACCGATATTTTTCTTATTTTCTCTTGCTTAGCCTGTGCGCTCTTTGACATGATTTTGACAGACTATAGCTGTTATTCAAGCTGGGCATGGCCTACTGCAACTTGGTTCTTGCAAGATTGTGAGTTTTACTTATGAATTATTTTTCTCTTAACTTTTTCAATTTTGGATAGTCATATTCTTGAGTGAACCTAAAGCATGCAAGGTAACGTGATGATCTCATTGACAGAATCTGTTTTTGACCTTTTCAGATACCTGAAGACCTCCATTTTGTGCTGAGAATGAGACATACCTTTGAATCCTTAGGCTATCAATCTGGATTATACCTATCCCAGTTATTTTCTTCGTCTCGCAACTCATCTACATCCACGGTTCCTCTAAAGCAATCGGTTATGCCGATTCGTCCTCCTCCTGTATTTAACTTGGGGCAAAGGCCAATCCCTCCTGCAGTTTCAATGCTTACATCTCCAAATTTTCAAAACATGGCTGGGGTCGGAATTCCACCTCTAAATCATTCGTCCGATATGATGGGAGATCACGAAAACGATATCAAATGGCCAAATGGATTGACTTTCTTCAATGCTCTCGGTGGACAAACAGACAAAGCAAAACTTTTGTTCAATCCTGAGGGCTTTGTAAACAAGCTTGACCATCAGAATCCAAACTTGGATTCCTTGAGTTTGCATAACAATGGCAATGCAAATCTCAACGAGTTGTTGAGCTTGGATAATCATCCCAAGATGGATAACAACTTCGAGGGGAGCTTTACATTACCTGCGAGTATTACTATTCCATCTTCGTCGACTTCACTTGATCACCGCACACAAAATCCCGGGGAGTTTGGAAATGAAGCAGGGATGTACTCTGATGTTATGGAAACTTTCTTGGAGTGAGTTTAGAAGGCTTGCTTGGAAGGATTAAGGTTTAGAAGTTGTAATTTAGAAAAAGCACCTACTCTTTGTGACACTTACCTTTGTTCAATTTAGTGCTTTCTATAATTATATGATTTCTGTTATTTTTGAAGACTTCTCAGAATTCATAGTTTACTCTTTTCATCACCAAATAAGTTAGAAAAAAGGAAGAAGTTTTACGTCAAAGTTGAACCTTTTTTGAAGAAGAATCGAAAAAAAATGATCATGTTCTTGAGTTAGAGTCAGCTAATTAGGAGGGTGGTTAACCTAAAAACCATGAAGAGACTGGACAAAGTGGAGGAATGTAAGTAGTGGCGGATATAAGAATTCAGATGAGCATGGGCGGTCGTTCAAGGAAAAAAAAATTCCAGCGGAGCTAGCATAGGTAGTCACAGGGGCTCGTCAGGCCAACGGCTGCCTGTGCTGTCTTCTCCTTGCACGTGAGATGTTTGTTTGTTGTCTTGTTCGGTAGATTTTAACTTCAATACACAATCTCTTAAATATATGAACTTTGATGAAAGCTTTACTCAAGCATTGGATGGTTGAGAGAATTGCATTTCGATAATTATTCGTACGAGAACTTGTGCAAAGTGAGTGGTCAATCTTCCATATTCGCAATGTGATTGGAGTCAATTGACATAAACTTTTGGTAGAAATTCCGAGTTTTTCTATTTGCTTTTGATTTTTCAAAACAGGAATCGATCACGAAAAGTTTAGCACTCTAATTTTGATGATCCAATCTTATTTCGATAATTTCCAATTACCCTATTCGATAAGAGGTTCATTTGTACACAATAATAGCATTGTAGCAGGTACATTTTAGCGGTAAAAGTTGCGTGTACTTTTTGAAGTCCAAAAGCTAGTCTTTTCTCCACATTCAAAAGGGTGGCAGTTTAGCCAACCCTAAAAACAGGCATTAAGATTTACTTTTTGATTGTTTAATGCTGATTCCTCTCTCACTTTGATTATGTCTATGAGTATAAAAAGGAAAAGATTGACTCTCGCTTCCTATAATCCTATGATGATAAGGTTTAAGTGGTGCCTCCACTTTTGCCCAGTACTGCATCTATTTGAGGCGTGAAAATACAGATAACAAAATGTCTCTATCGGTTGACTCGATCCACCAATCTTGTTAATCAAATTTGGTTCAAATTGAGTTTTGCACCACCTGCTCAGCATGACAAGTGGCTTTTCCAACCTATCATTTTGACAAAGAAATCTATGTGTTTGTGTTCTAGTTTTGTTGAATAATTGCGCTGATTATTGATTTGAGGTTCTGGTTTGACTGACCAAACTAATATTAAAATTTGACAATTTGTTTGAGTTTTAAACAAATCAAATTGTTTGTTTAGGTGGCGTTCTATTCGTGTTTCAGTTTTGTGTTTTAAGTTTTGAATTCATTTTGTATTTTGTGTTTTGGGTGTTCATTTTGAGATTGTTGAAAACTCGTTCTTTTTGTCGTTTTGAAAAAATATTTTTCAACCCGTGTTTTTTTAATTTTGACAGATTTGTGAAGAAAACAGCCAAAACGTAAAAAAGTTATTTTCTGTTTTCTTCACAAAATTTTCAACCGTTTTCAAAAACTCGTTTTCGAAAATGGAAAAGAGAACGCGTTTTCAATGTTTTGGAAAATCGAAACCTCTTAGGTTTTAAAAATCAAACTTAATTCTATCGAGAGGAATAACTCATATCTTGTATGATGACGATCATTTTTGTATTTAAGCAGTTTGGAATTTTACTCTTAAAACTGATCTTACCACAATAGCATGTTTGATACCTGTACTTCATAAGGTTTGGTACGTAGTATGAATAAAATTAACTAGACATAATCGTTACAAATTTAAACATGTTTTTCTTCTTTAATACTATCTAGAGGAAATTGCAACAAATGTCTACTTTTACATGATCATTTGTAAAAATGTCTAAAATTTGTTCAATGTCCATTTTAATATAATTTAGACCAAAATGCATTCATTAACAATTTTAAATTCCACAATGAGGACAAAATCATTCATATAATTAAAAAATTGTACTGACCAATAATAACTTGACACGTAACCTATACTACTTATTTAAAAAAGTACCATGTCAATCATGCATTAAATGCTAACTTCTCTGTGGGTAAATAAAACATTTATGAAATGTAAAAAGCTGCACTTAAAATGTAAAGAGCTTTATGAAATGTAGAGAACTATCATGTTCGGAATGAAATATCGTTCTAGATAAATGAAGTGTTAAGTGTCGAGATAAACTGAATTTAAATGCTGATAATAACTTTTAAAATGTCAAGAATGTCATGAAATATCAATAACAATAATTATTAAACACAACTTATCAAAAAAAGATAAAGATTTCAAAGAAAAATTACCTTTTACCGTGAATTATTGAGAACCTAATCAACACGCAAATTAGGATGAGATTAAGTTTCTCGAAATGAAATTATATAATTCTCTTATGAATTGAAAGCATATATTTATTTTTTAGTGTTAATGACTTTTCTACTACATCTTCTTCATTTTTCCCAAAATTATTGGTCAATACCTAGCCCCTATTTGGTGGCCTTAAAATTTTAAAAACATAGTTTTAAATAGTATTTTTTTTTTGGAGAAAGTGTAGTTAAAAAGTAAGAAAAAAATTTGGGTTTACATATAGAATATTTTATTGTGTGAATGTGTGGTTGAAAATAAGTATAAGAAATAAATTAGAGTAAAGTAAAGTAAATGGAATCAAATAGGGGCTTAATAGAAAATCAAATTAAATGAATCCATTAGATCATATTAGTTAGCATTAATGTAGCTTCTAATGGAACTACTTGTTCCTTTAGAAATTCTTGACAAATTGACAAAAAAAAAATGCTTCATTTTTCATTAAGGGTGTAATAGACAATTTTGTACCAAATTTCACCATTTTTGCTAGAGTTATAAAAAATTAGACACTTTTCAATCGACAAGCATGAAATTAGACTTTTTGTAAATTTCCCTACTATCTATCTATCTATGTATATGTATAGATGACCTATTACGCTTCGTTCTTAGCTTATGCTAAGATCCAATGACACGACACATCAATCCATTGCTGGATTACAAATTTTCAAATATTGTGACTCATCATAAGCTTATCAATCAATAAATTGATATGTCATGTCACTGATGCTTAATATAACATGAGTAGCGATGCTAATAAGATCATTTCTATTTATCAATGGGGCGTCATTTTCACATGCAAGATTTAGTTAAACTATCCATGTTCTATGAGTTCTTGCTTTTCATCTGATGCAAGAGCTTCCCAATTAGTACTCAATAGTAAAATTACAACTGGGCATAAAATCTTTTACAGCATGAATGAAGACCAAGGGAAATTTTTTTTGTCTCAATTATTTAGAATCATTTATAATTTTGTTATCATTATACAAGAAAAAACTAAGGTAAAACACACTTATCTACATTGATTTGGATCTTTCAGTAATTCGAATCACACAGAGGGGTAAAAAATGATCTTTATAGTCGACTCTGTCGTTATTGTCATCAAATCATGATTGCTGATAAGTGCGTTTTACGCACTTATTTAGGTCACAAAACATGGACAATTGATTGCAATTATGTTGAAATATGGCTTAATTCTATGTAAATTGTGTTTGCAGGACTATATCGATGGAAACAACAATAAGTGAGTGAAAACGAGCGAAAAATGACCAAAATGGAAGAAAACGAAAGTTCGAGGATCAAAATGAACAACATGAAAACAATCCGTAGATGTGACGGATGATGGAATGAAGATTCAAGAGTATTAGGAGTCAATGGTTGAAAGAAGACATCAAAGGGATGAAATATCGTCAAAGTATGATCGTACATCAATTTCTAATCGAAAAGTTATGCACCGATTTTTAGTCTCATATTGCGACCCATATTTGACATGGTAAACGATCGAATTGGAAGATGATATCTGAATCAAAGTTGTAGATCCTTGAGTTATCTTTCTAACGCACTTTGAATCACTTCAATCGGATATCGGTAGAGAAAGTTATGACTAGAATACTGAAAGCTGTCCAGCGGAGAAATAATTGAACCATGCGGTCGCATGGTGTTATTTACATGCGGTCGCATGGAAGAAACCGAGAGCTCCGGGTACCAATTTCAGTTAACCATGCGGTTGCATTGATTATAACCATGCGGTCGCATGGTACAATCCCGGCATGAAAATTCTGGTTTCCTTATTTAAGTTGAACTCTTATGGAAATCAATCTTTGACTTCTTTTTAACCCTAAACTCGACCAGAAAAAGGGGGCTACGCACTTTTAGAGATTAATTTTGACATTGGAGAGCAAGAACTTGGAGAATAACGCGAAGATTCATCAAGCACTTCAAGGAATTAATCGAATATTTATTCGGGTGATGGCGTTTCTTCACTTATTCTTTTGTTTTTCTTTCTTTAGCATGCTAGGCTAGTTTTTCTTGTACTAGGAGATCGATGAACCTTGTAACATGATATTTGAATCTTTAGTTTTATACTTTTGACATTAAAACACGTTTTTGAATGTTTGAACGATTTATACGTATTTATTCCATATGATTTTTGTGCGCACATTAATTGTATGAATGTGGTGATCTATTTTATGCATTCGAAAGAAGGGAAATAGATTCGACGTAGTATAAATTGTCATAGGGTCCGATAGGGGATAGAAATATACCGCTATGCTCTATGTGAATCTTTAAGTGTTCATAAAAGTTAATGCGTTCTTTTATGTTAGTATTCGTCATAGAAATATAGTCGGATCGCATGATAGAATAGGTTTAACATTACTCGAAAGAGATTGTTAAATTTAATAGGAACATTGATTCTTCAATATTCAATCGTGTTGTTAAAGTGTAAAATTAGGATTTAAATGGATTGTTGCATGGGGATTCGTGATCCTAGTACGTTTTTCTCAATTTAAGTAAATCAATTTGCATTCATCTTTCACATTGCATTCTAGGATAATTTGCATTTAGTTTATCAAATTCATTCATAATAGTTTTCATAACTTAGTTTGGTTAACATTCAATACAAAACTCATCAAAAATTCATCTAGTTTCGGTTAAGGTCGGAATAATCAATATTGAACTACTCAATCTCTGTGGGATCGACAATCCGGACTCTAAAAGTCCACTTTATTACTTGTAACGAACCGTACACTTGCGGTGGTTTTAAATCGAACGTATTTTCGTGAACAATTGCAATTCATCGAATATCGAATGAATGTAGATGCCAACTAAATATTGATAACGATAAAGATCATTTATGATGTTTCTATGGCATGGCATTTTTTACATGCTGAAACAATTGATCTCAAAACTTTCTTGCCAATCCATGATTTTTCATTATCAGTAGCCTTTTCCATTTTCCTTGATTTCAACTCTTTGCATTCAACTTTTACTGACCTTGATCTTGAATCCTGATGCATCAACACAGGCGCGGGGGCGATAAATTGCCATCTTTGAGAAGAACTATATTTGTATTGTGGATTTAAAACAGGCTTTTTCCCTGGAAATTTTCCTCCAGTACTCAAGATTTTCCTTTCAGATGTCTCACTCGTACTTGTTCTAGAACTGCTGCAGTTGCTGCTCCTGCTATTCGTGCTATTGCTGCGTGATGACATAAGAGAATCCTTGCTGCTAATGCTGCTCGTTCTGCTCGTCGAACGCGAGTAGGAAAAATTATTTGCGGGATGGTTAAGGGGAAAAACATGAGGTAAAAGCTTGCCATTGAAGAACAAATGATCAGCTGGAGAATTTGGAGAGCCTGGTTTTGTAACACACCCAAACTCAAATTCTTCGGGATCTGAATCTCGCACTGCGATTATTGGAAATGAAAACTTGTCGCCCGAGCTGTTTTTTCGCCTTTGATTTTCCATGATAATTGTGAGTATCTAGCATTAAGGGTCTGATTTATATGAAGCAAAAGCATAATGGGTGACTTCATTTTTCATTAAAAAAAAAGGGATCATGGAGAAATAAAAATGGACGCCTTGTTGGGCATTTTGATTAAGCTTTGGTGGTCTACATCATGTTTAGTATAGTTTAACTTTGCCAACTCTATTGTTGGGTTGAATATTGTAGTGAACATTAATGATTCATGGAGCGTGGGCTTATGTTGAACATGTGTGTAAATCATAGATTACATTTGTGTTCAATATTGATTAATTCGTTATACAAAGCGTATCACAAACTATTATTCATTATCGAATAAAGCATAAATGGGTTTATCTGCACTAACACATGATTTTCTTTGTCTTTTTGAAATCGATTCTTACGATTTCATGTTCTATTTCTTTTACCTTTACCTTACGATACCACTTCGCTATTGGCCATCTAAAAGTATTTAGCCTTGCAAGATGGTCTTTGCTGATTCACATGAGATTCCATGCTACTCGGATCAAAGCGTAAATTAGTGATGCTTTCGACAAGTGGACTTTTGCTATCTAGGATGCAACATTACAATAGATAATTTTTTTTCTTCTTCTTTTGTACTTCGAGTACAATTCAAACCATCCATCCATCTCATGGTAAGAAAATCTCAACGTGATGATGGGTTCAACGTTGTTTTCCTTGTCTATGGAAGCAAAGGCAAGAGCTTAGGACATCTTTAGGTGGATGGGGCTTATTTAATTTGATCACAACTTTTTCTTGAGCCCCAAACATGGCGACAACTAAGGTGTTTGGTAATTCAGTGCCTCCCATTAGGGCATCTATGTAGGACCTTTGGAGCCTTCTTTATCTCGTATAGCCTTTGGAACCAGTTATGGCTACTTTCATAATCTTTTCCGGCACTTCAATTCTCTATTAATCGATCTTGCTTGGTCAAAAATTGTCATTATAGTTTTTTATTTTTTTCCTCATTTTATTTGTATTTAAGATTTACGAAAGGTGTAAAAAACTTATTTGACTCTTATATTTTTAAAAAAGCAAAAAATAATAAATACAAAAGTATGAGGATTTATTTATTCGTCATTTCAAAGCACACAAACACAATATTTGAATAGGAATCATTACTAGGGACAAAATGTGATAATTAATAGAAAGTTGAATAATAGTTCAGTGAAACAAAGTAATGAACGCAAGCGTTGATGACATATACAATAAATAAACTCTATGCTAATATAACCATCCAACATTTGGTTATAGCTAAATAAATTGAAGCATGTTACTTGTACAATTTTTTGACAGCTTCTTTAACAGATGCTGAGGTGATGTGCACTTCAGCTCTTGATTTGAACTTCATAAATTCAAATCAAGGATTGAGGTGACACCTCAACATTTGTCAAAGAATCTGTCAAAATATTTTTTATATAGGTAGCTTAATTCAAAAAAAATTCCATCATATTTTCTTATAAGTATAACACATTTTAATTGCACGAAAGGTTTATACCTTTTATTTATTATCACATTATGTAGTCAACTTTTTTTGTCGCATTATTATCGTTAATGTTTCATTAATTAACATATCTTGTCATTGATAACGATATGTGAAATTATATTACCACTACAAAATTTACTTACTACACCACATTATAATCACACAACATTTAAAATTTATTTTCAATAAATACACAATAACAAATTTACAATTATACTTCTAGTATTGCGTACTCATCATTTCAATATAGTCCTCATTTCAGATGAAGTCCAACCGAAATTTGCAAAAACAGAACCCCAAATTTTTATTAATAAATAGTTCAAATCGTACAAAAAAGTAATTGGGAATAGGGATGTAAACGAGTTGAGCCGACTCGCGAGCCGAAACTCGAAGCTTTGGCTCAACTCGAATAAAAATGGTTCAGACATTTTTTGGTGGCCAAAAAATTTAGGCTCGAGCCTTAGCAAGCCGAGTCGGACCGATTAGTGATTTTTTATTTTTACTTTTTAGAAAAAACAGGCAGCTACATCAAAGGTTTATTTTTTATTTTTTTATTTATTTTTATATAAATTTGCTCGGGCAAAAAATTGTCTGTGTGGCTCGGGCCGACGCTGCAAAATGGGATCGAATTGGGCTGGCTCGGACTTTTCTCGAGTCGAACCACGGGCCGCTCGAGTCGACGAATGAAATTGACACCCTTAATTGGGGAACAACTAATTGATTTTGGTTTTATGGGGTTTTCTGAATTCCGCAACATTTTGTATGCAAGTTCTATAGCTATGGCTTTTACAAGTATCCAAGTCTTCAGATCCTTTCATTATTCTAAGCCTTTTTTGTTATGAAACATCTCCCACTAACATTCAATCCCCATCTTTGTCTTCATTGTTGCTGTAGAACATTTTTCTGATAAGATCTCACCGGCGGCCACCTTACAACTTGTGCCCTAAAATCATAAACCACCATCATCATAAAAGAGAGATTCATTTGAAGAATTAGCACCGCTGCAAAGGAAATAGTGGACAAGCTTGTTAATTTAATGATTGTGGTGTCTATGAAAAGTGTTTAACGTTAAAAAGTAAATTTAAAAGTGTGCTTAATTAAGTAATTCTACATAGGGTTATTTAAGTAAATGACAAAATTGTGGTGTAACAAGTAAATTTTGTGGTGATAATATAATTACCTTTACGATTTTTGTCCAAAAGTTTAGGAGTGGGCGTGGTCCGATTCCAAAGGGAACCGAACCGAACCGAATATCGATGAAAATTTTAGAAATGGAACCGAACCGATCGATTTTGATTCTGTCCGATCCGATTCTTTGCATTGAAAATGTCAAAACATAATGTTCACCAATAAAAAAAAAAATCTAAAGATGCTACCAATGCAATACTTTTAACAAAATATATAAATATTAAACATATCTTACAAAGATTAAAAGAAAAATAAGTATACAAATTTAAAAACAATATCCAAATAATATAAGTTACTATCATCAAACAATCATCAACTTATACAAACGGTATAGTACTCCAACGATTAAACAAAAATTTCCATTAAGTACCTTCACGTAACAAATTTTCACTAAAAATGCTTTTCAAATTGGAGGTTACTCGTGAGTAATGTAACATGGGTCCAAATTCCAACCAATAAGTTAACAATTAAATGTATGAATTCCATATTGCAATAAAAAACTAACAATCTACCATAAAAGATTTGAACTTAAGAACTCTTTAGTCAATGTCTTCCCCAAGTTTGAGCTATAGTATAAATAAATTTATTTAGGTATAGATTTACTTAATAATCTAATTTGACTTGAGAAAGAAATAATCAATTAATCAAACAATTATAAGAAGATAAGGAAGAATCAAAGAGAATAAGGAAATTGAGTTTAAAATGAAGGAAACAGTCATATAAAGGCCATATATTTTTACCAAAATGAAAAAAGAAAGAAAATAAAATTCCATGAGAACCTTCGATTCCTATAGTGGAACCGGGGACCGGGCCAGAATCGGCCGATTCTTAATAATGTTCTGAAACGAAACTTTTTTTTTAGAAGATCCAGATTCAAACTGACCAGTTCTAACTGGTTTCGGTCTGATTTTGGGAAAAAATGCCCACTCCTACAAAAGTTCGCTAAGATAAATTAAAATGACTTATTTGCCCTCTTATATATTAATGAAAAATAACAAATACATACTTGTGACTAAATATTTGTCTCTTGTTTTGAAGCATGTTAATAGAACTTTTGAATGAAAATCATAACCAAGGACAAAATTTGCTATTAATGAAATGTTAAGGATAATAGTGTGATAGAAAAAACTAAGGTTATAAATGTAATAACAAATAAATATTAGGAATCTCTAGTAAAATTATTGTGGTTTGACACCTTCTGTTAAATACTTGTCTAGATTTTTTTTCCTGTGCACTTAAGGTCTCAACATTTGCTTATTGTCACACTTTTGTTTTCAATTTTTTTCGTTGCATTTTTATTTTTTGCATCATGAGCTTGGTCAGCCTTTACTTGACCAACCTTCTTTTAATTAGTACATCTTATTAGCGAACACGATTTTTTATTCAAATATTATTGCTTTTACTCCAGCAGTGGTCTATTAAAGTTGAAAGGTCGTGCTAAGTTGTCGTGCAAGAATACGTCTTTTTCAACATCTTTATTTCATCTCTGTTTCTCCTACTAAATGTCATATTATGCCCGATTGGGTTTAGATAAAAGTCAATCTTTTTTTTATAAATTTTAAGTTAATGGGAAACAAACGAGGTCATGGTTAAAAAAGTTGTGGATCAAATGAATATATATAATTAAAATTAATTTTTAATTTTTAGCTTAATCAAATAGCTCCTTATAGGTAGAAAAATTGTGGATCTAATAAAATATATATAATTAAAATTAATTATTAATATTTAAGCTAAATTTTAATTCAATTTTTTTAACTGAATCAAACTGCTCCTTTTAATTCTTTCTATCAATTGATTTATTTAGGGTGCATTTGATTGCGATGATGAAATTGAAAATATATTTTAGGTAACTAAATTGCCTAAAACTTATTTGTATGTAAATTATTAACTAAATTTATTTGATTGATTTAGTTTTCAATTTAGAAAATATTATATTTGTCTATTTTTTTTTATTGATGTGTAGATGAGAGAGAGTTGATTCCCTGGAAAATAAAATCATATTCCTCTTAAAGAAAATATTTTCCTTTATTTTGATAAAAATATGGTCACTTGATCAAAAGTGAAAAAATATTTTTCATGAAAAAAAATATCAATCAAATAATACAAAAGTAGGAATTTAGATGAAAAAAAAAATATTTTTCATGAAAAATATTGACAATCACATGTAACGTTAAAGAATGTCTTACTGACACTATTACAGTTAAATCTCGATAAAGTAATACACTCGGGACCAAAAAAAATATTTATTCATTTATCGATAAATAAATATTTATTATTTTAGAGAGAGATTTTCAATATAAAATATGTATATTGTATGTGGTAAGAAAAATCAAAAGACAATAATTAAAGTATTATTTGAATATAGGGAAACTCAAAAATTTTAATGAAACTTATTGTCTCTAAAAACTAAGTTCACGTACATAGCAAATGAAAAAGTTTAGTCTTTACCTATAAAAACTAGATGTTTGGAAGACATATTTCAAGCACATACAATATTTTGTTTCCCTTCCAATGTATTCTCATCATTTGAAAGGAGTAAAAAAATCAACTTTAACTGATAAACTGAGGAGTGCAATATGTGAGCATAAGAAAGAGAATCCAACTATTAGCCAAAAAAATATGTCATCTCTAATTTACGGTAAAGAAATGTGATGGATGTTGAATATCTTTTAAACTATCCCAGCGAAAATGATGCAGTTATGGAATCACCTATAGACGAAGAAACTATTCAATCGATAATGAACGGTAATGATGATGAGAATGATCTTGAACCAGATGATAGTAGCGTTGTCCCAAATGTGTCGTCAAAAGAGGCATTTCAAGCAATAATCACCTTAAGCAACTATTTGCTACAATATGAGCAAAATATTCCGAAAGTTGTGTATGCTCTACAAGAAGTTAAGGATATGGTTCATTTTGGTTTAGGTGAGAAGAAAAAACAATCAATTATAGATGCATATTTTCAAAATGAATGATCATTGTACGGGTATTATTGATTGATTGAAAAATTTTGATCTATATATATATATTTTCTCAATAAAATGTAGTAATTATTACTTTGTATTTTTATTGGGCTCTTAAGGATTCAATTTTTTTTTTATTACTTAATGCATTTAGCGATGTTATTACTTTAGTCTATTGGCTCAAGTCAGGATCGAAAGAAATTATTATATAATCGAGATTATTATTTTATCGAACATTAATTTATCGAAATTTAACTGTATAAGGGAAGATTATCCTCGTAAATATAAATAAGTGTACTGTTTGGGAACAAAATGGATCTAGTTTTGATAATAATTGGGGGGGAAAATGAAGCAAAAAGTGAAACCATTTGAAAAAAAGAAAAAGAAAAAACAGAAGAATAAGGGTGGTGGCGACACGTTCGACGCAAAAGTGGGACGCGTCCGCTTTAGAGGGCTGTCATCTCTCTCGATACACAATGCACCCCAATCCCCCCATCGATCTCTATCCATTTCTCCTCCTCATCGCGGCATTTTATTTGATTCTCAATCTCTCTGTCGCTATTTCATTGGGCATTGCTCAATATCACATTGTAGTGTATAAATTTTATACACATTTAGAATTTTTCCAATATGACTGGCAAGGAAATCCTCCATAAGATGAAGGTACGTATAACCTATTTTTCTCATACACATGCATTTAATTACGTGTTTAGTGAATAATAATGCTGTATAACACAATGATTTATGGCATTTCTTAAAATATTTCTGGATTTATAATTCTGAATCAGCCACCACTGTGATAGAATAATTATGAATGTGATGTGTCTTATTAAGTAAATAAACATTGTAATTTTTTATATTATAATAACGTGTTTAACTTGAATCACTAGTGGTTTTGACGATCTGTGTTGTTACAATTGAAAAAATGTTAATTTGTTTATGGCGGATAATATGTTTTACATAGGAAAAATCCCTTTTTTCAGTGTTGCTGTGATTTAGGTGCATATTTACAGAGTGAAAATCGTTCAGTTGGTCAGTATCTTATATTGATTAATGAGCTATACTAGTGATAAAAAGGATCAGTCGCGTTATTGTTGTTATTTGTTTTCCTCCTGCAGATATTGCTAGTACCATCTAACATACACTAAAAATACCACATACCGAGCAATGTCTTTTTTCTATGTATTCAAGATTTCTTATATATATATATATATATATGTATGTATATGTATATGTACACACACACACACACACACACACACACACACACACACACACACATATATATATGTATGTATATGTATATGGAGTCACCTTTCTCGAGGGATGGGGATGGGGATGGGGATGGGGAACCAGGGGTGATGTCAATTAAGTTTGACCAAAGATACTTTTAGATTGTAATCTATGTTCTAGTCATGATTATTAATATGAACTTGCGGATTTTTCATTTTCTTTTTCTTTTTTTGAGTGAGACATTTTATTTTGTTGGGAATTTTAAGTGTAAATGCAACTAAAATTTCTCAATAATGTAGCAATCGAACTAATATATCTGGAATGATTTGAATTTTTCTCTAGAATTATCTCCGAAGTTCTACTGCTCTTCTCTGTCACTTGTTTCTGTCCTTTTCTTCTTCCCATTCTGCATCAAGTGGATCAAAGTGATATCTCCTGTTCTGTGAGTACGAAGGAGTGTGTGTCCAATATAAAACGAAGCTACAAGCTTAATGTCCTCAATTACTAGGCGTTTTGATAAAAATTATTTGGTTAAGGTGGCTATCCTCTTAAGTTTAGGCTACTTGCTTGAGCTTTTGATTTGCCACTTACAAGGAATTCTTGCCTTGGAAGCCATGATGCTTGAGATTAATTGGGTGAAGGACACAGTAAGGCCTGCTGTTTGCCTGGGATGAAGTCATTTTAGCTATAATGCTTAATTCTAGATAACAGAAATGTCATTCTAAGAAGATCTTAATCAGCTGAACCTTGCAACAATTTTGTTTGTCATCCATGACACAAATTTAGAGTTCGTCTCGGAGTGGTGTTATGATACTAACTTGTGTTCTCTTAGTATCGCTCATAGAAGAATGGATAAAAAGAGGGGAGATTCAGTCCATTGTCAAGAATCACCAT
Organism: Osmanthus fragrans; assembly: GCA_019395295.1. Classification (NCBI taxonomy): domain Eukaryota; kingdom Viridiplantae; phylum Streptophyta; class Magnoliopsida; order Lamiales; family Oleaceae; genus Osmanthus; species Osmanthus fragrans. Next base: position 3,571,321 of record CM033342.1, read on the forward strand.
TTTTCAATTGTTGGGTTTACAATTTTAATTTAGACACTGCTTTGCACTAGGAAGACTAATGTTGGATAGTATTTTGACAGTGTTTGGCTCCTTTTTCGTTAATTTTTTGCTGTGGTTGATCATGCACAGCTTTCCTTCATTATTATGACTTAAAACACCTCTTTTTCAATGAGATACAGTTGCACTATATGTTTCCTTTAACTATGTCTGCCAGTGGCAAGAGTCTATTAGCATTTGTGATTTTTCCTCCATCCCAGCGTACGAGATGAGTAAATAATTTTTCTGATGACTTCCCACTGTTTAGGTAAAGTTGGTTGTGATTTGCAGGAAAAGGTGGGTTTAGGTCCGTCTGCGTTTGACACAGGAAAAGGAAAGAGTAAGATGTCAAAGAAGATAACACATGGTTATCATTTGGTTGAAGGAAAATCAGGTCATAGCATGGAAGATTATGTTTTTGCACAATTTAAAGAAGTTGAGGACAATGAGCTTGGTCTATTTGCAATATTTGATGGTCATTTGAGCAAAGATATACCAGATTATTTGAAGTCTCATCTGTTTGATAACATCTTGAAAGAGGTAAATATGATAGATACATTCTACCGAAGATTTTGGAATTGTTCTGTTATATGCCTTTCGTTCTCCTTAATCCATAAATGAAGCACAAGTCATTTGACCCCCAACCCCCCATGAAGTAGATGAAAAAGCAACAAATTAAACAAAACTTCATACTAGTGGACTAATAATTTAATAGAGATGACTCCATCCTCCGCTTTTGACTTTTCTGTTTATTTCTGGACGAGAACTGCACCAATTCTAACTATGTATGTTTTCGTTTCTGGCAATAAATAGCCTGAATTTTGGACTTCAACGGAGACAGCAATCCGACGAGCATATCAGATCACAGATTCCATAATTTTGGAGAAAGCAAGGATCTGGGTAGAGGGGGTTCAACAGCTGTTACTGCAATTCTGATAAACTGTGAGAAGCTGGTAATTGCTAATGTTGGAGATTCTCGTGCCGTTATTTCCAAGAACGGTGTGGCAAAACAATTATCAGTTGATCATGAGCCTGACAATGAAAGGGACAATATTGAGAGCAGAGGCGGCTTCGTAACAAAATTTCCTGGTAAGTAAAATTATAAGAAGTTAAATAAATTGGAGGGGCCTATGGCGTATGCTGCAACAACTTTTTACATCTTTGGCAAGTAGCTCTTTTGATTTCGATTTCATTTAACTTAATTATTACTCTTTTATTAGCTTGACAGTGACAAAAGAAAAGTGAAGAAATAGAGGAAAACCTCATAACAGGGGAATAAATAAAAGAATAGAAGTATCTGTTTATCTATGAAATTGCTAGATTGTCAATGTGGGTGTCATATTATAGGGGAGTATCTTCGAGCTTATGATCTTATTAAATAATATGTTATTGACGTTAACTTGTTGCATGAAAAAAAGAAAAGAAAAATGAACAAGAAGAAACTGACCTTGTAAATTTCCACGGACTACTTGTGAAGGTCTGTACTCCCATGTAAATATCCACGTCTCAGGTTCAGTTCCTTGTTCTCTCATACGACCTTCATGTAAATATCCACGTCTCAGGTTCAGGTCCATGTTCTCTCATATGACCTTCATATTTCAGGTGATGTTCCACGTGTTGATGGCCAGTTAGCTGTAGCAAGGGCATTTGGTGATAAATGCTTGAAAGAACACCTGAGTTCAGAACCAGATATAGCGGTGGAATTTATTGATGATGAAACTGAGTTTGTTATCTTGGCCAGTGATGGCATTTGGAAGGTAAGTACTTCCAGTTTCTTGGAATCTATGTTTTTGAACTTGTTCGTTATTTCTGTTGTTACATTGTTGTATTTGCTGAGCACATTCTACGCATTTACATTGCAGAAATTACTTCATTATAGTTTCCTTGACTGCATCTGTTTTTGTTGCAATATATGACTCTGCGTCTTTCTTGTATATGTGTAGATTTTAGAGATCTGATTTGGTCAATACGATGCAGGTAATGTCAAATCAGGAGGCAGTTGATTGCATCAAGAACATAAAAGATCCTAAATCAGCGGCTAAGCACCTTAATGAGGAGGCACTTGCACGGAAGAGCACCGATGATATCTCCTGCATTGTTTTAAGGTTCGGATGATACTTCTGGCTGCTGGTCCTCCGAGAATCTTAACCTTTTTAAGATTTTCCGCTAATAAAAACTCTGGTGAATTTCATGTTAAATATAGGGCAGTGTGTGATGTCTGCACTAGCGTTTAATCTTCCATTTTCTTCAGTATTTGTAGAGTTTAGAAGAAAGGTACTAACCTTCCATGTTGTCAAGATGCTAAAACCCGATAATGTCTACTTTCTGTTTTTGTTCTTACTTTCTAGTATTGTGCAGAATGTGAATATAATCTTAGTTATGTAGATCATCAACTTACATCAAGTTGCTAGAGCAGGCAAATTTTCCTTTGAATCTAACTAAACTGCAATATAATAATTGCTTGTCCAAACCAACAGTATTCAACTCATAAAACCTCCAATTCTGACTTGTGGTATGACAGGAATCATCAGTTGGAGCTAATTGATATTGTAATAAGCATTCAATCTTTTGAACAAAATTCTCAGATCAGTGTGGAATTTATCGCTAGCCGCCCTTGGGTGGATCCAATGCAATAATCTTGATGGGTTTTTTCAACCCTCAGCTATAATTCTCATTCCTTATTGCTTGCCAGCCTAGAAATCTTTTCAAGTGAGACAAATTGCACCCCTTTTTTTTCTGGTGTAAGTGGCCCTACAAATGGCCATTGTCCCATAAAAGTTGGCCTATTTGAGGGTACCATTGAAGAGTGTGTTTGGCTGAACTTGAAAAGTTCAGTTATTGGTGTTTATATACAAGTAGACTAGTATAAATATATTTGAAAACTAGGAGACTTGACTGTAACTTCTATTTACCAGCCAAACATGTCCCATGTTCATTATCATCATGGAATGGGAAAAGTTTCATAATTGCAATTCATATAGCTGTCTTGTTCCATAGCCAGGCATCTTCATAATTGAAAGTGACTGAAATGGAATCCCATGATAAAAGTCATATAATTATTACTTTTAAAATAGGTTTTAAAAGTAAATAAAAAGCATTTGTAAAAGCATTACTTTTCCTATACATACTGGTTTTGAGAACCCTTTGAGAATTGAGACCCAAAACCAGTAAAGGGTGAGAGAGAGTTATGAAGTTCTTATTCCAGTGTCCATGTTGCTCATGTTTCTGCTTCATGAAGCCCAAAAAGGGCAAACCAAAGGGGAAAGAAGCTGCCAAGGGTGACTGAACCGGTATTTCTTCTTGGTTCTAAGAGAATTCTTATGAAAGCCTCTATTTGCTTCCCGTACTCGATTTGGCTCGGGTTTTTTTTTTTTTTTTTTTTTTTTTTTTTTTTTCACTTTGTTATTTTGTTGTCATTTGTCTATTCGGCATTTCATAAGCTCTAATGAGTTTGTGCTCGTGCCATTTTCTTTATCTCAGTCTTTAACTTGTAATGTTAGATGTACGTATTTAACAATAATGATTGAATAATTCTCAATTAAAGATTGGCGTCTCTGAATCGTGATCATTTTTTATTTGGAAAAAAATTCCGGGATCAGATATTTTTACAGTAGAAGTGACACGATCCAAGATCCAAGTGGACATTGAATCTAGCTGGTGATGCTCATCCTTTTTGTTTGATGGTCGAGTAGTTAGTGTATTATCGACTTTACAGTTTAATAATTCACGCAATCTTCAGCTACCAAAACTAGTCCACATAAAATATCGGAGTTTACCCAGATTCTTCCTTTATTTTTGCTCATTCATATTGTCCGATTCTTTTGGGTAGCAACTGAATCCCATAAAATTCAGATTCTGTTCGAATTTTCCACTGAAAAGTCTTCACTATTGCTCGTCATTCTTCAATTACAAGCTCGTAATGGGCATTACTCGATCATCCTCGTTGAAAGCACAACTTCGTTCTGATTCTGGCCATGGAGGAAAGGCCAAGGCGATGTTGGTTCAAGAGGGAACCAACTTGATCCTCTTCCCCATGGATCTCAGATGAGGGATTGTTAGGAAGGCTGTCGACTCCAACTATCGTCCATGTCAGCTCCGATCAACTGAAGATCTCTTGGCAAAAAGGGCAAAGCCTTCACGTAGAAGAAGACAAAACCCCTGCCTTTGATTGATGTCAAGAAAATACTCGTACAACCACAATTGATACATTAGTATTATTCGGGGGAGTTATTTTATATATACAAAGTTGATTGACAAAGTAATATCTATATCAATCATTTCAAAAATAAATTTTTAAATAATTAAAAATTAATTACTTGAATTTTGTCAATACTTATTTTGACAATTAATATTATAAACACACTTTGTACAAATAGCATAGTACTATTTAGGGAGCTAAGACCAGTTCAAGCTTTTGTATCGTCGAGTCCAACTTACATCACTAGTCATTCATGAGATTCATGTTCGAACCGGAAGCTTGCACATAACTTGAAGGAGACTATTGAAGGCGATAATATATAAAATAAAGAAATTCATCAATAATTTTGTGTAAGCTTTTAGAAGAAATGTTTTAAATGGTTAAATAAAGATCTTGAGTCATGTCCTCGCATTCATTTTTAATTATACATTCTTTCAACAAAATAGTTTGCACATGAACTCAGGAAGTTTTCTACTTTTTAACTATAAATTCTTCAAAATGATTATATTTTACAAATGTGGTTCGAATACGGCTTAAAATTTGGATTCATTTTTGTTTATTTTTAAGGACGAACATTGTCGATTTGGATTGTTGAGAAATATACAATATGAGGGAATGGGAAAAAAAAGTTGTGTGTCGTGGATTATAACGTTTTCGTAAAATACAACTAATATAAAAACATCGAGCACTTTTTGTTTAAGGAGTAATGTTATTCATCAGTCTAGGTGTCAATTACGTGACATTAAATGACAAATTCATTTAAATATAAAGTTACATGACTTATTTAATTGAACTTAATATTTAGACTGATGTTCTAGTGTCACTAGTGCTAGATAACATTATTCTTTGTCTAAAACTTTGTAATCAAAATCTACTTCCCACATTATAATCGGCTATTTCAAGACACGATCAGAGTGAAGAAGGTCTCAACTACCCCATCATCATAGTTTCACTTTTCACTTGTTTAATCTAATAATATAGTCGTTATACACCTTACATAAGAGATTAAAAAATAAAAAATGGTAGCTGGAACCTAAAAGTGATTAATAACGGCTATATTTTTCATTTTTATAGAGGAAAAATGAGTACCAAACGGACCTGAAACTCTTCATTTTTTACGAAAGAAATATGATAAGTAGGCTGGAATTATGAAAATACCAAAAATAGACCAAGCCATATTTCATTATTTCTTGCCTAAATTTTTGGGATTGTCCCAACCTCAAATACTTTCATGTTACACTTCATAAAAGTTGTTGGTATCAGGAGAACTTTCTGTCGCAGATGAAGACATACGAAAATTATAAAAAATCTCAATTTATCGCAGATGCATCTCTATTACTGATAACTCACATTATTCTTATAATTTCATTATAAAATGAAACATAAATTTTTTTTTTTTTTTTTTAAATCGAAAAATGAAACCTAAAATAAGCTCTTAACATGCTGACCACTCCATTATTAATTTATAAAATAAATTATGTACGACTAGTAGGTTTTCGAATTTTATGAGGTTTTAAATCGGCAGTTGACTGGTAGTTGGATTCTATGGATGACAAAATTATTTCAATTCTCGTTCTAGCCGTTCGTTTTTACGTAGTTATAAAATTCAAAATACAATTCACGTGCCCACAAACTGTTTGTATAATTTCATCAATAAATAAATGAATATGATACAAGGAAAAGGCAAAGAGACTGGTGAGGATTGAGGAAATTGGGCAAGTGGGTAGGTGAAACCACGAAAATGTCTTCTCACGGCGATGCAGAGGCGGAGAAAAGACCTTTACTGAAAAACAATGCGGCGGAGAGGTGGTGGAACAAGATTATTGATGTGGATGAGGCGAAAGATCAGGCCCTCTTCGCACTGCCCATGATTTTGACTAATGTTGCCTACTATTTCATACCTTTGGTTTCTGTAATGTTCGCCGGCCACCTCGGAGACCTCGAGCTCGCTGGCTCAAATCTTGCCAATTCATGGGCTGCTGTCTCTGGTTTCGCTCTTATGGTAACTCTCCAAGAACATATATTAATTAAGTTCATATAAATTCTGAAGATTTGATTGACTTATTTAATCAAATTTCTTGTCTTTTATTAGAGTGGGCTTTTTCGAGAAAATGATGTGATTTTACTTTGACACAGATTATTCCTGCATCACAGTATTGAAATTATAAGTTGGGCTCTTATAAATATTAATTAGAAGTTGATTAGTACATGATTTGGATTGCTATACATTTATGGTTCAATGTGTGTGTTGCCCAAATTCTTTATCTATCTTGTTACTATTGCTATGCTACAGAAGAGAGGAAAGGACAAATAGAATTCCAATTCAGTAACAAAGGAATTTGAAAAATGGCTCAGAAAGAGAAATCTTATGCTAACTACTAGCTGATATCTTGTTTCTGTACTTCTTCTGTAACTGGCAAGCAACGGATTGAAAATTTTACTTGACGTTCTAGGTTGGCTTGAGTGGTGCACTTGAGACATTATGCGGCCAAGGATATGGCGCAAAACGGTATATGATGCTTGGAATATACCTACAGGCGTCCTGTATTATAACTATCATTTTTGCCATTGCTGTATCAGTTCTCTGGTGGTATTCCGATATCGTTCTAACTTTTCTACATCAAGACCCTCAGATATCAAAAGCAGCTGGTCTCTACTTGAAGTATCTCATTCCTGGCTTACTTGCATATGGGTTTTTGCAAAATATTTTAAGATTTCTTCAAACACAATCAGTTGTTGTTCCGTTGGTTGTGTGCTCGTTGGTCCCTCTACTCCTCCACATTGGCATTGCCTATGCTTTAGTTCATTGTACTGCACTTGCATATAAAGGAGCACCATTAGCGGCTTCAATTTCACTGTGGATCTCGGTCCTTATGCTAGGCTCGTATGTGCTTAAAGCAAAGAAATTTAAGGACACATGGAAGGGATTCCGGTCAGAGTCTTTAGGTCACATCTTCTCTAACTTGAAGATAGCCCTACCTTCAGCAGCTATGGTGTGGTTAGTCTCATATCCCAATTGATCTTCCTGTTAAATAGAGCCCGAGTAATCTGTAATATCGTGAACTTATTTTCTGCATATTTTAATCAGTTTGGAATATTGGGCTTTCGAGATTCTAGTTTTGCTGGCTGGACTGATGCCAAACTCGGAAGTTACTACATCGCTAATAGCAATGTGGTAAGTTTGTATTCCGTTATTTTCACTCTTCTGTAGACTTCTTTTTGTAGCGTGTACTTACTAATTATTCAAAACTATGTTTCCAGTGTAAATACAGAAGCCATTGCCTACATGGTTGCTTATGGCCTCAGTGCTGCTGCAAGGTAATCTTATTAAGAAAAGCATTGTACGTTTCGACATCTCTGTCCACTACATCGTTACTATTAGTAACTTGGATATTTACTTTTGCAGCACAAGGGTGTCTAATGAGTTGGGAGCTGGAAATCCTGGCCGAGCTAAGCGTGCCATGACTGTCACTCTAAAGCTAACTATTCTTCTTGCACTGTGTGTCGTTTTAGCCCTCTCTTTTGGTCATAACTTGTGGGCTAGCTCCTTCAGTAACAGTCCAGTGATAATAAAAGCATATGCTACAATGACACCCTTTCTCGTGGCATCTATATTATGTGATTTTATCCAAGGAATTTTATCAGGTTTGATTGCTAGATCTCTATAACTTCCTGGCAGTCGTTCAACCATCGGTTTTCTCAATAAAAGTTATACGATTATACAGGTGTGGCCAGAGGATGCGGTTGGCAGCATTTGGCTATGTGCATTAATTTGGCAACATACTATCTCATTGGCATGCCAATTGCCGCTCTCGTCGGTTTCAAGTTTAAACTATATGCAAAGGTAAAACTTCAGGTTCTCATCAATTTACTTGTAAAAATCTATTATTATTATTGATTCAAAATTGAATTTGTAATCTTTTCTTGATGATCTTGTTTGTGACAGGGATTGTGGATTGGCCTAATTTGTGGTCTCGCAATCCAGACTATAGGGCTGTTGTTGCTTACGAAGTTTACGAATTGGAAAAGAATAGAGTCGTCCCCATGTTCATCGGAAAAGCCTGTTGAGGTTCTTGTATGAGTTTAGCAAGCATAAGCTATAAGCTGGACGTCAAATTAATCAATTGTTATCAATTGCCTTGTCTTTTTATTTGTGGCCATCATAGTTAATAGTACAAGGACGATTCTAGAAATTGCAATTTTCTTTTGTTATTTCTGTATGAGTTCATTTTGACAATAAAAAGTACAACTTCTGAAAGTGACACCGTCCTGACCTCATGTCCTTAGTGGGCAGGATAAAAACTTTCCACCGTTAACGTGGTAAGAGAACCTGGAGGTCAATTCTAATGAGTGACAACTAGGGTTGTGTTGGGATTCGAACCCGGTTCTATGCTCCCATGTTTTCAGAAGTTTAAAATCGTGTTATTAAAACACGCCTTCTATTAAAGTTGGACTTGATCTGGATGGTGGACACCTGGCTTCTCTTATACCGTTGGATGTAGGGTTGTTTGACTCTCATATAAAAGGAGATCGAGAGGCGGTTTATTCATTCATTCATCTTCTTCTGCCTCTTCATGTGAGAAAACTCGAGACTCCTCTGTGACTAGGGTTTCTGATTTCTTTCTTCTGTCGAATCTCTCACTCGATGTTGTGGGTTAAAGTTTAGCATAGAATATACGTTATTTCTTGAGTGAAAATCTGGAAGAACTTGTGTGTTCTTGCGAGTTGGAATCCGATTGAGGTCTGTGAAGTTTCTGTGTGTGTTTTGTGGCAGATCCTGTGATTCTTTAAGAGATAAGTCTCTACTTGTATATTCTTGTGTTGGCTGAACTGTGTACCCTTTCGTTGCCAGTTTTTGGTGGTTATAGTGCAACCGAGCGATATCCTCTCTTTGAGTGGATGCTCAACAGGGGATTAAGTGTTTAACACCGAACCTCTGGGGCTGCGGCCGAAAAATCATTGTGTTGATATTTTACTTTCTTGCAAGTTTTATTTCTGTTTTAATTAGATCGATCGTATCTTGTTTAATCGTGTGGGTTTATTTGGCCCTTTCAGTGGTATCAGAGCGTAGACTGGGGCAAGATACCTGGATCTTCGAAGGAAGAGGTCGATCTACTGCAGATCACAAAATTTTTGGAACTGTTTTGGACAATATTGAAGGACGCCTCGATTATTTCATAATCGCTGGGTGAGATCTTTAAATTTTTGAAAGTTATTTTTCAAATTGTGAGTTTCGTTATTTTTCCCTTGATTAACCATACGCTAAACCCACTGGTGTCTGGTTTTTGTCCAAAGACTCCTTTGAGGTCTTGGGAATCTGAGATAACAGCCCAGTTTGGGGGCGTATCTGGAGGATCTTGAAGGAGAAATTTCTGAAACCAAAATTTCTGCCCTCTGTTAATGTGTTCCTTGAACTATATGATCTGCATATGCTATATGTGATAATACTTGCTCGTTTTGGTATTTACTTGAACATATTAAAGGGTAACCTGGTTGACACTGTTTGTGTGTTTTCTGATTCTTACCTGTATATTGTGTGTGGCATAAGTAAATGGCTTCTGCTAAGTTTGAGGTTGCACAATTTGATGGTAAAATTGATTTTCATATGTGGAGTCAGAAAATGAAAGCCATCCTAATGCAAATGAAATGTGTTAAGGCTATAGATGATAGTTGGCCTCCTGAAATGAATCTTGTTAAGAAAACTGAACTCGAAGAAGTGGCTTGGAGTACTATTTTCTTGTACTTAACCGATAATGTGATAAGGACCATTGGTGATACTAAGACAGCTTCTGAATTATGGACCAAACTTGAAAAACAGTATGTGTCCAAAACAATCCCAAATAAGTGTTATCTGTTAAAACAACTCTTTTCTTTCAAAATGGATCCTTCTACTGATTTAGATGATAATCTAAACAGGTTTACTAAATTGACCCAAGATCTGACCAACTGTGATGAAAAACTTTCACAAGATCAGCTGGTTGTGATCCTGTTAAACTCCATAAGCGATAAATATAGGGACATTAAGACTGCCTTAGAATATGGTAGGGCTGAACTGACTACTGAGATAATAATAAATGCCCTGAGAAATAAAGCCCTAGAGAATAAGTCTGAATCTAAGGAAAATCACAACGGGGACTCATTATTCTCTAAAGGTAGGGGGTTTAGTAAACCTAAATATCACCAAAAAATTTCGAATGAAAATAAACACAAAGGGGGTGATAAGGGAAAATCCAAATACAAAGCAAAAGATAAAAAATGCTTTTATTGTGGTAAGATGGGTCATTTTATCAAAGATTGTTTTAAAAAGAAAAACGAGTCGAAAGAAAAGAAAATTGATGATGGGAATGCTGCCTTAGTATATGATCAAAATAAAAATGAAGATGGGTTGGTCCTTGTCTGTGGAGAGAAAAAGGTGACTGATGATTGGATCCTTGATTCTGGATGTACCTTCCATATGTGCCCAAATAAAAACTGTTTTCTTGAAATTGAAAAAACTAGTAGAGGACAGGTTGTTATGGGAAATGATATGACTTGCAAAATAAGTGGTATAGGAACCATTAAATTGTTGCTTGAAAATGGAAAGGTCTTAATCTTAACTGAAACAAGATATGTTCCAGAATTAGGAAGGAATCTAGTGTCCCTAGGAATGTTAGACGATATGGAGTTTAACATAAAATTGGGTCATGGACAAATTGAAATTCTTAGGGAAAATGACTTAATCATAAGTACCCCTAAGAGACATGGTTTCTATTCCTTTAAAGCAAAACCCTTACTTGGCTTGACTGCTATTGCTCTATCTGAAGATTTTTCTTATGCAAAACTTTGGCATGAAAGTTAGGACAAATGGGCAAGAAAAGCTTAAAGGCCTTAGAAAATAAAGGTGTTCTTGGAAACCAAAATCTGGGTGACATTAAACAATGTGAATAATGTGTGATAGGTAAACAAGTAAAATTGCCTTTTCTGCCTGGAACTCATAAAACCAAACAAATACTTGAGTATTTGTATGCTGATTTGTGGGGCCCTGCTTCTGTGTGTACTCCATCTGGTTTCAAATATTATTTGTTGATTGTTGATGATTTCTCAAGAAAAATCTGGGTCTTCTTATTAAAATCAAAAGATGAAACTTTTTCTGTTTTCAAGGATTGGAAAACACAAGTTGAAACTCAAACTGATCTTAAAATAAAAATCTTGAGAACTGATAATGGTTTGGAGTTCTGCAATCATGAATTTAACAGTTTCTGTAAAGAACATGGCATAATAAGACACCTCACTGTCACCTATACACCTCAACAAAATGGCATAGCAGAAAGAATGAACAGAACCTTGTTAAATAAGGTCAGATGCATGTTATTAAGTTCTGGTATGCCTAAAATATTTTGGGGTAAAGCTGTGAAAACAGCTTCATACCTTGTAAATAGGACACCCACCAGTGCACTAAATTTTGATGTACCCGAATCTGTATGGACCAAAAATCCTGTTGATTATTCACATTTAAAAACTTTTGGATGTACTGCATATGCTCACCAAAATATAGGAAAACTAGAATCTAGATCACTTAAGTGTGTGTTCCTAGGTTATAGAGAAAATGTGAAAGGGTACAGATTGTGGGTAAAAGGTGAAAGAGGGTATAGAGTGATTGTTAGGAGGGATGTTGTTTTCAATGAATCTCTTATGCCTTGTCTAGAAGGAAAAAGAGCAGACTTGACTTGTGAAGATGTTCAAATTGAGGTGGAGACACCCCATGTTGGAAGGACTCCACCTATACCTGTTGTTTCTGAAACTGAAAATGCAGAAAATGATGTAATTTTTGAACCTGATAATGATCCTGTCATGCATCCTGAAAATCTACCTGATAATCATAACACTGATATTGGCAATTATCAATTAACTAGAGATAGGGAAAGACGACAGATTAGACCCCCAGCTAGATATGACTGTGATGATTTTGTGTCCCTATTTGTAAATCAAGAACAAATTGAAAATGAGCCAAATTCTTACGATGATGCCACTAGTAGCAAAGATGCTAGTAAATGGATAGTGGCCATGGAAGATGAAATGAGTTCACTCTTAAAAAATGAAACCTGGATACTTGTTGAAAAACCAAAGGGTCAGAAAGTCACAGATAGTAAATGGATCTATAAAATAAAGGAAGGGGAAGGAGGTACTAAAAATGTGAGGTATAAGGCCAGATTAGTAGCCAAGGGTTTTTCTCAAAAGGAAGGGGTAGATTATAATGAAATTTTCTCACCTGTTCTTAAATACACTACTATTAGATGTTTGCTTGCTTTAGTTGCTCAATTTAATTGGGATCTTGACCAACTAGATGTAAAAACTGCTTTCTTCTATGGAGACCTGGAAGAAAAAAAATTTATGAAACAACCTGTTGGTTTTGAAAAAGGAAATCTAGAAAATGTTGTTTGCCTGTTAAAGAAATCTTTATATGGGCTTAAACAAGCCCCTAGGCAATGGTACAAAAGATTTGATTCTTTTGTTTTAAATCTGGGATTTCGAAGAAGCAATTATGACACTTGTTTGTATTGTAAAGGTGAAGGAGGTAAAAATTCTCTCTATCTTGCTCTTTATGTAGATGATATGTTGTTTGCTAGTTGTGATAAAACTGAAATTGAATACATTAAACAGCAACTTAAATCAGAATTTGACATGAAAGATCTTGGAAATGCTAGAAAGATTCTTGGAATGCAAATTTATAGAGATAATGAGAAAAACATGTTATTTCTGAACCAGCATGATTATATAGTTAAAATTTTGAAAAAATTTAATATGTTTGATTGCAAACCTGTGACCTTACCTCTTGCCAACCATTTTAACCTTACATCTGATTTCTGCCCTAAAACTACTGAAGAATTTGATAAGATGTCAAAAATTCCTTATGCAAATGTGATTGGTTTTGTTATGTATTTAATGGTTTGTACCAGACCTGACCTTGCTTTTAGCATCAGTACATTAAGTAGGTTTATGAGTAATCCTGGGGAAGAACATTGGAATGCTTTGAAGTGGTTGCTAAGATACTTAAAAGGAACTGCAAATCTGGGTATTGTGTTTAAAATGAACAAAGTTGGGGTAACATTAGAGGGATTTACTGATTCTGACTTTGCTGGAAATAAAGATAACAGAAAATCAACCTCTTCTTATTATTTCAGTCTATGTGGTACTGTAATTAGTTGGAAATCCCAACTACAAAAGATTGTGGCCTTGTCCTCAGCTGAAGCAGAGTATATTGCTGCTTCTGATGCCTTCAAGGAAGGAATTTGGTTAAGTGGTTTATTAAAAGAACTTGGTTTTATTGATGAAAATGCCACCTTATATTCTGATAACCAAAGTGCCATGCACCTTAGTAAGAACCCCATGTTTCATGATAGAACTAAACATATTGACATTAAATATCATTTTATTAGAGACATCATTTCAAAAGGTGTTTTGAAAATTGATAAGGTTTCTACCCAGTATAACCCATCTGATATGGGAACAAAGATAATTCCTTTGAACAAATTTAAAAATTGTTTGAAATTATTATCTGTTGGTAACGTTGATTAAAGTTTGCAGGTACTTCGAGCAAATGAAACCAAAGATGATATTGTCTCCTGGCTGCACTATGAACCTAAAAACTTTGGTAGCAAGGTGGAGATTGTTGGGATTCGAACCCGGTTCTATGCTCCCATGTTTTCAGAAGTTTAAAATCGTGTTATTAAAACACGCCTTCTATTAAAGTTGGACTTGATCTGGATGGTAGACACCTGGCTTCTCTTATACCGTTGGATGTAGGGTTGTTTGACTCTCATATAAAAGGAGAGAGAGAGAGACGGTTTATTCATTCATTCATCTTCTTCTGCCTCTTCGTGTGAGAAAACTCGAGACTCCTCTGTGACTAGGGTTTCTGATTTCTTTCTTCTGTCGAATCTCTCACTCGATGTTGTGGGTTAAAGTTTAGCATAGAATATACGTTATTTTCTTGAGTGAAAATCTGGAAGAACTTGTGTGTTCTTGCGAGTTGGAATCCGATTGAGGTCTGTGAAGTTTCTGTGTGTGTTTTGTGGCAGATCCTGTGATTCTTGAAGAGATAAGTCTCTACTTGTATATTCTTGTGTTGGCTGAACTGTGTACCCTTTCGTTGCCAGTTTTTGGTGGTTATAGTGCAACCGAGCGATATCCTCTCTTTGAGTGGATGCTCAACAGGGGATTAAGTGTTTAACACCGAACCTCTGGGGCTATGGCCGAAAAATCATTCTGTTGATATTTTACTTTCTTGCAAGTTTTATTTCTATTTTAATTAGATTGATCGTATCTTGTTTAATCGTGTGGGTTTATTTGGCCCTTTCAGGTTGTTTATTTTTATCTAGGTAGGGTATAAATTATGATAGACGCTATACGTCCAGGGCCATGTGGTCCTGGACAAGTAGTTTTTTTCATCTTAAATGGGGGGCGTCACGTGTTGTTGGTCATCAAATCCTATCCATTTTCCGATTTGTCTAGCTTTATCCAATTATGAAGCAAGAGTATAGTTCAGGAAGAGTGGGTAAAGTTAAAGAAACTTGAAGAATAAATACATTCAAATAAATTATAAAAAATTTTAGAGTGCGTTTGATTTGTCATTTTGAGGTCATTTTTAGTTTACAGTTTTCTAAATCACTCAAAACGTGTTTGGTATATTTTTTGCAAAAATGCATTTTCGAAAGCAAGAAAAAATTTATAACATAAAATTCAAAATGACTTTTTGAAGTTTTGAGTGTTTTCAAAATAATTCAAGGGAAATGAATTTAAAAATTTCTCAAATTAAAATAATTAATAAAATCAGTAAAACCTCTCCAAATACAAATACAAATACTCATCTCTCTCTCTCTCTCTCAATTTATTATTTACGAATGATTTCATTGCGATTGTTGGAGATATACTTACAATTTTTTTTTTACCACTTTGAAATTTATGTTTTTTTTTTTATCACATATTAGCGTAAAATTGATATGTTTTACTAAATAATAAAATAATTGAAAAAAATGTTATAAAATTATTTCTAAAATTTTAAAACCAAATGCGTTTTCTAGTTTTTTTGTTTTGAAAAATAATTTTTCAGAATTATAAACCAAACTCATTTTCTGGAGTCCTAAAATAATCCCTCAAAACAAAAAGTCGAAAATGAATCTAAATCTA
Organism: Osmanthus fragrans; assembly: GCA_019395295.1. Lineage (NCBI taxonomy): Eukaryota > Viridiplantae > Streptophyta > Magnoliopsida > Lamiales > Oleaceae > Osmanthus > Osmanthus fragrans. Next base: position 3,586,721 of record CM033342.1, read on the forward strand.
AAAATAGAAACGCAAAACAAACATAGCCTTAGATGTTTGAAAACTAATAATTTGAATGAGAAACAAAAGGTAGACATTCTAAGTCGTAGGCAAAAATTACCAGAACCATTCGATAGAATCAAGATCAACCAATTCGATTCAATTCAAGTTCTAATCGATTCTGATATTAAAATGGAGAATCGTTTGGTTTCCTTTGGTTTCCCGATTATAATATTAATAACAAAAAAAAAAATGATTTATTTCAATTTTTTTACTTTTTATTTTTTATTTTTAAAACCATGGTTGGTGCAATACATTAAACTCATATTCAATTTACGTTATACATAAATCAAACGAAAGAATTAATTAAATTTCTTAGAAATAATTTTAGATTAATAATATCCTTGAGTTCCTTTCATCATTTTCAAGCTAAGATTTTCGGCCCTTCAAAGTATAAAGAATATAGAAGTGATATTGGAATATATATATATATATATATATATATATATATATATATATATTTTAAATAACCCATTCGAGTCAATAGTTAAACATTTGATGTTAATTGTTGTGTTTAGTTAAAATTAAAATATACAAATCATTAGCATCAATATAAATCATTTTTAAGGAATAGATTATGGAAAAGTTATAAATTAAATAATTATAGCTTAAATACTTGTACAGTTAGACAATTCATTTGTATATGCTAATAATTTTGAGAACTTTACACAAGGAATTAAATTGTACTGAAACTGGTTCGGTTCCATAGTTAGAGATAGAACCAATGGTTCAGTTTTCAAAATATCTATTGGTATTTGGTTCGTTTTGATTTTGTTTAGAATCGAACCACGTCCACTCCTAATTCTTATTCATAATCTTCCTATTGTTAGGGTTGGACAAAACTCTCGAACCGAATCGAATTGAACGGTTCTTCTTAAATTAAATACCCGAACGGGTATTTGAATCGATAACTGACGTGTTTGGTTCGATTCGGTCCGATTATCGATTCTAGACCGATAACTGAAGAACCAAATCTTTCTAATTTTTTTAAATTTTTTTATCTTAAATAAACCAAAGTATTTTATTTTTTCTAAATAAATTTACTAACTAATTAATTTAAGGAAAATTTGCAGCCAATGTACCAAACCTTTCGTTTATTAGTAGACTTGACCCAAATATTTCATTTGACCGGAGGTACCAAACCTTTAAAAAAAAAAACTGTACATGGAGTCCAAATGGATGTAAACCATTAATTTTATTGTTAGTCGACTCCAAAAAATAATTTTCATCATATTTACAAAGGGCAAAATGACAACTTAATAATATTTCCACTTAGACAACTACAATGTGAAATAAAAATGAAAAAAAGAAAAATAAAAAAAGGCTGTCTCCATCACCACCACCCCGCCCCCTTTCCCACTTTAAAATTGAAACAAATACCACCACCCAATGTCGATGACAAAGCATTGTGACAGATGGAGACGACCTTTTTTTTAATTTTCTATAATGATCACCATATACCACTAAAGGAGGGGGACACAACCATTCAAAATGAGGCTATATAGGTGTCCCTTTTGCTTCTCCTGTGCTGTTAGTTAAGAAGAAAGATGGTACTTGAAGATTTTGTGTAGACTATAGGCAACTCAATAGTCTAACAATCAAGGAAAAATATCCTATGCCACTAATCGATGAACTGTAGGATGAGTTGAATGGAACAAAGTGGTTTACAAAAATTGACTTGAGAGCTGGCTAACATCAAATAAGAGTAGCCATTGAAGATGTCCACAAAACAGCCTTTAGAACTCATGAAGGTCTGTATGAATTCAGGGTGATGCCATTTAGACTTACAAATGCTCAGCTACATTTCAATGCTTGTGGTGCTTGAACTCCTCAAAGCCCACCAACTATATGCTAAGGAAAGCAAGTGTTCCTTTGGGCAATCTCAAATAGAATACCTAGGTCATATCATCTCTGGAAAGGGAGTATCAGCTGACCCTTCTAAAATTATTGCAATGCAAGAATGGCCTAAACCAGTCAATGTCAAGCAGCTTAGGGGATTCCTAGGCCTAATTGGATATTATAGGAACTTTGTAAGGGGTTATGGGGCTATTATGAGGCCTCTAACTGATTTGCTTAAAAAAAACAACTTCAATTGGAGTGAGGATGCAGAATTGGCCTTCCAGGAATTGAAGAAAGCCATGAGTACTACACCAGTTCTAGCCTTACCAAATTTTTCTATACCATTTCTCATTGAGATTGATGCGTGCTATGGAGGACTGGGAGCTGTTTAGATGCAAAACAAAAGGCCAATAGCCTACCTGAGTAAAGGCATTAGCAACAGAAACTTAGGCTTATCAATCTATGAGAAGGAGCTTCTAGCCTTGGTTACGACCGTAGGAAAATGGAGACACTATCTAGAGGGTCACCATTTCATCATCAAAATTGACCATCAGTCACTTAAGTATCTATTGGAACAAAAGATCACCACACCACTACAACAAAAGTGGTTGTCCAAGCTGTTGGGACTTAACTATGAAATTCATTACGAGAAGGGTATGGAAAACAAGGTAGCAGATGACTTATCCAGGAGAGAAATGGAATGCTTAGTTGTGACTGCAGTAACACCATTGTGGATAGATAAAGTTATAGCCAGTTATAAAGGGAATGAAGATGCTAAAGCTAGAATCAATGCCCTATTATTCAGCAACAATGTAGAATCAGATTATCAATACTTAAATGGACTGCTAAAATATAAATCCAAGATATTCATTGGATCTGATGGGGCTAGGGAAGAAGCTAATTGCAGCCATTCATGCCTCTCAAGAATTAGGGCATTCAGGAGTACAAGCCAATATCCATAGAGCTAAACATTACTTCTTTTAGCCACGCATGAATAAGGAGATTAAGCAAGAAGTGTTGGAATGTGATACACATCAAAGGTATAAAAGTGAACATGTAGCATACCCTGGACTCTTGCAACCTTTACCTGAACCGCAGTACGCATGGAGTCATATCTCTATGGATTTCATTGAGGGGTTACCTACATCTGGGCTAAAAATGTGATATTGGTGGTGGTGGACAAGTTCACTAAATATGCTCACTTCTTAACCTTGGCTTGTCCATTCCCAGCCTCATCTATTGTAAGGTTGCTGTTGGATAATATATACAAGCTACATGGGATGCCACAAAGCATCGTGACAAATAGAAATAGAGTATTCACCAGTGAGTTTTAGCAGGAACTATTCAAACAAATAGGGGTTAAACTGCAACTAAGTACAACTTATCATCCTCAAATAGATGGGCAAAGAGATATGCTAAATCAGTGCTTAGAAATGTACCTTAGATGCATGGTTTATAAGCAACCTAAACAGTCGAGTAAGTGGGTTAGCTTGGCTGAATGGTGGTATGATACCACTCTGCACATTGCCATTAAAATGAATCCATTTGAGGCATTATGTGGCCTTAAACCCCCACAGTTAGCTCTGGGTCCATACTAACAAATTAACATTGCTGCAATAGAAGAAATACTCCAGGAAAGGCACATAATGGATAGGCTATTGAAGGAAAATCTGGCTCAAGCTGGAGCCAGAATGAAGCATTATGCTGATAAACATAGAAGTGAAAGGGAATTCCAGATTGGGGATTGGGTTTATTTAAAGTTATATGCCCAACAAACGGTTGCCATAAGAACTAAGAACAAGCTATCTGCAAGGTATTATGGACCATATAAGGTGATTCAAAAAATTGGAACTGTGGCTTATAAACTGGAGCTACCTACTACTGCCTGAGTTCATCCCATTTTCCATGTTTTCTTATTGAAGAAGACGATTGGGGAGAAAGTAGTCCAATCCATACATTACCAGCATTATATAAGGGAATGAGAGACCACAAACAGCCTGGGAGGGTTCTGTCTACCCGAATCTTTAAAGGAAATAACCAAGCTATTACTCAGTGGTTAGTGCAATAGGAAGGGACCAATGTGGAAGATGCAACCTGAGAATCTGCTGATTTAATTCAATCGAAATTTCCTTCTTTTGAACCTTGGGGACAAGGTTATTTTAAGGGAGAGGGATGTTATGAAGACAAGTCACAATCACAGAGAGCTTGGGGAAGAAAGAAGAGAAGAAACAGCCTTGAGAGGAAACAAAAGAGGAGGGAAGAAGAGACAACGGTCAACAACATCTAACAGATTTTGAATTGGCAGCATACAATGTCGTTTTGCTTTTCTTTATTTTATTAAAGTTGTAATAATCCAAAGCACGTTTTTTTTCCTTTCTAGAAATTTTCCATTCTGTTATAGCAGTAAAGAGGGAGAGATAGAGGTGCGTGATTGATGTGTGTAAAATCTCCTCGCTAAATTCTCTTTCTAAACTTCTTTTTCTTCTCATCTTATCTATCCCTATCTTCTCTCATCATTGCTGTAATTGATTTGGTTACTACAATTTAATATAGTGGATACTGAATTTCCTATTCAATTTTGAGTTATTGTCACTGATTTGTCGGATTTGGTTGAGAATCTAGCTCAACCATAACACGTGATAAGACACTATCGATGAGATGGAGAACTAGGACATGGGAGGGTGTGTGGTTCCAACGGTGGAGAGACAATAAGTAGTAGGTCGCGGAGATGGAAAATACAATGTATAGTTCCAGCCTAAGATGTTTTGGGTTTGGGTTTGGGTTTGGGTTTGGGTTTGGTTTTGGTTTTAGGATAGAAATCTGAGTGAGGCTGTGAAAATGGTTAAGTTGGTGGTGTGGATAACGAAATTGCCGACTTAGAGGCGACCATGGTGTCGATGTCATGGAGGAGGCGATGGTGATGGTGGAGGCGTTGTTAGGTGTATGGCGGTGATTTTTGGGTAAGCGGTTGGAATGGGGTTGGGGTTAGCACATGGTGATATAATTGTTTTTTTGGTTTTGCGAAAAATGTAAATTTACCATGTTACCCTTTTAAAAATTGGTCAAAATAAGCAAAACTCTAATTCTCTAGTCAACTTACAGTCAAATCAGCGGTTTCCATCCATTTAGACTCCATGTGATGAAAGGTGTGAGTCAAATCTGTTAATAAACAAAATGTTTGGTACCGTGCCTGTAATTTTCCCTTAATTTAATCTAAACCCAAAATATGATTTTTTTAATTTCTAATTTCCCATTTAAGCCCAACTTAATCAAATTGACCTAAATTTTACACAAATATATTATTCTATCATAGTGTCGTTTCTACAGTTCTGAAGAAATCGAATTGGAAGCCCTACTACACCTCTCTTCATTATTGTGAAATTGATGTCTTCAATTTCTTGTGATTTTAACATTCGAATCTATGAAAAACTTGACAAATAGAGGAGCAAAAGATACATAAGATTAGACTACGTTATTTTATAAAATTTAAAATTGAACATGTCATCAATTGAATTAATGTAACGTTGTTTTAAATATTAAAAAATTTAATTATTGTATAGAACTTAGGAACCGAATGGAACTGAACCCGAATGATTCTGTAATTAAATTTAGATTCGACGGTTTCATTTATTAAAGAATTAGTCTATATGTACATAATAGACTACATCCCCTCACATGGAGGGGGGCCATACATAATTAAATATTCGTGAGCCCCCCTCCATGTGAGGGGGGTGTAGTCTATTATGTATATCATGAGGTGTACATGTAGACTAACTCTTTATTAAATGCCCGAAAATTCGTGTTTGATTAGATTTTAAAGAGAATCGAATCGGATCGGATCATGTTCATCCTTACTTATTATATTTAACATGTTAGGTAGTATTTAAATTTTTTAAGTTTAAAAATTAAGTTTTAACTTTCTTTTTAAATATATAGTTTTAAACACGGAGAAACGTTACAGTTACTTCTTAGTCTCGTTCCTCTGCCACCGCCTTACATTAATCTAGTCATGATTTTAAATATTATTGTTATTTCATAAATACTAATTATATCATGGTATGAAAAGAATATTGTTCTCAAAAAAGAAATAAGAAAACGACTATTAAATGCGTGTATAAAGAAGTAAAAGCTGTCTTTTTTACCTTTTTTTTTTTTTTTTTTTTTTTCCTTTCTAAATTTGAAATGTAAATTTATTATTTGTAATTTTATAAATTCTTATGCATTCTTCAACTGATCGAGTATTATTAACTGATTTTTTATTGTTTCAATGTTATTTGATCGTGTTACATTCCATATCTAGCCCCCTTGTTTGATGAGATTTAAATTAATTTTTTAACAGATTTTGAGAGAAGATTAATGAAATGTGTGGTTAAAATTAATTGCAGTCTTTGATTTGAATTAAAATTTTGATTTTACTTTCTATCAAATAGAGGCACGTAGCAATGATTACCACACAATCCCGCAAAAGATTGAGATCTTAAGAAAGTCCAAAGAATAACCCGGTTTAAAGTTTGAACTAAAAACGATGAATCAAACAATCAAACAAAAATGAAGTTTGAATGACCTCTTGATTACACAATCCGTGATCCACACACGATGTTAAACGCCACAAGAAAATTTTGATAAGTTCACGATATTCAATGAAAAACGAAGATTAAAAGCACAATTGTCTCTCTAGTTTTATTATCAAATTGTCAAAAGTTTTATACAATAGAAAATAGTATGGTATTTATACTAATACCATAAATCTAGCAAAAAAGGAATTTTAGATTCCAAAATAATGTAAAGATGGAAAAATATTAGATTTCTAACTAAAAACAGAACTTTTCCAAAAATTGGCAAATTCCTTCTATGCGACTGGAATGAAGGAATCCATGTGGTCGCATGGTTATCCTAGAAACGGCCCTTTTGCTCTCGGTAATAGGTTGTGCGGCCGTACGTCTAATTGTGCTATGCGGCCCTTTTCACTCGCTTTGCTCGTGATTGCGTCATCGGTCCTCCTTCGATAATCAACGGGTCTCGTCTTGAGCTCGTTTTCGTCGGGCTCGACTCTTGGATCATATCATCCCCTTCTTCTTCTTCAAAAGGATTCGACCTCGAATTTGTACTTACATCAAAGAGAGAGACATTAAAAGTTGCTGAAATATTATATTTACCTGAAAGATCTAATTTGTATGTGTTGTCATTGATCTTCTCCACAACTTGAAATGGACCATCTTCTCGTGGTTGCAACTTTGATTTCCTCTGCTTTAGAAAGCGCTTCTTTCTTAAATGTACCCAAACCCAATATCTAGGTTCAAATGTCACGCTTCTTCGACTCTTGTTTGCTTGCAATACGAAGTGTTTGTTTTTATTTTCAATTTGCAACTTTACCTTTTCATGGAGTGACTTCACTAACTTGACATTTCTTTTACCATCTAAATTATCTCGTTCATTAATAGGTAAATGTATTAGGTAAATGTATTAAATCCAAAGGTATTAGTAGATTAAAACCATAAACAATTTCAAAGGGTGAAAATGAAGTAGTAGAATGTGTGGCCATATTATATGCAAACTCTATGAAAGGTATACAATCCTCCCAACTTTTCAAATTCTTATTAACTACAGTGTGCAATATTTGTATCATGGTCCTATTCATTACCTCAGTTTGACCATCGGTCTGTGGATGACAAGTTGTTGAAAACAAAAGTTTAGTGCCTAACTTACCCTACAGAATCCACCAAAAATGACTCAAAAATTTTACATCCCGATCAGATATTATGCTCTTAGGAACCCTATGTAATCGCACTATTTCCTTAAAGAATAACTCCGCAATATTAGTGGCACCGTCGATCTTATGCATGCTATGAAATGTGTCATCTTACTAAACCTATCTACCACCACAAATATTGAATTTCATCTCTTCTTAGTCCTAGGTAAACCCAAAACAAAATCCATAGAAATATCAACCCATGGTTCACTAAGTGTAGATAATGGTGTATACAAATCTTGAGGTAAAACTTTAGACTTAGGCATTTTACAATTTATGCATCGTCTACATACTCTCTCAATATCACCTTTCATCCTAAGCTAATAAAAATGCTCCACCAACATATCTAAAGTTTTTTTAACCCCAAAATGTCTCATCAATTCATCACTATGTGCTTTCCTCACTAACAACTCTCGCATTGAACAATTAAGAACATACAACCCATTTTCCACAAACAAATATATATCATACTTAAAGAATTTATCTATAGTTCATTTGTTACATGATGAATAAATATCAGAAAAATCTAGATCACTAGCATACATGTCCTTAATATATTCAAAATTAAGCAATTTAGAACTAAGAGAAGTCAATAGTGTATATCTTCGAGACAATGCATCCGTTACCACATTTTCCTTACCTTACTTGTACCGGATAACATATGAGAATGTCGCCACAAACTTCATCCATCTTGCATACCTTTTGTTTAACTTACCTTGACCTCACAAATGTTTCAATGATTCATGGTCCGTGTGAATGACGAACTCCTTAGCCCACATGTAGTATTGTCATGTCTTCAAGGCTCGGACAAGTGAATACAGCTCTTTGTTATAAGTGGGATAATTAAGCGCCGCTCTACTTAACTTTTCGCTGAAATAGGCTATCAGTCATTTGCCCTGCATTAAAACTGCTCAAATCCCTATTCCTGATGCATCGCACTCAATTTCAAAAGTTTTATCAAAGTTAGGAAGTGCTAAAATCAGTGCCTTACACAACTTATCCTTAATTGTATTTATTGCATGCTCTTGTTCATCATCCCAATGAAATCGCATACTCTTCTTAACAATCTCTATGAGTGGTGTAGTGATTGTGCTAAAATCTTTTCACAAAATGCCTATAAAAACTAGCCAAACCATGAAAACTCCTAACTTCAGTTATGTTTTTAGGTGCTCTTTAACAGATTTTATCTTCTCTTCATTACTTCCACCCCATTAGCACCCATTGCAAATCCTAGGAAAACAATCTTCTCCATGCAAAACGTACACTCCTTAAAATTAGCATACAATTATTCATTTCTCAATACCACAAACACACACCTAAAATGTTCTATATGTTCATTAAGGTCCTTACTATAAATTAAGATGTCATCAAAATAAACCACAATAATTTTACCTACAAAAGCACGCAAAATATGATTCATCAATTACGTAAAAGTGTTCGATACATTAGTAAGTCCAAACGGCATTACTAATCATTCATACAGACCATATTAAATTTTAAAGGCGGTTTTCCACTCATTACATTCCCTCATTCGAATTTGATGGTATCTACTTTTAAGATCAATTTTATTAAATATGCAAGCACCATACAATTCATCCAAAATATCATCTAACATAGGAATAAGATGACAATACTTTATCGTTATGTTGTTGATGACTTTGCAATCCACGCTCATCCTCCAAGTTCCATCTTTTTTTGGCACAAATAGCACTAGAACGGCACATGGACTCATGCTCTCCCTCACATATCCCTTGCTCATCAATTCATCCACTTGCCTTTGAAGTTCTTTTGTTTGTTCGGGTTACTTCGATAAGCCAGTCGGTTTGGAATGCCAGCTCCAGGAACGAAGTCAATATGGTGTTCAATGCCTTGAATGGGTGGCAACCCACTAGGCATGTCCTCCGAAAAAATATCATCAAATTCCTATAATAAAGAGATAGCCAAACTAGGGAAGAGTGGGTTATGTTCTTCAAGATTGATGAATGACTCCTTATAGACTAACAATATCACTTGTTGCCTTTCAACTATCGCTCTTTTCAACTCACTCCATTTTGCAAAAAAATTACTTTCGACTTTTCTCTCTCTCTCGGACGACCCTCTTTCTTTTCTCTCATGTGGCTCCACTCTCTTTTACTCTCTACTAGCCACCTCAACATTTTCTCTCATACTTCCCATCTTACTATTTTCTCTAACTCATTCACTCTCATTCTTCCTTATTTTTTTAATTTGATTTGATCTTTATACACTTGTGCCGGTGTTAATGGCACAAGGGTAATGGACCTCTCATCCTTAACAAATCTATATCAATTCTTGTACCCATCATGAATAACCTTTCTATCATATTGTCATAGTCTACCCAATAAAATATGTCCTGCGTGCATAGGTACTACATCACACATGATTTCATCTCGATAACTACCAATAGAAAAATTAATCAATACATTCCTATTCACCTTAACTTCACCAATTTCATTTAGCCATTATAACTTTTAGGGTCTAAGGTGTCTTAATATAGTTAATCCCAATTTTTCTACAAGATTTATGCTAGCCACATTAGTACAGTTCCCACCATCAATGATCATGCTACATACACGATTGTTAACGTGGCATCGTGTATGTAATATGTTTTCTCTTTGCTGCTCCAAGTCATCTGTCTTGATTTGAGTATTGAGAGCTCGCTTCGTGACCAGTAACTCTCCAACAGAAAACTCCAATTTGTCCCCATCACTAACATCTTCTAACGATGGCATACCTTCATAATCTTCTTCACAGTCACCACATCTTCATTGTGCAAGATCATTGTCCTTTTGTTTGGACATTGAGAATCGATGTGTCTGACCCCAAGCACCTGAAGCACTTGATATCCTGATTTCTGGCTAGTTGTGGCTCTGCTTTAGGCGTTGTTCTGCTAGCACTCTCATCTTTTCCCTTGGCATTTCAGTCTTTCTGTTCGAAACAAATATATCTCATTTGTTATCACACCTCGGTTTTTAAGTGGAATCAGAACCCGAAATACCCAATGGTTGTCTAGTTGTTCTCTTCCTCTTCAACTGTTTCTCCACCTTCATGGCCACATGTAACATATTTTCGATCTCCACATAATGCTGAAAACTCCACGTTATTAGCAATGTCTTTATTCAACTCCTTTAAGAAACGAGTCATGGAGGCTTCCCGATCCTCTTCAACATTCACCCTGATCATCAAGATTTTCATTTCTTTATGGTCTTCCTCACTCTTCGAACCCTGATACAAACTTTGCAATTTCTGATGCAGCTCCCTGTAATAATGACTAGGCACGAACCGTTTTCGCATGATAGTTTTCAACTCATCCCAAGTACTAACCGCTCGTTCCCGATTCCTCCTCCTTGATGTAATTACCTGATCCCACCAAGTTATGGCGTAGTTAACAAACTCAAGAACTGCTATTTTCACCTTTTTTCCTCCGAATAGTTATGACACTTAAATATCAACTCTACCTTCTTCTCCCCACTCTAGATTAACCTCTGGATCACTCATTCTCTTAAACGGTGGAATTGACATTTTAATATTGCTCATATTCCCATGTACTTCATCTTCATAATTGTTCATACCTCTTCTTTTATACCTACCTCATCTATTCCTCATCCTACATATTTCACCCGTGATCGATGCACCCTCATCCATGTCACTACCATAATTATATTAATCATGCATATTCATCCTAAGCTCTCGCCTACCCGGTCTTCTTGCATTCGATTGTCCCCTATGAAGATTTTCCACCGATATATTTAACCTATCAAGCCTTTCAGTCACATCCTCAAGCACCCTTTCGAACCGCCTTATTGCATCCTCTACCATGTTGGTTTGATTCGGTTGCCTGATTGAATTGAAGCCCTCTCTGTCTGACATCCTAATTCTATAGGATTTCCGCCTCACAAAATGATCACTCGCGTATCATTCAATTAATGACTTTTTTCCTCTATTAATCTCACCACTCTGCCTTTTTCCACTAGGTGCTTTCGTCCAAGTACTCCAAAGAACAAAGTAAACTCAATCAATATGTGTTCCCGTGGATCCCAAATCGAACGTGTATCAAGAATTGTAAATTGGAATTAGAAAAAAAAAAGTGACTCAAACAATTTAAGAGTTGAAAGAACTTTATGAAGTAAAAATAATAATGAATTCTCGCTAAACAAAATAATTGGAATTGAATTGAATTGAATTTTTTTTTACTCAAAACTGGAAATAGAAAACTGCTGGCAATTCCTGGAATATATAATAATTTTTTTAAATTCGATTTTTTTTTAATTCGACTACAAGTCCAGCGAAACAAATGAAAACTGATTTGTATTATTAAATAGCCCAAAAAAACTGACTCTTTTTTTTTATAATTTTTTTGGATTAAAACTCAAACTATTATTGACTCGAAGAACAAAGAACGAAAGACTCAAAACAAATAGAAAGATATAACATTGATTATTTTGGAGCCGTGCTCTGATACCAACTGATGAGAATTATGTAACAACGATCATTACGTAACCCCGCAAAAGATTGAGATACCAAGAAAGTCCAAAGAATAACCCGATTTAGAGTTTGAACCAAACAACTAAACAAAAATGAAGTTTGAATAACCTCTTGATTACACAACCCGTGATCTACACCCGATGTTGAACGCCACAAGAAAATCTTGATGAGTTTACGATGTTCAATGAAGAATGAAGATTGAAAACACAATTGTCTCTCTAGTTTTATTATCAAATTGTCAAAAGTTTTATACAATAGAAAATAGTATGGTATTTATACTAATGCCATAAATGTAGCAAAAATGGGAATTCTATATTCCAAAATATTGTAAAGATGGAAAAATATTAGAATTCTAACTAAAAACGAAATTTTCAAAAAATTGGCAAAATCCGGCAAAATTCATTCTATGCGACCGCAATGAAGGAATCCATGCAGTCGCATGGTTATCCCAGAAACGGCCCATTTGCTCTCGGTAATAGGCGGTGCAATCGCACGTCTAATTGTGCTATGCGGTCGCATAGCACAAAGTTTGACCTCCGTCTTCGACCGCTTATAACGCTTTGATACTAGTTGATTTGGGTTTCGATCCCAACACGGAACTTGCCCCTTTCTTCTCCAAGATCATCATTTCATCAACCGTTTCTTAAACGAGCAATCTCATCGCCTATTTCACTCGCTTTGCTCTCGATCGCGTCATCGGTCCTCCTTTGATAATCAACGAGTCTCGTCTCGAGCTCGTCTTCGTCGGACTCGACCCTTGGATCATATCAAAAGGTTTGTATATTTATTTCCCTCAAAAGATTCTCTTATGCACTTGTTGAATTTTCCGTCATTCTTTAGAATATTTTCGTGTACATGCACAATTACATTTAAAAAGTTACAATAATTGAATTGGTGAAAAGAAGGAAAAAGAAGCAATTGATTCTGAATTTATTAAACTAAATTGAAATTCATGAAATATTATGGATGCACACAAGAAAACATGAAATATTATAGGCACATACGAAAAAAAAAATGAAATATGAACAATATTATACTTACTCACATTTTTTTACAAACTCCCTTACTTATTACTCATAATAGGAGGTGGGGATCACATTGTCAGATTATTTTATTCATGTGGGATCGCATGTCATGTGAGTGTGAGTAAGAGATTTTGTATATGATTTTGTACATGTAGATTAATCCATGAAATATTATGGTTGGATGGGAAAGAGTTCTTAACCAAATCTCATTCCATGTTCAAAAAGTTTCACACCCAAAAAAAATAATAATAATAAAATGAAGTAATAGTGCTATTTTAGTTTCAGCATGATTGTGTCAATTGAAACGAAGTGCGAGATTCTATTGTGAATCTCATTTCAAGGAGATATAAACTTTGTCCAAGAATAGCTTGAACTAATCAATATTTCAGCAACAGTTGGTCGATATAAGTGTCTATATCATACACATGTTGGCAGGGCCCATAGAAATGCAAGGAGAAAGAAAATCAAGAATTCATAGTTATTTGGACGCTGCTACTCTAGGGCACCTATATAGCGCCACATAGGCGCCATGTAGGCTCCTATTTGGGTAGCATTATTCTAGTTATTTAAAGAATGCATGGCTATGGGGAAGTCAAATGTCAATAACGTCATACACATTTGATACAAATCCAATAGAAAATGAAGAAGAAAGAAAGGGCCCCAAGACTAACGTGAATTATGTTACTTCACACAAATTCATGACCGCCATATTTCGTCATTCAAAACCTCCATAACATAAGCCTCCACTTGTCCCTCCCTCGACCAAATAGCTTCCTTTTTTCTCTCCCCCTAATGGTAAGAAGGGCCAACGAGGAAAAAGTAAGACGAAAAAGAAAAATTAAAATTTCTCAATCTTTTTTTTTTTTTCAATCATTTGGTATGATATCGATGGGTTCCCGTGTTGGGCTTGTTTTCCTGTTCCTATTGGCCGTAGCCTCCGCCATGGCTATGTCGGCGCAATCCTCCGGCACAAATGACTTGTTTTACGGTGCTCTCATCCCTCAACATGGCCATGAGTCAATGGACCTCGATGTGGACGAACTGATGATGGAGTCTGAAACTTCTCGCCGCCAGTTGTATAATTCGAGGTACATTAGCTACGCTGCCCTGAGGAAGAACAATATCCCATGTAACCGCCGTGGAAACTCGTACTACAACTGCAAGAATCGCCAAAAGGCAAATCCCTACCGCCGTGGCTGCACCAAGGCCACCAGATGTGCTAGAGCTTATTAAGAGAGCCGAACAATTTATGTGAATGCATTTCATTTATAGATATGGATGAATAACCGTAGGAATAAAGAACAAGAGTTGGCTGGTGTCAAATCTTGTGGGTAAATATATTTCCATTTTAGTTTTCATTATGACATTGGATACTTGAATTTCATTTTATTTCCTGTTTTTTTGTTATGATTGTGTAATGATATGTTGTCATTTAATTGTTGAAAACATTATTATTATTATTATTATTATTATTATTATTATTATTATTATTATTATTCTGATCAAGATCTTTATAACCTGGTGTGGGATTTAATGCTTTGAGCCACATTATTTGTAGAATCAAAATGAAAAATATAATTGTTATGAGCCCCACATAAGAGATTGAAAGTAAAAAATGATGGCTGAATGTGATTGATAACGGTCATATTTTTCATTTTTGTGGAGAAATAACGTGGCTCAAACGAGGGCTAATTTTTTTTTTCTTTAATTCTTTGATTCACATAATTTTATGGTATCTGAGCAGCATCATTTGAGTATTTTGTTGAGATATATTTGCCAACTTTCTCAATTAAATCTTTAAAAAAAATGTTCAAAACTTGAGTTTTCTTTTTATAAAATAATTCATATTTAATTTTCTGGTATATTGTCTTCGGCCTTCGGGTAGTAATTAGTATAATAAAAAATAAAAAAAATAAAAATTCTCATTACGTTTTACTAGTTTTATTAGAATGTGCATTTTAGTATATTCAGCATTGGTGCATTATACATTACAATCTTAAGAATCAACTTGAGCACTGCTTCAATGAGTATCTAACAAAAATGAGATTTTACAATCGATGAAGCAACAAGAAGAGTACTCGAATCAATGTATTAACAGTAATGAGATTTAGAAATCAATTTATATTTGCAATTGACTTGGTGTAGGATTTATGGAATAAGGGATCCCTTTATATAGATTTTAAGTGTTTCTTAGGAATGAGTATTTGATTTGCTGTTTTCAAATTAATTTTAGTTTTGTAAAATAATCAAAATTTGTTTGGTTTCATATTTTTTAAAATGCATTTCTAATTAGAGATTAAATTTAAAATATGAAACTGAAAACATATTTTTTACGTTTTTAATATTTTCAGTGAATATGAAAAATAAAGTAATCTAATTTCTCATTTCAATGGAAAATCAAACACTTTAAATGTATATATTTCTTTATAATTATTATAAAAAAAATCTTAATGCATGGAAATTTTATATATTTGCTATCTATGTAACTAAAATAATTATAAGAAATTTAAGTGATCAAATATTATTGCCTAGGTGAACGGATTAATTAAAACTTTTTTTTTGTAGTTTAATTTTTTTTTTTGTGAATTAATGTGTTTTTAATAGGAAATGAATTTAAATTGACTATTTTTAGAATAATAATTAATGGATGTTAAAAAAATAAAAGAACTTTTAGTGCGTGAATTAATGTTATTAATATCAATTATAAAGATTGGATAAGGCAGAACAAAATGGGAAATTGAATGTTTCTCACCCATCCATATTCTTTATATATTGTAGATATGATAAAAAAAAAGTTGAAATAGCGTTGGAGAAAATAACAAGTTCTTAAATCTCAATTAGTGAACTTGTTAATGTGCTTCTCTCACACACTATTTTTCTTAGTGGATTAAACTATATGTACTAACTCATGTACAAAATGAGTTACTCACAACTCACATGACATGCGGGTCCTGCGTAAATAAAATATTCCGACAACGTGGTCTCCATCTCCTATTGTGAGTAGTAAATAAGAGAGTTAGTAAAAAATTGTGAGTAAATGTAGCATTGTCTATTTTCTTATATATCTTGATTTATTTGATGTGTTATATATATATATATATATATATATATATATATATATATTTTTTTTTTTTTTTTTTTTTTTTTTGTTGACAGGGAATTCGCAGCCGCTACCTTTCGGGTGCGTACTGGGTAAACTCTCAGACTGATGCAATAGCCTGCAAACTACGGCTGACAAGTTAACCGTACTTGGCAAATCCGGTACGACAGGCTCGATCGAGAAAGTATTGATAGGAGAAATCAAATTCGTGATCAAAAGTTTTCACGCTCACCTATTCTATCAATTCGATCACCACATGAGGGACGATGTGTTGTATATTGAGTGGATGTGATGTGGTGGTTTTACCAATATTTTAATCTTGAAGTTCTCATGACTCAAGTACTCTTATGTTAATTTTCACTTAGATTTGGACATTTTAACATTTTATAACTACTTATATGAGTAATTTGAGTTGCATTTCTATTGCATAAGCTTGATTATATATGTCGTTGTGTGGATAGGACAAGTTCAAACACGTTATAACAATACTAATACTGTTATCTTTGTTTTATAAAGATTTGAGTCGTTTAATGTTCCACGACTACTTATATTTGTATGAACTGTATAAGAATATTATTGCATAGACTTTAATTATCTATCATGAAATAAGAATTAAAAATACTAGTGTGGGAGAAACAACAATATGTTCAATCTCAAATTCTCAATCAACAAACGTTGTTAATGCAGTTTTCTAACTCATCCACATTGTAGGCTCAAACAATTTTCTCACATGTTTTAATTAATTTGATATGTTGTACATATTTGGTTGGAACGTTTGAGACTTTAGCCATATTTCAACACGATTAATGTTTCAATATTGACACTAGTACAGTTATTATTAAAATTTGCACGTCAAGGGTAACAAATATATATCGTAGGTACTTCGCCGTTAAAAGCCCGCAATATGATCTATAGAAAAGAGAAACCAGCAAAATCTCAACAATCGACACAGTAGAGATGACAATGGTAATGAGATTCCAAGAGTTTCTATTGCATTTATTGGCAAATGGTAATTTTGGAAAAACATTAAATATCAATTTAATATCCTCATTTTTGGTCAAAGACCTTTTATCAAAATCTTGCCCGATTGCTCGAGTTTTGACCGGTTCATTTAAGTCGACCAAACCGATCTATAAACCCCTTTTTCCATACTCGATTCAAAGTAACCAGTAGGATCCTGGCGTTACAACCAGGGTTTTCCAACATTTTCCTTACTGTCGAATCTCTATAACTTGTCCACGTTTTGTGCTATCATTTGTAGCAGATAACCCTGAATTTATTGCATATTAAAAATTAAACTTTTGCTGTAAAATTGCTTCTTTCTACAACGGCAACATTTACACTCATTCCTATATAACTCCATCTTCATCCTTAACCCTTTGCTTCAATCTCTCTCTCTCTCTCTCTCTCTCTCTCTCTCTCTCTCTCTCTCTCTCTCTCTCTCTCTCTCTACTCTCTTCCGTTTCTTCAAAAGAACCTCCATGGCTGCACAGATATACACTTCCCTTGTTCTAATAATACTTTTTTCAGGTTTTACAAATGGTTATCAATTGAACGTAGGAGGCAAAGATGGTTGGGTAGTAAACCCTTCTGAAAGTTACACTCACTGGGCCCAAAGATTGAGATTTCGAGTTGACGATACCCTCTGTATGTTTTTTTATCGGTTGGTCGATCTTTTGTTTTTGTTTTGATGAGATTGATGACTTTTTTTTTGTTTTATATTTGTAGTGTTCAAATACGAGAAAGGAATGGATTCTGTTCTGGAAGTGAATAAAGAAGATTTTGACAACTGCAACACCAATAATCCAGAGATGAAAATGGAAGGTGGCGTTTCGATCTTCAAGTTTGATCGTTCAGGGCCTTTCTATTTCATCACGGGGAACAAAACCAACTGCTATAGAGGTCAAAAGCTTATCATTGTTGTCTTGGCTATGAGAATGCCACTACACGCTCCGTATCCGTCCACCAGCCATGCTCCTTCACCATCTCTGGCGGCTAAACCATCTCTCGACGCCCCAGCACCGGCTCCAACCACAGGTGACGCCCATCCACCCGTTGCCCCACCGCCACATCATTCATTTGCTTCACCAGCAGCATTTACTCCATTGGTTATACTGGTGTCAACAACTTCACTTGTCCTAAGCTTGGGTTTTGGTGGATTTATTGTCTCTTCTTAAATATTGTTGTTAGGGTTTTCTTGGCTGTTTCATAGTTGTTTAATTTCGATTGTTTTGTTTTTTATTTATTTATGTTTTGAACTTTTAAATATTGATGAGTATAAAATTAAAATTAAAATTTTAATTTAAGTCAAAGTCGATAATTAATTTAAATATACATTTCATAAGAACCACTACTTTTCAACTATTTATTTTATCAATTTTTATCAAAATCTATTAAAAATCTGATTTTAATACTCATCAAATAGGAACTTAGAGTCTAATTAAAACATAATTTTATAAAACAACATAACATTAATGAAAATATATAAGTCAAGCTACTATAATTACATACTGTGCGAGAAGTCAAAGATGGAAGTAAGTGTTTTGCGTGAAACAAAAATTGAAATTTGCGGGCAATAATTCGTTAATATAAACATCCAATTTTTAACAATTATTAGCCAAAGAACAAACACAATTATGCCCAAGAGGCCAAATTTCGATCAATTTCGAAATTATCCATATCTTAGACTCCAAAAAATCCTTCATCTAAAATACTAATTTCAACGACATCCTTATCTTCCCAATCATATTCAACCCTCAAAACCATACAAAATCAAATAGTACAGAAAAAAATAACTCATTTATTAATTTCAATCAAATAACGACGAACAAAATCGAACATTAGACCTCCAAAATCAATCCAACACCTGCTCGGCTTGAGACTATGGATGGATCATATTTAAAGAGAAATGTCTCATCTCAGATTTAAAAAATCATATTATTAATATTAAAGAATGCATTCATAATGTCGATAAGTCATTAAATCATGTAAATAAAGCACCTCGTTATTACATTTATTAAATTTTATTTGGTCGAAAAGAGTACTCAATTTATTAGATACTCAAATTTTTTTAAACATATATAAATTAATAAAGAGTACTACATTGTTACATTTGAATTCAATCTTTATGGGTATTTCCTTAATAGTTAACTAGATTTCATTTCTTTAAGATTTCAGTCTGTTGTAAATATCTTGATAAATTCCTCAACGAAATTCTCAAGTACGATTTTGATATACTTCAAATTATTGTTTTGAGAAATATGCACACGCTGTTGATCATCTTTCGACGAAAGAAATTCAAAATTCACGTGCAAGCATCAATATCAAGAAGAAATAACAAATGTCAAATGATTACGATATGTCGAATATTTAATTCATAATAAGTATAAGAACAATTGAATCAAATTTGGCATATGAACAAAACTATCAATAAAAAGTATTAACTGTCGAGAATTTCAGAACATAACTGTCAAGAATGACAGTTTATCTCGATAGATGGTTTCATAACTATTGAGATTGAACAAAGAGTATTAAATATCCCTCACCTTTCTGTAGAAAGTAGATAGAATTAGTTCTGTCATAATTAAGACAAAAAAAAAGTTGAACAAATAATTATTTCATAAAAGTAGTCATTTTGTAAAGATTGTGGTTTCATATGCTTGTGTTGTATATGTGTATGTGTGTTCATTTATCTCTCTCATTATAGAAGAAGAGAAATTGGACTTTTTTTTGCATTTTTTACTGCACGAAAATTTGCACTTTTAATTATGGACTAGAACTAGAATAAGTACTTTTAATTACCAATCTTCGTACATAATACAAACAAACATAAGTGAACTGTTTAATTTTTAAAATTAAAGTGAACTATTTAATTTTCAAAATTAAAGTCTTGACAGTTATGAATTCTCAATAGATGACTAATTCTCGACAGATCAATTAAGTGAATCATTTGTCGAGATGAACTATCGTTCTCGATAGTTAGTTTTAGTTATTCTTGACAATGTCTAAATCTTGACAGAGCAGTTGAGTCATTTGTCAATATGAACTATCAACTCGATAGTTAAAGTCAATATTTCTCGACGGATGGCTACTTTTCGACATATCAATTTTGCAGTCATTTATTATATCCAACTTTGATTATGGTAAATAAGTGGGTTTAGAAGAATTTGGTAGAATTATTTTATGAAATGAAGAAGTTTGAGTTTTGACTAGTGCAAATAAAGATTTCATCTTTGATTTGTAAACAAAATTCGAGAAATTAATCAGAGTTTGGACCAATTGAAATCGAACAATACCTAAATCGAAACTTGAAAGTTACCTCTGATCGAGATTTATGAAGATTTCTTTACTTTTGTTGAACCAATCTCTAAACTTGTAGAAACTTTTGAGAAGATTTTTGAAAAATCAAGAGGAATGCGAGAGAGAGAGAGAGAGAGAGATATAGATATAGATATAGATATACGGGTATAGATATAGATATAAATTTTGTACAACTTTTTCATTTTGTCAAATCAACATTAATTACATACACATATGCGATTTAAATTGTCTACAAGGGTAAAAAAAAAAAAAAAAGTCCAGAAGTGATATTTTCGCAATGATTATTAAAAAGTGACATTTTTGAAAATATTAAGCCCAAAAGTGATATGGAGTGTAATTACCTCATATTCATATCATATTATAAAAATGGTTTAGATTACTCCTCGCGAAGGAACCTTTTACGATAGAGTTCCAAGTTCATCAAGTTAAAATGAGCAATTTGACTTACTTAAAACTTAAATAAACAATTCAAAACGATCATTCACTTATGTGGAGGTCATGCGAAACGTAATATATGGATCCAATTTAAGAAGAATTCAAAAAGCCCACCTAAAAACATTTAGGTCATTCGTAACTTAGGCCTGTCTTGTGACTGAGAAGGCCCAAAAAACATGGAACAATCTCGTTTGTTTAAGCTTTTAAGTGCTTTTCCAATGAATGCATGGTAATAAACGTAAAAGTGTTTTTGAATCATACGAAATATGTATGAATAAAAATAGAGTTTGATCAGCCAAACATGCATAGATCAAAGATTTAAGCCCCCATTAAGTTTTGCTAAAAATCGTATTTTTAGTAGATTTTGATAGAAGTTGACAAAATGTGTAATTGAAAAATTATGGATCCCATAAAATATCTAGTTGAAAATAAGTTTATAAAAAAAAAAAAAATTAAGTAATGGAGAGCCAAACATGGACTAAGAAATGTTGATCTATTTCATTTTCATAAGGGCAATGTTACACTCTGGTCCTCAAACAAATTATGACATAACATTTACAAGAATTCAACATCAACTCAAACAATTTAAGGGCTTTAACGAATCTTTGAAGGAGATTTTTTAAGTGATATAACCAATTTTTTTATTTTTTTTAATAAAAATGAAACAATGTCGATTATTTTATCGACTATTAAGTAACTTTTAATAATTACTTTATTCCTGACATAATTTTCCGTTGTTAATATTTAATTTTATTCCTTTATTTAATGACAATTTTTCCCCGTAATTAATTTTAGTAAACCATTTTACTAAATCTTTTTAATAATACTAATTGAAATACTTTTTTTATTTAATTACCGATACATTTATTGAATTTAGAACATCTAGACTCTTTATTTTTAAATAGCATATTCTACAATTTCAAGAACATCTATAAATTTAGAGAGTACAAAATTATAAGTACTCCAATAAACTCTTTATATTTAACATTTAATTTTATTATTCTTAAAAATATATATATAATTTTTTTCCTATTTTTTTTTTTCACCAGCTTTCCTCTAAATTATTATATTATTCTCCTTAATTGAAAATTGAAATACTCCGAATGCAATTATCTCTTGAAACATAAATTTAAGGGTTGGTAATTTAAAATATAAAATATTTTATGTTTAAAGAGTCTTTTGGACAGTAACGAACGCAGATGTTTTGAGTCAAGGGACACAATCAAATCATGTGCGAAACAAATACTTTGTTATTGATTTTTGAATAATTCATATATACTTGATCCGAGAAAGCGCACATTTAGGTTTAAAAAATATTCTTTCATTTATATTTAATTTGCTCATCATTTTCATGATTTCATCCATTTGATTTCGAATATTCCTTTTATTAATATTTTGCTTACCATAAGAAAACACATATTTATGTATAAAGAATTTATAATGTTTTTTATACAAACAATCAATTAAAACAATCGAAATAAAAAGCATATAACCGATATTCAATACTAATAATCATTTCAAATATACACAATTCGTTAACTATAAGTCAAATTGGATATAATCATTCCAAAATCATTACATAAATCATTCCAAATCCATTCAAAATCAATTTGATATAATTCAATGTACAAAATAAGAAATCATTCATGAACATAAATCAGACAAAATTAATAAAATAAAATAAACTATAATTATAATATAAATCCATGATTGGGAAGTGAAAACTTGTAGTAGATGCAATTTGTGGAGAAATTGTAGCCCTTTTTGGGTTTTATTTCTCTATCTTATTTTCAACTATACATTCTATAATAAAATAATATTATACGTAAATTCAAAATTTTTCTTTATTTTTTAACTATATATTCCCCAAAAAATCATTATCCCAAAATACATTTTTCCTCAAAATTCATTTTTAGTGGAGCCCAACCAGGGGCATAGATAAATTTTGAAAAATTAAAAAGGTTAAGATTTTTGTTAAAAGGCATGATGGAGAAAGCCGCAAGAGATTGAGAGAAAAGAGAAAAATCTCAAATTCATTGTGATTTTGCCTCTACTTGGTGGGGATTAAAATCATATTTTTAGTAGATTTTAATAACAAAAATGAAGAGTGATGGATTCCATAAAATATATTATTAATTTTAACTTAAATAAAAATTTAGATCTTAATCCATATCAAACGGGACTTCATCAAAAAAATCTTCAAAAGTTGGGGGTCACGTCTGTCACTGCTTTTGGAGATGCTCTAAAATATTTTATCATTTTTTCTATATACCCTTAAATTTAAGGGCCAAAAACTCCAATATAGATTTATTATTTTATTTAGTGAGTATGTATTTGTCGATAAATTAAATTTATTAAAGTACCTTTTTCTAATTATTATTGAACCCTAAGTTTGAAAAGCTTAATCTTCTATACAGCCTCCATGAATGTATCTCAAAGTTTCCCCGGCATGGTCCCTTGCTAGATGGAAAGGCGGTGTCTTTGCTTTGATATAACCCATAATCTTTGTCTCTAGTCGATCGGACGATGAAATAGCCTCTTAATGGTACATTTGACACGCAATATTAATTAACAAGAGGACGCAATTAGTTAGTAAAATGAAATTGAGTACCATACTTGTTGAATAAAAGAAAATATTTTCATTTAGGTAAAAGAAGCAAAGTCGTAAAAATAGGACATAAAAGTATGAGTTATGATATTCAAGGTCTTGCTAACCATTAACGTTTTTGTAATATACGTCTCAGTCGTAGAGTGTCACCTTGATACGGTAAAAGTCATCAGTTCGAGTCTAATTATCCATAACCTATCCTTTCAAGTGACCATTGCCTCTAACATTACTCATATAGTCGATCGTACTCATATCATTTAATAAAGATATACATATTTAATCTGCAATACTAAAAAAAGTAAATAATCAATTGACCAAATTACTTATTTTGATAGAATATATGGTTATGAAGAAGTGAGGTGTCTGTAACATATACATCTGATACAAAGCCCATAGAAAAACAAGGAGAAAGAAAAGGGTCCTAAGATTAACGTGAATGACGTTAATTCACTCAATTTCACCAGCATATTTCACCATTCAAAACCTCCATAACATAAGTCTCCACTTCTCCCTCCCTCAACCAAATAGCTTCCTTTTTCTCTCCCCCGACTCGCAAGAAGGGCCGGGAAGGAAAAGTTGAAAAAAGTTTAGAATTTCCTAATCTTTTTTTCAATCATCTGGTGTGATATCGATGGGTTCCCGTGCTGGGCTTGTTTTCATGTTCCTCTTGGCCATAGCCTCCGCCATGGCTATGGCGGCGCAATCCTCCGGCACCGATGACTTGTTTTATCGTCCCCTCATCCCTCAACATGGTCATGGGTCAATGGACCTCGATATGGACGAACTGATGATGGAGTCTGAAATTTCTCGCCGTCAGTTGTATAATTCGAGGTACATTAGTTACGCTGCCCTGAGGAAGAACAATATCCCATGTAACCGCCGTGGAAACTCGTACTACAATTGCAAGAACCGCCAGAAGGCAAATCCCTACCGCCGTGGCTGCACCAAGGCCACTAGATGTGCTAGAGCTTATTAAGTGACGAACACTTTACTTGAATGCATGCATGCATGGGATGATTTGGAGTGTAGTGTAAAGATTTCATTTAGAGATTCTTTGAATGTGCTTATATGAATGAATAACGGTAGGAATAAAAAACAAGAAATGGATGGTGTCAAATATTGTGGGTAATTATTCTAATATTGAATACTTGAATTTTAATTGTTGAAAAAATGAAATAAAATTTATCATTATTTGTCTTCTGATCGAGATCTGATATGAGATTTAAGTTTTTATTATTATTATTTTTTTTTTCTTTGATTCACATAATATTATGCTATCTCAACGGCATCATTTGAGTACTTTGTTGAGTTATATTTGTTATTTTTCCCCGATGAAATCTTTACAAATTAAATTGCACACGAGGCACCGATAGATCATGTTTAACTTTACTTTTTATAAAATAACTAATATTTAATTTTGAATTTTAGTTTTTGTACATCTGAGTTTGTCACTCGATGATAGGCCCCTTCACAAGAGGGGAGGGCCCGTGCATAATAAAATAATCACGAACCCCCCTCTTGTGAGAGGACTATCATTCAAGGTGTCAATTTCGGATATACATATAGGAAAACTCTTTAAAAGCAAAATGACAAGCAAAGTAAAAATAAGCAACATTTTATTATTCACACCGTAGACCAACATCATGCCTTTAAACATTGCATTATATAAGAAAAACAATCAAACAATTTTTTGGTTTATAATGCTGTCTTGCTTTTTGAAAAAAAAAAAAAAAACACGAAGAATTCCGAGAGAAGGATAGCCAGTTTGTTTCCTAGAGGAGTTAAATACAACATACAAATTGAAGAACAAAATTGACCGAGCCGTCATCAGCAGGAACTCAGCATTACAAAAGACTCTCAAAACAACCACCATCGTCGTCGACCCTGCTTTCTCTGCAGCAAATAAGCAAGTGTGAGGCATGCACAATATATAGTAAAACCAGTAAAAACTAGTTTTTGCTTTGATAAGGTGATATTATTATCAAGATGCTCAATGTAAAATTTTCTTAGTTGCCGTTACTTGTCATTTCATTTATATTAAAAGGCTATTTCATGTGTAATTCAATATGCAATTCCATTAAAAATGTGGCCATGAATAATCAAGCTGCTTTATAATAAAATATTACTGCATATGATGAACTCGATTACTTGCTATAGTCTAAAGTCCTGTTAATGATCTTTTTTAATACTCAAAACCTTTATCTAAGAGAGTTGGTCCAAAAGTTTGTCAAGCAATTTCAATTTTCAACCCCAAAGATTAACATGATAGACTAATTGCAAAAGCAAGATGAGAGAAGAAACCTTTTGGTCCTGATTACTCTGGGTATGCAATAATATAGGCCGAGGAAGAACACTGTTGTCAACATTTTGTAAGTATGGCTGAACTTTCTCTTTCAGCATCTCATTCAACTGAAAATGGACACACAATAGAATTAGAGTAGGACAAAACATTATCACCTGAGAAGATGTTTCCAACGAGTAGCAAGTCAAGCAAATAAGATTTACAAAATCTTATCCAGTTATGAAGGACAACATATTAGTTGTAAAATTGCCAGCAAATATCATTAAGAATGCTAACCACCCCCCCCCCCCCCCCCCCCCCCCCCCCCCCCCCCCCCCCCCCCCCCCCCCCCCCCCCCCCCCCCCCCCCCCCCCCCCCCCCCCCCGCGGGCCAAAACTGCCCCATGCAAACAACTTGCTCTTTATCTAAAAAATATTGCAATCTCTTCCTGACAATATTACCCAGAAAATGGCTGATACTGAAGTTCTCCACTTAACAATACCCAATCACAAACTCATGAAGAGCTAGGCATATTTACATTGCTGATCATCTCAGTTGGTTGTACAGCCTTCTTCAGCCACATGCTGAAATTTTCTCCAGGACTGGAGATACAACACACAGAATCAAGCAGAAATTACCCATATTGTAGGATAAGACTAGGAGTCAATCCAACACCCCGCTCTTCTCCATTATTTCTACCAAGTATCCCATATTTTTATTTTTATTTTTGCCAAATTTGTGCTCCCCAAGGCAATATTCTACATATTTGGCATCTGTTATGCCCATCTGTTCCCCTCACTTCATTATTAAATGTTCCCATGTGGTCTCATCAGCATGCAAAATAAAAAAAGGTACCATCAGCACTTCATTACCTCAAAGTTTTTGTTAAAATAAATTTCCTATATAACAGCTAGATGAAATGACAAGATCCCTCAATTTCAGGCGCTACAAACACTCAATACAAACATTACAAAGGTCCTCTCTGTAAAAATCTTTCCCATTTAATCGTTTCTGTAAAAGTTGATAAATACACAAGAGAATGTCAGGACAGAATAACAAAGCTTGTAGGTTTCAAATCTAATATTACGTGACTAATACAGGGTTTAACATTTATCGGTCAGCTTTCTTGAGATAAGAAAATGAGAACGCAGAGCAAAAT
This sequence comes from Osmanthus fragrans, assembly GCA_019395295.1. Lineage (NCBI taxonomy): Eukaryota > Viridiplantae > Streptophyta > Magnoliopsida > Lamiales > Oleaceae > Osmanthus > Osmanthus fragrans. Next base: position 3,613,779 of record CM033342.1, read on the forward strand.
TCTAAAAGGTCAAAGTAACTATATCTTGTGCTTGAAAATAATAATTAAATTGATGAATGTCGTTGCATAACATATGATCAGATGTTGAAATATACAGAGGACACACTAATGTTAAGATACTTTGAAGCATTCTTGGATTCACTACTAACCTTTTCTTCACGCCATTTTGTTTCCCACTGAGTATCCAATATTTTATCAGCAATTTCTCTTTGTGCATTTAGAAGAACTGTCATCTCATATAGCTTCTTTGGATCTTTCAGGTCCTCCTCAGTCCAAGAAGATGCGTTCAGCGGCAGGTTCAACTCCTGCATAATGAATAACATACCATATGAACTAGACATAATAGATGTGCAACAAGTCTGTTGATAATAGGGATTTATAAATTTGGAAGACAACAGCAACAAAATGAAGAAAGTCAACAATTTTTCTTTTTATTTTCTTTCAAACAGAGAATCATAGCCCAATAAGAAGAAATAATTTAGTCGACCAAGGAGTTCAATGATGTAATAACTCAAGTGTGAACATTACCAAAAGAAATAGCAGTTTGATGAATGACTGTTGAAATAGACGTGCAAAGGTCCGAACTCTAATTGACAGGAAATTATATGGTTCTAACTTAAAATTGCACAAGTCAATTATGCTGTTCTGCGAACCTAATTGTCAGCAATGACATTTAACGAAAGATGGCATTTGAAAAAAAAAAGAAAGCAGTGAAAATCTCAAGGAAAAGGAAATTTACCCCCCAATTCTGAGGCCGTGGTGGAGGATCAAGCTTCATGACTTCAGCCTCCAGCACTTTCTTAGCTTTGTAGCATGGAATATTTTTCACAATAACAGGATCATCCTTAGCACGGACGGGGTCAACGGAGATTAAAGCCTGTTAGTTGATAGTGTGCCAATTCAAAAATCATTCCCTTTTCGAATATCACATAATGGGTATGTGCATAAAGGTCAAAAGCCTCACAATCATAGATGTCATATATCCAAGAGACATAACACATTGACTTCATTGCCTGACAAAAGTGGCTCAGCAAAAATATTTGTTATTGGGGTGTGAATTGACTTAGTAACATAATAATTAGATTCCTTAAGACAACTTAGGGCTGATGCTTAGCCCTTGTTAGAACATGCTTGGAGTAAATTGTCAATAGAAGAGTAAGATGTATAAATTTCAGTTCTACATGATGGTATTCCTTTAGAAAAAATACAAGCTCTAATGAAACATATATTAGAATGAATCTAGTGAACAATTTGCTTTACTAAAAACTATTATTTATTTGATTCCATCTTCTGGGAGATCAAACAGATATCTGCTAAACAAGAAGATCAACAAGTTCAAATATATTAATATTTTCCATTCAGAATATTAATATTTATAATTCAAGAGTAGAAATACAGTGATAATCAGCTGTAAATTTTGATTTTGACTCAGTATGCAAGTGCAGTTGGAAAAGGATACGAGGAAAGAGCAAGGTAACAGATTTGGTAAAAGAATTAGTAACCATCACACATATTACATAATTTGAATTTAAACAGATGTAGGAATTCATTCAATGACAAGAAAAATACCAAGTTAAAGAATGGAATAAGAAACTTGCATGGGCAAAATAAATAGAGGGTACCAACAAGGATTTTACATGAAAAAAGTTCAAAGAAAGTGGAGTAGTCAATGAAGATTAAGTTCAGGTCAATTAGTTAAGGACTGATAGGCACTGGGTATGCAGTACTTACAGAGTTAGAAAAGTGTGCGGATGGAGGCCATCGAGTTTAGACAAGATACCGGGTCCCTGGAACAAGCTATAGTTTTCTATTTTTTTTGTGTTCCAAGAGAAATATTTTATTCATATTATGTATCTCCACATAGTCTTGGAATCTGTCCAAAATGGAGACACTGATAGTTTCCTAGTTTTCCTCCTTGTTTTTCAAGGCTTTACTTCCCTAGTTTCTGAAATTTGTTTATTTACAGTGACTATGGTGTTTGAAAAATACAAGGTTATTTAGAAAAATAATTTCCGTGCAAACTAGGCATGGGATCCTTAGTTTAAATTAGGCCGTTAGGGGGACCATTATTCGGTGTACAAAAAAATAACATTATGTTCCACGTGATAACAAGATATTCGGAGCAGACGCATATTCAGGCCCCAAAATGTTCAATCAGCTGATAACCAAAAAGAGAAGTACCTATTTATTCAAGTAGACCCCAAATCTTAAATGGAAAAAGATGTACAAGTACAAAATCTTATTTGATTTGAACTACAACATGATATAATAACATCACTTCTAAAATTTGTGAATTCCTTCACCACTAATGTTGGAAATAACATAGCATCCACAAGGTGGAAACCAAATAAAGCAAACTCAACTACAAGTAATGGCCCGAAATGTTTCAGAAGAAATCTGGAATCAACCACATTTTAATTTGACAAGGATGCTTAGTAGCTTACTTTACTGACTTAGCACCCTTTCATGGGAGAAAATCATCCTACCTCTTGCAAATACTCCCACCCTGGTTTTCTTTTGGCTACTTCATCTCGGAGTTGATCGTACCGCATAGATTCCTAAACCACGATAAGAAACATTGCATGAGTCATGACACCAATAACATGATTACAGACTTAGTCTATATGCCAAAAAGATGTAGCTGAGATTTATTGACTACAGGACAGGGCCAATTATAGAAAGAAGCATCTCAGGCAAAGTTCCTAAAATATGTTACGAAGCCAAATTTCAAAGGGCAAGCATGTGATGGATTACAAGCCAAAGCAAATGTCATTATAACTGAACGAGGAAGTACAAGTGGCAAAAGCTCAAAGATTATCAGATCCATCAGAAGAAATACTTATGCAATTCAAGACACAAGCATTTTCTGACAATGAAAATGAACTGGAGATTTTTTCTCGTGTTAGAAGAGCTATCGTAAAACATAAAAGAATAAAGGCAAAAGGGAAATACAAGAATACTCACAGGTATACTATTCACATGCTTTCAGATATATAGACTAATGTTCAGAACATTCTAGCTTTTAAATGGTCATGTCCAGAATGCCAAAAATAAAAAAATAAAATAATCCCAATGTCTTGGCCCCTGTTTACTTCCAAAAATATACAGTTCCCCTTCTTTCTTACTTCTAGTCAAAACCATGCAGAAAACTATACATTTCCCATTTCAAATTGGTTTCTACAGTCCCATTGATGTCATTGACTTTATCTGCTTGAAATTACAAGCATGATAAATAACAGATATATTGGGCAATCGAGAAACTTAAAATTGGAGAAACTGGCCTTGTATTGCCACCAAATTTTCTGCTTGACATCTTCATCATAATCAAAACCTCCCACAATCTGAGGTAATGTATCAACCAAAATGCAGCAATGCTTGGATCCTTCATACTGTCAACTATATGCTGCATCAATGAACAAGATTGTTAGCAATATGTAGTACCAAACCAAAGGTTAGGAATTTAATATAATAATCATAATTGGTCATCATCTGAGACTTCATTGATAGGTTGAATATTTGTGTGTGTGTGAGAGAGAGAGATAAAGAGAAGACAGTAACATATCAGAATCTCCCCAGCATAAATATTGAAACACAAGGAACTTCAGTTTTCTTCTCTCTCTCTCTCTCTCTCTCTCTCATTCTTTCTTATTTGCCTCTTTAATTTCTCTTTCTGTCCACTAGTCTACGTAAAATATCTTCAAAAATTAAATCTGAACCTTCTCCACATATTTTAGATACACAACCAACTAGTAGCACTAGATTATCGAGCTGAAAAATTAATTTTCACGGTAGTACTTAAGCAGATGACAAGAGCATACAGATTCTCTTCCAGAAATTGTATTCAGGTTACATTGAAATCCTATTGTATATCAGTAGGTCAACAAACAAAACAATACTCCTGCAACAAGTTTTCTTGTATGTAGTACAAGTTCTTCGGCTTCTATACCAAGTTTTGCTTGTTTGAATGCAACTTCATTACATAAGAACTGTTGTCGTCTTCTTTTTTCAATATCCATGGTAAGGAAATTATCCTTGTCTAATGCAAAATCATAACACTAGTGTAATCTTTTGTTAACAGTTAAGAAAGGATATACACATAAAATGGGATTAGCATAAAGCTACAAAAATTGGAACACGCAGTGCCAATAGATTGAAATGTAGTCGGCCAGTACTACACTAGAAGAGTACACGTCAAATAGGCTCAGGGAAACAATGGGGGTACGGCAGATTTAGAAAGTATAAACGAGAAAGAAAACCCACAATCCAACTAGAATTTTTCACGGTGACAACTTGATTTCGCATATATGTTCAGTAGAAACACGGAGACATTCTTTGATCACACAAGCACATTCTTCCTCAGCCTCTCATAATGCACCATGTCTTATCTTTTATAGTTCTACGAGAATATTCTTTTTTAGTTGAAGACAGGAAAAGATAATAATGTAGCACTAACCTCATATGGATAGTCCATCTTACGCAAAATATTGTATGCTTTCCATGGAGGCTCCATTATCTGAGGAAATAAAAAGATAAAATAGATTTGACTGCCCAATACGTTAATAAAATACAAGCGTGAGACCTATCAGCTATGTTATGTATACACAGTTCAATCCATAAACTTCTTTTACTGATTATTGTAACAATCAATTTGGGAACATTAAGATCTCAACAGAAACTCCAAGTAAATAAACTCACAAGAGAAAATAAAATCACACTTACATCATCAGCCGATATCCTAATAGGCAACTTTCCTTTGCATTCTGGGCATTTCATCACCCCCTGCAAGCAACCAACTACTTTATACAATTATCACAGCTTGAGTTTAAAGTCTTCTAAATCTTCAGAAGCTAAGTTGAGAAGTGAATAGGGTATAGACTATTTTCAATATCAAGAGTAGCACTCGGAAGGCCTTTTCATTAAAGCTTCAAAACAGAGTAAGCAATGAAATACAGGAGCCTAAACTACAATAGAAGGATCTCTTGCATAAAATTAAGGGTGAGAGAAATTATCTTTGCAATGCATCACCATTCAAGGATTATATACATAAACACACCCTACATAAAGTGTAATAGAATAAAGTTGCCAATAACCTCATAAAGGGATAACAAGAAACTAATGCGGAATTTATTGAAGAAGAAATGCAACATATCTCTCACCGATCCATCACAAGTTGGGCACTCTTTAGATGGCAATGGCAAATGCAGGTCAAGAGTGGAAGGAATATGCACCAACTCAGCTCGGTTATCAGCAATGGCATCAGCAATATTTTCAGCTGTTGCCTTCTCCCCACTACAGCAGGATCAATTAAAAATTCAGAATGAAGTAAAAGTTAGAAACTGTAAGGCAACACGGATGCAGGGGACGAACAAGATTCTAAAGAGTGAGTCATAACATTGTCATCTGCTCTCTATTATATTAAGTCCCATCAAGCAAATCTGCAACAATTACCTTATAAATATTAGGCTGACACCGCTAACAATAGAAGATTAATAAGATATGGTGTGGCCAGCAGAAAAGTGGCTTTGATGAAAAGAAAAATTAGCAATAATTACTATACAAAGCATGGAGACAGCCACTACGAACATGCTGGGAAATTGAGTCGCTAAATTTTACATTGCTAGAAAGATGATGAACCACTGTGTTTTACTTTGCTACCAGTGCAAATGGATAAACCCACCAGTGCAAATGGATAAACCCAAGGAATTGTCTTGATAAAGACCAGACAGCTTTAAAATTGAAATATTTAAGTAAATATAGATATGATCTTAAAAAAATATAATGAGAGAAGGAGAGAAGAGGATTAGTTAATGCACGCCATGAACTTAATAAATGCATTCAGAAAACTTTAAACTTCTCTCCAGCTAAATCCTAGCCAATCAGGTATCTGAGTACTATAATAAGAGGGAAAGAATCTTGTAATTTATAGTTTAGCTCTCAAGTTAAAAAATTAATTAATGCTAGTCTACCTTCTCAAGTTATAATCTTTCACTTGGTACTGCACCTTTCCTGAGCCTTTGCACATTGTACACTGCATCGCCTGCCACCCATTGCAGGTCTTACAATTCCTGCATAGATCGAGCATCCATTTTCAATCAACTTATAAAGATGAATTGAAACACGACAGATTGACGTTAAAAGACGAAATGTAGAACTGTTACTATATTCATTTGAGTTCTCTGGCTTCTACATGATTAGGATAAATAAAACCACGATAATCCATTTAAGATAGCAGAAATGCCAAGATAGGTTTGATCCTGTAGACTGGAAAGGCAAAGAGCCTTTCTTGAAGAAAGTTCAAAATAAAGTGCATAGACCTTTTTTAACAAGATCTAGCGAAACTGTAGGGAAGTAAACTATTCATTATTTTAACTCAATGAAAAATAAAGATATTTTGTGGGTATCAAAAGCACTGAAGAATGGTGGCTTAGGCTGATCTAATGGGCTTTTCCTTCGGCCCTTCTGAAGTAGGAAAACCGGGGAATTTACATTTTAGTTATTTAGGAAGCTTAGAGATTTAGAGGACACAGAAATCAACAGAAACAAGACAGGGGCTTTTTCTGGTTTTAATGAAAAAAAATGGATGGCAAAAAACTGATGACGTGAAGAAAAAAGGAGGGAGAATTCTAGGCATCATGTCTAGATTCTAGTAGGCATTTTACTAAGGGTTTTAATTGAATTACCTACCAAAATAGTACAGATGACCTAATACCAAAACATGAATTGACCCTTAGTAAGAAAAATTCTGGAATATAATAGATTTTTGAAAGATTGATACAACCTCCTAAACCAAAGAAAAAATTTAGAAAAATCATATTTGCATCTAATATTGAAAACTCTAATTTAGATTCTATTAAGAACTATATTGGGCCGTAAAATAACTTCAAAGAGCCTTCCATGTGGATAGTTCTTCCTTTAAAGTTCTCTTTTCCAGAACCTTCTATTACCTGAATCACTTTCACAGTCAGCATATATTATTATTTTTTTCTTGCAGGTGTGGAGACAATTCTAATGCAGAAGCAATAGGAAACACCTTCAAAAGTTGTGAATTAATTGCTCCAGAAAAGTCGAAAGTTTATTATATTCACCATGCCAGTGCACTGAATGTTTTCACTTGAAATGACACGTTGCAGACAACTAGGTGAGATTAAAGTTGGTAAGTTTCATCATCAATAGATGCGTGATGATAAGATCCAATATTTGAAACCACTAACAATCGTAGGGTGGACTAGAAATCACCTCTGACACAGCACCTTCTTACCAAGCTCAAATGCGATATCATAAGTCCCAAGTGTAGCAATGGCCTGAAATCAACCCATGGATGAATCAATCCAAAAAATAGAGAGTAACAGCTTGCCATATAATAAAATGCTAAACCCAAATTCAACAAAGAGAAAAGAAACACAGGTAATTGCTTCTTTCTTGCAGCTCTCTCTAAGAAATTTATCCAAACCATTTTGCCACTAAATGATATTGGTGTCAATGGATGATGGATAAAATAACATGAAGATGTATTTGTGCTTTCCCCAGACTTTTAACAGGGGAGAATGTGATTGCCTTATCTAGGTATGATGCAGAAAAGCATACCAAAGAGGAAAGGAATTTAAATTCAATAATATTTCTGCATGGCCAAAAGCAATGTTAAGCAGATGAAATTCCATTATAATTAATCAGGATTGGCCATCACATTTAATTCAGTAACCCAAAAAATATTATGTCTGCAACTAAGCAATGGTGTGGAATAAAAGCACTAAATTGTTGGCTTCAAACAATACAGTCTTGAACAAACAACCAAGATGCACAATCCCCCACCAAATTAGAACCAGTGAGGCACCTCGTAAACCCAACCAACATAAAAGGCCAACTAAAAAACACAAATGCAGGAGAAAACCCCATCCCAAAAGCTGCACAAAATGGTAGTTCTGTATGCCTCTTTAGTTGTACCTTGGAACTCCATGTTTACAAATTTGGTGTAATTCTCAACTAGTAATATCAACGACTAAAACTCCATTAAAAATCAGCCATCCACAAGTCAATTCCTTGAATTTTCATTATTTAAAAAAAAAAAATCAAATTTTGTGAGTAGAAGAAAGGAAAATCGTATAAAAACAACACTAACACCTTCAATGCTTATAAAATTTACTCATACACATTATCTAACGAATGTATATAAATAAGTGCGAGGGTAGATACAAATATGGCGGAGTAAGAGAGCTTGGAGATAAATTCCGGAACCCCAAAGCCACGCGGGGCGGAGCCAGCAATGTCGAAGGGCAGAGTGAAGGGTGAAAGCACCACTTTCACCGGGAAGTCGAGAATGTCCATGATTTGATGCCCATATCGGCGCGAGAAGATCTTGTATTGTAGGTCGACAAACCTCTGTATGCTCTTCAGCAACCGCTCTGTTCCTCGGCTCATCTTTGGCGCTGTTTCGTGTTGGAATTGAACGAGAGGTTTTTACAGGGAGGAGGAATTTGTGGATAACGGTGGATGAGGGTTTTATATGTGCTGCTCCGAGCGTTCGAGGTTGCTATAAATGTCAAAAAAGGACCCAATCAGTCCAATCGAGTTCCAGTTCACAACTGTAATACTTTATTATTATTATTATTATTATTTTGAACCAGTTACACTGACCGAAGCCCGATCAAACACTCAGAGTAAATGGTTTATTATAAGAATAGTCTACGCGTACAGAGATTTAAAATTTTTGTATTTATCGAATACACTCATTCATTGGGGGGGGGGGGGGGGGGGGGGGGGGGATTTTTACAATATTTTATACGTGGGACCTACTCCCATGTGAGTAAGATTTCAAATTCCTGTCCAAATTCTGGTAAAAATTCTCTGTACACACAGAATTTTTCTTATTATAATTATTAAAATCGAAATGGAATGGAATGGGAATCAATGAATCAGACAATAGTCCGGTCCGATTGACCCTAATTAGTTCATTGTCGGATGACCCAATTGATTTAATTATAAATAAATAAAAATAAATAGTACGTGTATATCCTGCAAAATGTATGGATAAACAATTTGACTTACTATAAATCGTGTCGAACAAACTTTAATACGTCTTCGATATTTGTCATTGCACTTATATATCCACTTTTAATGTTATATTTATCTTTGATCCTCTATTAAATAACATGTCGAATCTTATGATAGTTTCGGTCTAAATAAAATTTTAACATGTTAGAAGTAAATATTATGTAGTGCTCACTTTTGTAATTTTTATTTTTTTTGTCATTTTGCTTATTAAAAATACGAGAAGCAAATAAATTTTTTAGCACTTGAGGTCTAAGGTGTCGTGATTTGAATGAACGATCCTATCACGTGTGCATATAAGTCGTCCACCGAAGCTTATATACTTCCCACGACTTTTTTGACAGTAACCATAACGAGAAGCTAGATGTATTAAATGAAAAAATGGAAACATAAATACTATAATGAAAAGTTAAATATTTTTAATACGGTTAAAAAGTGATGGATCGAAGGAAAATTGTGGAACGATATAACCACTCTAAAATTTCGATGTATTCTCCAAAGTTGTTTGGCAAGCTTATACGGTGCACGATAAATTCAGCCAGGCATGAAGCGTGCTTAATTGGTTATTTCCAAACAATCATAACAATAATATATAAAATAAACTATTTTCTTCTCAAAATTTGTAAAATAAATTGAGAATAAATAAATAGTACTTATAAGTCTCGCAAATGTATGAATAAAAAGTAAAAATTGAATTTAGTATTTATAAATAATTTATAAACATATATACATCCAATTAGTTCCAAATTTTGTTTAAAAAAGAAATAGATAAAGATAAAGCCCCTATTTAGTGAAGTTAACAATCAAATTTCTAGTAGATTTTGATAAAATTTGTGAATGATATGAAATATATGATTAAAATTAATTATTAATTTGTAATTAATTTTTTATCAAAATTTTAAGTAACACCAAAAGGAGAAAAGATTGCAAAGAATAAAAGAGGAATATTGAGAAGCATTACACGTATAGACGAGGGGTTTACGTTCCCTTCAAATCACAGACAATAGGAAGATGAGTGAATTTTTTTTTTACAATATTTTACTCATATGAGACTCATCTCATGTGAGTATTTTGGAGGATTCTATGGACATACAATTATCTCCAAGAACGAAATGTCTCTTATGCCAATGTTTTAAAAATCAGATCGGACCGTCCGATTTAACAAGGAAAATCGAGAATTGGCCTCAAATCCGATCCGATCTTCATTGGTTAAGCGAATGATAGAAAATCGGCCCAAAAATCGTTAATCCGGCAGGTTCAACCATGAACCGGAAAATCTGTCACAGTTTTTCGGGTAAAATTAATTTAAAAAAAAAAAATATTTTAATTATGTTGATGGACTCACCTATTATACTAAATGCCCAAATCAATCAATTTTTTTTATCTAAGCGATGCTCATTTAACTCCTTTTTAAAGGTGACTCATATTGGAATGTTTTAGTAATCTCCGGATACTAGCTTTTTAAAGGACACTCATCATTCAATGTTTTAGTGATATTTCAATGTGGGATATTTGTCAATTGTCAATTCTAAGTGTTTGCTAGTTTATTTTATTATTTTCATTAAAAATCATAGCCTCAACAATATTAAAATCACAAATTTGAACAAAGTGAATTATTTTGGACATATTAATTATTAGTTTTTAATATTATAAAACAAATTATTATAGTAAATCTAATAAATGAATATGGATTACATATTTTTTTTAATTGGTAAACTAAAATTAAAATTAATTTAATTTGTCATAGGGTCGACTTCGGTTCAACCCCGATTCAATCATTTGACCCTCGACTCTCTTTATTTTCCGGGTCGATGCTCGGACCGTTTCTTAAAACATTGTCTTATGCTATCTACCCTCCTATATACATAATTACATGTGCAAAAACTCATCTAAAAAAAAAATGTAATAAAACAGTGCTAATCTGACACGGGCACGGCCTAATAAAAAATCAATCTTGACTCACCGCTGAGCAAATGCAATCACGTCCCACATTAAAATTAAAAAATTTGCTACTTGTACAATATTATATTTTATGTGAAATAATTGTCGATCAATATTGTGATTGTAAAATTAAAAACCCAGAAAAGAATCAATTCCGTGTCCACACCAACCAACCAAACACACACACACACATATATATATATATATACGTACACCATGGCTGCAGCTTCAGCAGCCCCACTTGCCATTAGCGGAGTTGTGAAAATGGGCACCCCACCACAGGCATATTTGGAGAGCCATAAAGTCAAAGAAACTAAAGCCCTTATTTCAGAGCTGTGCCGCCAGTTCTACCACCTGGGTTGGGTTTCTGGGACTGGTGGCAGCATCACAATCAAAGTCCACGATGACTCAATTCCTAAATCCCAACAGCTTATTGTCATGTCCCCCTCAGGTACGTGTATTTTTGGGTATATTACATATATATTGTGGGGTTATGGGTCAATCTTCGATTTTTTGGTCTTTCTTTTCGGATTTTGTGAATGAAAACTGGGTTTTGTGGGTGCTCTGTAGGTGTGCAGAAGGAAAGAATGGTGGATGAGGATATGTATGTGTTGTCACCAAATGGATCAATCTTGTCTGAACCATTGGCGAAGCCATGGCCCCATAAAGCTCCCAAATGTTCTGATTGCGCTCCCCTGTTTATGAGGGTATATTTTACACTTATTTAGCGCTAAGTGTTTGTTCTTGAGGGTGTATTTTACATGCGTTCATCAGTAAGTGTTTCGGAATTACCTTTAAAATTTGGGTTTATTGGTTTGATCATGCTAAAGTGTGGCTAAAGTTTGTCCTTTTGGATTGTATATTTAAGTTCCACTCTTCCTATCATGCATTTTTTTTTTTATTCATTGCAATGATGTTCTGGCTGAGATTCCATTCGTGAAAATAGTTTTTGATGTAAAATTAAAGCTTCTTTAAATTGGTGACTGCTATCAGTATTCACATGTTAAGAAGTATGAAGTTTGATTACTATAGTGGGCATATTGTTTAGGTATTTGGATAAATAAGATCAGAAGTTTAGAACTATTTTGAGCTATTTGTTCTGAAAAAGTGATGGTGTTTGGTGAAAATGAAATCACTGTGTGAGAGAATTTCAGTTAAAGAATCTACGCTTAAGGAACATCTTAATTTACCACTACACTTTCTTTTCTAAATTTGTTTTAAGACTAGTGCTCATCTGTTCTGCAGGCATATGAGATGCGTAATGCCGGTGCTGTCATCCACAGTCATGGAATGGAATCTTGCCTCGTAACAATGATCAACCCATTATTAAAAGAATTTCGGGTATATATTGTTTACTGTCTGTTCTAGAGATAGCGTGGATAAAGTCAAATTATACAGTCCTCTTATATGATCCTCTATGTCTTCTTCAAGGTTCTTTAGTTATCAGTACATAAATGGACATGTTTTCTTTTTGTTTCTTTCTTGGGTGTATATGAAGTTAGTTTTTGGATGATCACAACCACAGATTATATGTTTGTGGAGAAATGAAGTAATTTTAGAATAACATAGTAGAATGTCTCAATGGTGCTGTACTTACATTTCTTTTATTTACTCACTATATAACTTTTTTTCTCTGGTTGCCAATGGCTGAGCTTTGTCATATTTGAAGACATTAAAAATAATCATCTCAGAGAAGTAAACATTAAGAGGGAATTCATATTCAAGAGAGCAATGGGATTGGACTGAAGCTTGTTCATAATACTCACACTGCACTAAATGTTTCTGTACTGAAGAAAGTTTATGAACTTTGTTTTAGAAGTAGAGAAATTAGGCAGTGGTGCATGTGCATCCAATTAAAGATTCTTATTTGAAATTTTATATTTAGACACTTAAATTTTTCCCCAGGATGCATTTGACAAGGTCTGAAAACTGTAAAGGAAAACTCATCACATGATCTTTCAGACCCTTGCTCCTCTGCTCCTAGGAACAATTTTGATGACAAAATTGATTTGTTTACTTGTGACGTAAAACTTAGTCCAAATATTTATGTTATATGATAATATCTCCTGAGCTTTATCGTGGTGCCTCTTTCCTTAATTACAGATTACTCATATGGAAATGATCAAAGGAATTCAAGGGCATGGATATTACGACGAACTTGTCGTCCCAATAATAGAGAATACTGCCCATGAGAGAGAGCTCACAGAATCTCTCACCGAAGCAGTATGGTTTCTTCCTTCTCTTTTATGTGCATGCCTAAACATGAGTGTTTGAGTAACAATAAGAATTTTTGTGTTGAATTGTGGAAAAGAAGGAAAGCTGACTGCAGTGGGATATTTCAGCAACCCCATACTAATGGCATAAATCTGTATCGGAGCAGAATTTTCACGTATATCATCCCCCTTACAATTCAAATGAAGATATGAATGCATCCGGGCTTCCAATAATTTATTCCTAGGGTCGACCGATTGGATTTTTTGTAACTCTTTTGATGCATGCATTCTCCTCTGTTTACCAAGCTTGTTATTATTTGTCAATTAGTACCATTACTTTCAAAATACTCTACAAGAACGCTGAAGTGCTAATGCCTATATGGATCAATTTTTGGATATCGAAACATTTCCTTGGTGCAATGATTAGAAAGGCCTAGCATATTATTCCTCACCTACCATTTTTTTTTTTTGAGGAATAATTTATAATTTTCTTGCCACAATAATCTGGTACAACTTATTCCAATGGTGATCTCGTCATCTCGGTAGTTCTATTAGTTTTCGTCCACTCAACTGCCCTTAGAAATATGGAAACAAATATATATCATTTTCCACTTTCATTCTTTTAAATTTTGCGGTATATGATTTATTTTCCAAATTATCAATGCATGTGTTTTTCTTGCCTTTCATACAAATAGCATGTACATTGTTGATTAACTAAAAGCAAAATATAAGTTTCCAATGGAGTTGAGACTTGAAGCGAAGTTTAAAGATGAGACCTTGATGCAGTGTGTTAGCCACTGTTTGACTGGCAGAATAAAGATTGCATTAGAAAAGAACCGAAAGCTAGTAGAATGTAATGATTGCAAAAGAAATGGAGAAGAATGTGATTGTACAAAATGATTGACCGTACAAAATTAAGGAACTGAAAGCTAGTAGAATGTAATGATTGCAAAAGAAATGGAAAAGAATGTGATTGTACAAAATGATTGACCGTGCAAAATTAAGGAACTGAAAGCTAGTAGAATGTAATGATTGCAAAAGAAATGGAGAAGAGTGTAATTGAACAAAAAGTTTGTCACCGCACAAAACTAAGGGTTTCTGTAATTTGGTTGTTAGAGACTTGGAGACCATGTTTCCAATGCTCCAGTAGTGGCATTCTTCCATGAAAAATGATTTTTGATCCTTGTTTTGCAGATAAAAGCATACCCCAAAGCTACAGCTGTGCTTGTCCGGAACCATGGAGTATACATTTGGGGTGATTCTTGGATCAGTGCTAAAACCCAGGTATATGGAAGCTTATATTATATGTCCCAGATTTTGCTAAGAACATGGAATTATTTTGTAGTCTCTGGTGATTGAACGAGTTGCACTCCTGAGATCTTGCTATCTTCAAAGTTATCTAATCTTCTTAAACTTCACTCCAACATTAAGTTTCCATTTGAATATCAAATTTCTTTTATTTATATCTAGATAGTGAGTGGAAATACACCTCTATATACTTCAGAGTTCAGATTTAGTACCATATCTTCTCTTTTTCCTTCAAACCTTAAGCGCTCATCTGGTGATTTGAAGTCATTTAAGCAGAGAAACTTCAGCTACACAAATTGATGAAATTTATAACTATATGCATACTTGGTACCTTCAAACTGTAAAATTCCACCTGCTGATCTAAAATCTTCAAGGTAGAGAAGCTTTTTGTTTAGCACAAGCTATTGAACAGGTGAAACCTTATACATTAGACCTAGCATGTTGTATGAAGATTTACTAAACATGACATTTTGTTGCCATCTAAGTCAGCTTCCTCGCTTCCTTTGTTCGTGGCTTTTGTTTGTTTTTCTATGTTATCACCACTGTTGATTGTTCATTATTTGGGGTTATTGGAGCTCAGAATGAGGTCCAAGAGTTTATTTTGTAGAATATATTCTACGTTCATGATTTGTAGATAATATATTGAAAGAAAAAGGTTTAGAATTAATCAGAGTAGGAGTGATGCAAGGAGTGTAAATTTCATGGTGGAAGTATATGCAGTTAGGCGGTAACTGTTGGAGGTTATGGACTACATAAGAGTGAGTAGTTTTTGTATTCAGACTCAATCATCCACGTGGAAGGAAAATTGGGGGAGGCTGGTTAGATCAAGTTGAGAAATGCAACTGTGATAAGAGATCAAAGAAACCCCATAAGATTGAATTTTTTTTTTTGTTTTGGACTTTGATAAGATCAAGAATGCTACATGGCGCTGGGATATAGGGTCGCCAGAAAAGAACTTATATGTCAGTTGAGTGTTACTAATACGGGATTGTTGTATTTGTGGGGAAACTTCAAGAGTCAGAAATGAACATAAATGTGAATTGATTAATTTTACGCCTATTGAACATAAAATATGGGCGAACCAATTTAGTCAGGTTTGTGCAAATTCTAAGAAGACCAAATGATGCACTGGTTAGGAAAAGTGACAAGTATTAAATAAAGACGTTGAAAAACGTTCAACCTGAAATCACATCAGATGAGTTTATGAGAAAAGCTTCGTGCTTTTGTTGTTTAATTATGTACACGGTCCTTACTAAAAACTGGAAGAAGAGGATAGGTGCAGCCGACCCCAGTAAAATATGGGATAAGGCTTTTATAGTATTGAGTATTTGTTTTGAATGTAATTGTTGGATTAGCAATATTTTGCCTGCCGTGGTAAATGACATCAAGTCTTCTGCCAGTTAAATAACAATAACTTCCACGTTTTTGACTGATCCATTTTATCCCTTGTTGAAGGAGAGGGGATTGCTTAGGTGTCTGGATGTGGATAACACATTTCTATTTGGATGCTGCTATTTAACTTCATCAATTGAGAGTGGATTGATCATGGTCCTATTCAGAATTGTCTAATTGTCAACTAGCTTGTTCTCCTCACTACAGGCGGGATTCATTTTTTCCTATCAAAGCTCGACACATGCACAATTTTATTAAATGGGTGGCGGCAAGACTTAAATCCAAGACCTTTGCCTTTCTGATACCTTATTAGATCACTTGATCTAAAAGCTTAAACTGTTATAGAGGGCCCAACCACATGTAAATCATTTAAATATTGTCTTTGATAAAAATCCTGTCATTCATTAGCCCTGTCACGTTGTCTAAAAGTTTTATAAACTTAAATTGATACAGTTTAAGATCAAAGACCTGATATCTTGCTTTTGGGTTCTATTAGCACATTTTTATCATTGTCTAGGTTGTTAGCTTTGTAGACTTTCGATTGTCGACAATTATGACATTACGTATTTTGCCTTGAATTGAAATGACAGTATCTTCAATGCTTCTGTTCATCCATCATGTCACTTATGCTGGAATATCACAACCTAGTTAGTTTTTGTTTTTTTTTTTAATTGACAACTTATTATTCCAGGCTGAATGTTACCACTATCTCTTTGATGCTGCAATTAAACTCCATCAATTAGGATTGGACAGTTCAACTCCTTCTCATGGTCCCATTCATAGTTCCAATGGAATTTTAGGTCGGAATGGAAAAGTTTCTGCAAAGGCAGGGATTCTTTCTTCAAATAACAGCATTGAGCCATCAAGAGTAAGTTTCACACTATTCTCAATTGTGCTAGAAATCTCTGGATCCGGCCTTATTATGTATTTTAATTTTATCACAATAAAATTGTTTCGTTGCAGCGCTGCATTGTACTGGATATTGAAGGAACCACCACTCCTATATCGTTTGTTACAGATGTGCTCTTTCCGTATGCACGTGAGAATGTGGGGAAGCATCTAGAGCTGACATATGAAGAGGCAGAAACTCAAGATGATATAAAGTTACTCAAAGCTCAAGTAAGTCAACCACTTAAGCCTTGATGGAGATACATTCCTAAATGTTTGTGCCTTTGCTATCTCTTGCACGTTTTAGTGAAAAGAAATTCGTAATTACCATTTTACTGTAAATAGTAATTTTGCATGCCTATTCAATTAACACGTGAGAAATTTGTGCATAAAGAGGAGTGAATGCGGTTTCTGGACCCTGAAAAAACATTATATGATTAAACATTAGCCAACTATGAATTGGACTGTGGATCTATGTTACCTCTTTTCTGTTTGTATCACCGTTGTACATTTTAGTATTGGTTCAGCTTGAAAGACACTAATTACTTTAGAGGTCCGTGTCATTTGTGTGTTATCCATTTTTATTTTATTAGCACCGGTGATTCGGTAATGTGATCTACTGATAATACTTTTCTATGGAGCTTCTTTTCCAAGCTCAGTAAATTTTGTGCAAGATAGAAAATTGGCAAAATATATTACTCGTCAAGCAGTTCCTTTTGGTTGGACAGTCAAAGATTGCCTTTCTTATGGATTTTCCTCTTGCAGGTCCAAGAAGATCTAGAAAATGGTATTGCTGGTGCGGTTCCCATCCCCTCTGATGGAGGGAAAGAGGAGGTGATTGCAGCTTTGGTTGCTAATGTGGAGGCAATGATTAAAGCTGACCGTAAAATTACTTCCTTGAAGCAATTACAAGTAAGCTAGATCATTGTTAAAAGTTAAACAATCAGTTTCTCTTTCATTCTGGGAAATTTTCAGAAGAAGGGCATTTAAACTTTGTAAACTCTTAATTTTAACTTCCTCTCGTGCAGGGTCACATATGGCGGACAGGATTTCAGAGGAATGAGATAGAGTCACTTGTGTTTGATGACGTACCTGAAGCTCTGGAAAAGTGGCATGCCCTGGGAATCAAGGTTACTCTTGCTTCCAACTTGTTCATAAAGCCTGCACATTTCTTTTTGGAAACTGTAGCTCCATCAGTATCATAGTAAATGAACCAAAGTAGCAAAATGTTGCATAAAAACAGTGTAGGATATATTTGCTCTCGGTTTATTGTTCGTTGATGAGTATTTTTGCTAATAATGGATAGCCAAGTTTTTTTTTTTTTTTTAATGGGGGTGTGGGGTATAAGAAATATCCCTCGAGGATTCTGACTCTGCTTTTCCAAGTTTTCTTCATGTAACTTTTTGTTGGTTGTTGAAGCCTCAACTGCCATACAGAGTTTTTTTCCTGCATAAGTGTAGAGTTGCAGAAACATATTTTCTTGTTTCGTTAGGAATTCCTATATTTTTTGGATAGCTTTGGATGCTCTTAATACTAGCCAATCATCAGCAAAAATGTTACACTTCTAGTTGATAGTTCATGATGGTCCTTGGAACAATTACCTTTTAAATTGGTTAATTGAGTTTGTGGACTGTACCACTTAGCAAAAATATTTTCAGAAAAAAAAACCTAATATAAAAAGAAACCAACATCCCTAATATAAAAAGAACAAAAAAGGAATAAGATTCTTATGCTAAACCTTCATTTTTGCAGTATAATATTATTAGAGTTCGACTAGATGTAATTAGATCAGATTGATTGGCACAAGTGTTGGAGTCATTTTGAAATAGCATATTCTCTGCCGTGCATTTTTCTTAGCAGAATAGGACGATTCGATCTTCAAAAATCTATAATTGAAAAAGTGCCCCAAGACCTGCCCACCGATTATGGCCTAATTCAGAAAAATCTAATAACCAATTATTTGAAGAAGCTGCACCAGACATGTTCGTGAATAGATCATTAGGTCTAGCTTTTATTTTTTATTCAGGAAGCATTACCGGAGTGTTTTTCTTGCCATTTAATTATTGTGCACCAAATTTGAAAAGGGATATGGCGAAAGAACTTATAATTTTTGTACATTTAGTGCTTGTTTGATAAATTTTGCCATCAAACTTTAGTATAGCACACATTTCATGGGACCCGCAACTTTTATCAACTTTTCAACCACATCTTTCATCAACATTTATCAAAATTTGCTAAAACATTATATTGTAAACTACCCCTTAACAATTTGTTTCTATCTTTTACCCCCCATCAGGTGTATATATATTCCAGTGGCAGCAGATTGGCACAAAGGCTTTTGTTTGGTAATACAAAGTATGGGGACCTGCGAAAATACTTGTGCGGGTTTTTTGATACTACAGCAGGGTAAACTTTATGCTTTCATGAAAATACTCGAAGTTCGAATTTGTTTCTCTTTATCTTTGTCCAAAAATCTGTCCTACATTACAGAAGTAAGGTAAAACTTCTCTCTGTTGCTTGCAGGAATAAGAAAGAATCAAAAAGTTACGTTGAAATCAGAGAATCTCTTGGAGTAGATAATCCATCGGAGATTCTATTTGTCACCGATGTCTATCAAGAAGCTACAGCTGCAAAATCAGCAGGTAGCGTGCTGCTTTCAAATTCTTTTTCGTAAAGCTTTTATGAATTATAAGTCAAGACTTAACTCAAGTGGTAAGAGCTAAAATTTATGAGACTGATGACTTGGTTTCAAGCCTCTTTAGGGGACGAGTGAAATCCTTTGATCCTCTTTGAAATATAGAGGTAAAAAAATCAACTATGAATTAAGTTCGTGTTTGGGAGGTGATCGAGTAAAATTTAAGTGATTATAAGTTGAGAATCCTATGAAATGTATGGATAATAGGTGGATAGTAGTTATAAGTCCTACGAAATTGATAGATGCGAGTATGTATGACCAAACATGCTCGTCAAGAAGCAAACAAGTTCTCTACAGTTCAGTTAGAAACATATTTTACCTTGATTCCCTGTAAATTCATCTATTGCCCTTATATTTCAGGTCTGGACGTGATAATTTCTATCCGGCCCGGAAATGGACCACTTCCCAAGAATCACGGGTTCAAGACTGTTGAGTCATTTTCAGAAATACAGGTAGGGATTTAGTTTACTGTAAACTGCTCATTTTCGTGTGACAAACCACATGATCCCATGAAGATGAACATTAAATCAGGTTATTTGTAAGCAAACTATTGTTAACTTTCTGTTTTTTGCGTGCTCGGGTTTTCGGTATATTTCACTTAGATATAATGAAAATATTGTGTAATAATATAGATGGTGCTTTCTGATATTTACCCTTCAATAACAAGAGTTGGTTGCAGCTCAAATAGTAACAAAATATCAACATTGAAGAGTCTTGATCTCCTACTCATATTGGACAGGATAAGAACTTTTCACGGTTACGTGTCAAGAGAACTTTAGTCATGGTTCTCCGAATTTATAACTAAGGGTTTGTTTGAGTCATATTTTATGCTTTTGTTTTTTGTGGATGAATTTTTCGAGGAAGTCACGTTGTCTCTGCAAGTTCTATCAAATGGTCTTTAAAGTGCTTTAACGCAATGGATCTTTGCAAAGTAGGTTACCCTTTGTAAAATAATATCGTAATGATTAAAAATCTTCAACGATAAATTGACTGTTGCTACAAGAAATATCTAGCAATGGCCATGTGATAAAAATTTTCAAGATGATTTGATTTGATTTATGGGGCATTTGCAACTTCAGCATAGAGCCAAAAACAAGTAAACAAAGGAAAAGGACAAAAGAGGGATGCTTTTTCAGTTTTTCTCTGTTTTTAGTCAAATCTCTTAAACATTAATGCCATCATTTAATTCATTTTCAATCATCATCATCACATAATTGACCCCTCTCTCCTCCTTTTCGCCTTGTTATTGTGCTGCAATTTCAAGTCAAACTACCCACATTGAGTGCTTCAACTTTATGTACAACAAATTACTTTTATTAATATAATTAATATTTTCATACTTTTAACTTTTATTAATATTTTCATACTTTTAGCTCCTATTCAATAGAAATTCAAATTAAAATTTTAATTCAAATTAAAATTAAATAATTTGAACCATATATTTTATGGAACTTAAAAATTTTCAATCACATTTCATCAACTTCTATTAAAATCTACTAAAAAAATTATTTTAATCTTTACCAAAGTGGACTTGAGCACGTTTGAGCCCCTTTTTTTTTTGTCCAAAATGTATTTTGAAATAATATTTTGATGGAGAATGTGTGGTTAAAAAATAAGAAAAAAATTTGAATTTACGTTTAATATTATTTTATTAAATAATATGTAATTGAAAATAAGAAAAAAAATGTATAATAGAAATAATGGGAACCAAACAATGGTTTAATTATAATGTATCGTAGTCCATATTAAAACATGAATAATGCAATTTGTAAAAATTAAGTTGACAAACTTGATTTACAAAACCACACTTGGATTAATCATTTCAAAAACAGTTTTTGAAATCAGTGAAAATCAATGACTCAGATCAACACTTAGTTTGTAAACAAATAAAGTTTGTACAACTAGATTATTCTTAAAATATTGTAGTGCGTGGGGGTGGGGGTGGGGATGGGAGGGCGAGGGTTGTAACTATCTCATTGGGGAAAGTCCAAAATAGTCAAAGAATAATGCTACTTTGACCGAAAAATTTCGCCAGATGCAATAACCAAAGTTGTCGTGGTAGGAGTTGATTGGATGAGATAATTGACAGTGTTTAAAATAATTTAATGATAAAATATCACGTGTCATTATGTCAATCATTATGTTCATGTTTGATATTCAAAAGCTTATCTTGGATCCAATGTCGACCCAATCATCATTGCTCAAAAGAAAGATCCATTACTTCTAACTTTGAGTAGTCACACCTTGAAAAATACCCTTCTTGGGTAAGTAAATAGAAAAAACGTCAAGTCCCTATTTAGTTTAGTTAAAAAAAAAATAAATTAAATTAATAATTAATTTTAACAATACATTTTACGAAATTAATAATTTTTATCAACTTTTAAATCTCAAAATCGATTTTAAAAAATCTGATTTTTAACTAAATCAAACCGCGGACTAAACATTGTTCGTTATACCGTACAATATCGCCTTAACACTGTATAAGATTGAGCTGTATACATATCTCTCTCTCTCTAAAACATAGACAAACACAGATATGATACAACAGTACTCTTAATTAGGAATCTGCTTATAGAAAATGAATTCGGTACAAGAAAACTACCCATGAGGATTTGTACCTTTTTTCCTATGTTTAAGCGCATATATGCTGATACGAACACTATGATTTATGTATTTTTCAATGCATTTATGCTACCTCCACTGGTATAAAGATCAGATGATAATACCAATGTATTAAAAGCACAGATATGAACTCCCAGAATCTGCATCTGCTTATTGTTCAGAGAATACGAATTTTATTCATCAAGAATGAATGAACTATGAACTATTCTTGTTGAAATTTGATCCCTTTCTTACTTTTAAAAAAAGGAAACCCAATACTCTGATTTACGTGATATCACAAAGTTGATTTTTTTTTTCAACTTTAAGTTGAAAAATCCAACCATTGATGTAACATGAAGTGAGAAATGTCAGCTAAATTATCATAGTCAAAGAAGTGTGCAAAAATTCAAGATAAGAAGATGAAGAAGAAATTGTGATAAAATTAACATGAAAAGATCAAATTAACAGCAATTCATTGACCTAAGAACTAGTTTCAGTTACATCAATAATAAAGGCCATGGCGATGGCTTCAAGAAGAAGAACCCGAAACACGGGGGGAAGTCACCGGAAAAAGTGGCAATAGTTGTGGCTGAGAATCTCTAGGTGTTGATGTTCTAGGAGAAGGATGCAAATAAAATTTCTTCTCAGCAATTGCTTTCTCCTCTTCAGAAGCACTCCCCATTGAAGGCGAGGATTTGCTCAGTGTGTCTTCATTCAAAGGGGTGACCGGACTAAGAACCAGCGAAGGAAAATCAAGAATACTCGGGGACAAGATCTCGGCCTCTCGAGGTGAAAAGCTTGAATTCTGACCTAGACTAGGTATCAAAGTATTGATCATAAGACCATTTTTAAGACTATTCCTTCGCTCATACAGCTTGAATCCCTGTTTCTTGCTACCAGTGCTCTTGATGGGTGGTATCCTGGGGCCGCCTTTGGCGGCGGAGGGAGGCGGTGGTGGGTCGGATTTGGAGGCTTTTTGGGCTGTTTCAGATGATCCAGTGAGCATTTGAACCACCTGCTTGAAGGTGGAAGTGTCAGCTTGGACAAAAGTTGTAGGGTAAGGATTAGTATCAGATCTGGGGATGGGGGTAGGGGTGAGGGGTGGAGTGGGGACTTGGAGTGATCCATTGCTGTTGCTACTGCTGCCATTGCTGTTAGGTGAAGTTGTTGGAGATTGGTTATTCTCTCTATCTTGAGGCCTTAACATGATTTCCATTTGAAAGAGAGAAGGGAGAAAAGTTATGATTGGTTTGGGTGGAGAAGAAGAGATGGATGAGTGAAAACCAAGGCTTTTGGTTAGAACTGTGATTCTTGTTATGCTTTTGTTTTTATGGTGCTCTTGACATCATTTTAGCCTCACTCTCTCTCACTAGTCTAGAGTTGGGACTTATTACACTTCTTGTCCCCCCACCCCCATCTTTTTCTCGTTCGTCGAAACTTATTTATTATATTGAGTGTGTTTGATATTGATTTTAATGATAATACAATTTTTGAAATAGTGATTGATGGAAGAATATATGTTGGAAAAATGATGAAAAGTTTTAGATTTGTGTGTAATATTATTTTATTTGAAAAATGTGTGGTTGAAATAAAAAAAGAGAAAAAAAAATGAAAATGAAAATGGAATGAGGGCCAAACGGACCCATTGTTCAATCATATACAAAGTTTATATGTACACGTAACGAGCTAATCTTTGATCTGTTTGATTTAACTTCAGTTTGTCTTCCTTTAAAATAAAATATTTTAATTTTTATATTCATTTTTAAAATATTTTATACGTAAATTCAAAACAAAATTCTACTTTTTAACTACACATTTATCAAAAAATAACTATTCCAAGCATTATTTTTTCAAAATAATGACAATTAAATAGGGGTTTAGTTAAAAAAAAAAAGGTAATTTTTTAGTAATTTTCTTATAAAATTGATGAATTATATAGTTAAAAAAATAGATAATAGATATGATTAAAAATGATTTATAATGAATGGGTCCAACAAGGGCTTTGTTACGTTGCTTTTCGAACACCCCATAAGTATTTAGCGTTGAATAATGTTACTCATTAGTATTTATTACTGATGCGATTGATGAATAGCATGACATATTAGCGGTACACAATTTAGAGGATGTTTGAGTTCCATTTTTTTTTTTTCACAAAAATGCATTTTGAAATAATATTTTGATAGAGAATGTGTAGATAAAAAATAAGGAAATATTTTGAGTTTGCGTGTAATATTATTTTAATGAAAAATGTGTGGTTAAAATGAAGTTAAATCACCGTTGAAGAATGTATTTTGATGAAAAAAATGAGACTCGAACAAAGGCATAGCAGAATAATGTTACGCATCAATCTATGCGTTAAGTAAGTATGTAGGAATATGAATCCTATTTAAGATAGCATATCAACGAATACCACTCGGATCGACGATGATCATTAGTGAGATAAATAGCATTACTCATTTAAACGAGATAAAGAAGAGCATAGTATATAATCTAGTTGAAAAATAAGAGAATTTGTTGGAATTAAAAGTCTAAAAATATTAAAGATAAGGCAAGTGGGAGGCAAATGCAATGGTGGGGTTGGGAATTTTTGGGCATGAGCATCAAGTAGACAAACAGGGTGAGTGTGGGGTAGGGTAAAGGGTTGGATGAATGTCAAGATAAATACACTTGAGCATTGACTTCAGAGCCTCGTGGCTGCCCCTTCACTGCTAAAGAAGACTCAGACTCTGGTGTGTGATTGTGATTGGGATTGGGGATGTCAACTTTTCACACAATAGTACCAAATACTGTCCATTACTCCGTGAATACCCCACAAATAACAATATTATTTTTCAACAACGGTCACTCAACTTTATTAAAAATTTCAAAATGGTAATTTAGTTTCTAATATTTTACATCAATGGTCACTTGTTCGGAAACGTTAACAAAATCCCTACGTATCACAAAAAGCATTAACTAGTAAGTCGCGTCAACAAAAGTCGGGTTTATTGTAGTTAAAGGCGTACTTGTCAAACACGTTTCTCTCATATTTGTTTGATTTTAAAAGGCAATCAATTTATATATATAAAAAATAAAAATAAAAAACTTCACATTTTGTCGGTGAATTTTGAAGTTGGAGCATTTTTGTCTCATCACATGGCGTACTACTTAACATCATGTGTATTCACGCTGGAATTTAAAGGCGTCAACAAAAGTCGGGTTTATTGTAGTTAAAGGCGTAATTGCCATTTGTCAAACACGTTTCTCATATTTGTTTGATTTTAAAAGGCAATCAATTTATAAAAAAAAAAAAAAAAAATCAAATTTTGTTGGCGAATTTTGAAGTTGGAGCATTTTTGTCTCATCACATGACGTACTACTTAACATCGTGTGTATTCACGCTGGAATTTAACGGTGATATAAATTAATGTTTCCACTCGAGTGATTATTACTGTAACCATTACAAACTATATCAAATTTTTAATGTTGCTTTGCAGTATCATTTCTGCGTATCCAAATTTCAATATGAAGTTTTAAATTATGAAACCACTCAATCATAAAGAGAAAAAAGGAAAAAAAGAATCGAATTCCCATCTAATTGAAATTAAGAAAGTGGAGAACCAAATGTCCTAATTGCTACATATTCGAATCTCTCATTATTCATTAGCATTATAATATATATGGATAGTGGAAGTTACTATCTAACTCATCAAGAAAAATAAGAATCAGAGTGTAATAAGATGAAGATCAACCATATGTAAGGAGGTCTACTCAAATAGAATGTTCGAATTCACTACTAGTAATCATTGAGCACATATTATGACACGACAAACTAGATCACCAATAGCGAGACCAAAGAATCACACCAAAATCGATCTAGGAAGTCAAACAATAGAATTTAATAATGTGATAAAATACTAATAACTGAAAAAAAAAAAAAAAAAAAAAAAAAAACCTGCCCATTCTCCTATATCATAATTCTTATTGATTTTTCGTGAATGTTGACTATAAATTCATTTACTAGATCTCAAAGTTGAATTGACCACCATCACCATTTAAGTTTATTTACTGAAATTTATCTGTCAAAGTGAGGGGCCAAGGAGGAATCGTTCGAGGAGGAGTTTGCGTTTAATTAGCTAGTTGGTGAAATAATAACTTATCAAGGAATGATTAGTAAATTGAGAATGAACTTCGGGAAGGTAAAGTCAAAATTACGATGACAAAATATGTTAAAGTAGTCAAAATGAATGAACACATTTAAAAAAAAATTGATTTTTGCTTTTTCATTTTTTTACAATACGATAATAATCTGAATTTCTGAATTTGTCAGAATTCTGATAACAACAATTAAAAAAAAAAAAAAAATTAGTTATTTTATATCACTTTTAAATTCGAAGAATTGGAAAAGTGTTTAGTTCATGTATGCTTTTCAATTATCTTCAATTTTTCTAACTCCTTTTTCTCCAACTGCAATCCTTTTAAGCCAAAATTGCACAATTGATCCTCAATCTATTATTCTAGTACCACATTGGTCTCCACTATGTTAATAGTTGCACAATCAATTCTAAACGTAAAGCGGTCTTATCTTTGTTAAATCTTTACAAGGTCCTTACGAAAACACACATCACTTTAAATTTCTAGGAAGCAACCAAGTTGAAAAACAAAACATAACATGTAAGAGCTTAAAAACAATTTGAAATATTTACTTTATCAAGAAGCAAAAGGGTTGAGCAGCTCTCGACTCAGCGCGTCAAAGCTTGGCCCATAGGCAAATGTGGCTCATTTTGGAACGAGTTCAAGCTCAAGCCGAGCAATAGGTTCACTCAATGAGTCGAGCAAGCTCGTGAACAGCTCATGGGCTGTGGGCATGGCCCACGAGCCCACGAGGTCGGCTCTTTGGCTCGTAAAAAATGTAAAGAAAAAGTAAAAAAAATTTAAAAATTTAAAAAAAAAAGAAAAACTTGAGCTCATGGGCTCGAATCGTGAGTTCACGAGCTCGTGGGTCCAGTCGAGCTCAGCCCTTGAACACGAGCCGATGACCGAGCTTGAGCTCGGCTCGTCAAAGTAACTAATCGAGCTCGTGGGTAGATGGGGCAAGCCGACTCGACGCGGTCTATTGCCCACCTTATCGAGAACTCATTATGTTAACTCTAATGAAAAATTGTAAACTTACTTATTTTTAAAAATTAGAGGCCAACTCGTACCTCGAACAATAGATTAAAATCGAGAAGCCTAGAAAAGTTAAATGCGTTGGCCGGCTTGACCTAAACTTTCAAACAATAATATTTATTAGTTGGCATTGATTTTGGTTGTTTTTTTGTGCTGGAAAAAGTAAAATCCTACTTCATTATTGATCTATAGTCTGTCTTAATTAATACCACAAAATCCTTGAGGTCCAAATTCCACCGTATATGTCCAAAATGAGCCTAATTACAAGGTTATAATTTTCCATCTACGACTTGGTACCAATTTTGCTGTCATTATTACATGAACATTTGAAAGCGAGATTTAAATTCAGAATATTTGTTTTTCTTTTTGGCAAATTCTCGATGTAGGAGATGAGACAATTAGAATAATAAACATAAAATATGGAGTCTCGAGTTGTGGGCCAACGGGTATGAATTATGAATCAGTTATGCTAGAAAAACAGGGATTGTAGATAGGGTTTAAATACAGATACACGTGTTGAACGACGATTGGATACTTTAAAAAAAAAAAAAAACACAACCAACCAAGTGCTGCGTTTAAATTCAGAGTATTTGTTTTCTTTTAGGCAAGTTCTCGATGTAGGAGATGAGACAATTAGAATAATAAACATAAAATATGGAGTCTCGAGTTGTGGGCCAACGAGTGTGAATTATGAATCAGTTATGCTAGAAAAACAGGGATTGCAGACAGAGTTTAAAAAATAGATACACGTCTCGAGCGACGATTGGATGCTTACAAAAAAAAAAAAAAAAACACAACCAACTAGGTGTTGTGTGGATCCAAAACTTGTCAAAAATCCGACTAGCTTTATCCATTATGAATTAGGTTAAACGGCGTTGTAATTAAATTTAACACCAGCTTTTATTTGTGGTTGACACTTTGATAAACTGCAAAGCACTCCATAAAGAGAAAACGGGTACTTAAAATTGGAAACTACTCCAAGGGACCTCAATTATCATTAAAATGTTAAAGTGGGAAATTTGTACTTTTTGTACCCAAACTTTGGATAATATAAAAAAAATATGGTTAAAGATACTTGTACATTAGGTGTAGTCACACCTGTTTCACATAAACAATGTCGACGAATTTTTTGTTATGTGTAGGACCTCCTTCCATGTGAGGAGGTGTGATGCATTATGTGTAGCATTATATACGTATAGCACTATTGAAAAAATATACCCATCACCTTTTTTAAGCATAATTCATCCCAACTTTTCAATTATATAACAAAGCTCGTTATTCTTTTTATTTGGAAATTAAATGACGAATTTGTCCTTCTCTTTAAATAGACAAAAATAAAAGAAAAAAAATAAAAAATAATTACAAATGAAGTCCCTTAACTTTTCCAAAAGTATAAATAAATTCTATTTAAAATAATAAATATATATTAACAAAAAAATTAGAAAAAAGTAAACTTTTTCCTTTTCACGATCAAGCTCACTCACCCATATGTATAAAAAATAATTAGGTAACTCCTTATATACAAGTAGCATTATTCAAATAAATATAGAATGAGAACTGTTTAGACATTTTGTTACAGTACGATAACCTGAAATTTGTTTGACTCTGCCTGAACAGTTCTGGGTGAGATTAAAATTATGTGAATTTTTGGGGTGTATGGTGGTAACGGAGATCTTATGGTTTTCAATGTAATATATGATGTATTTCAGGGTTTCAATGTATATATGATATATTTTAGAGTTTCAATGTATTATCTGATGTAGTCGTCAAAATATCTCTTGTACTCATATAACATAGTTAATTTCTCCTCTTCCGTCGGCTATTTTTTCCCGTATAAGATTTTCACGTAAATCTATATGTTCTTGTTATTGTTATTATTTTTGTTTATTCTCACTTGTACATTACACTTTTTCTCTTAACTAAGTTGACATTTTATAATAAAATGTTAACAGTTGTCTCATCGTGCCACGTCAACTTTTGTTAACAAAAGTTAATTTTACTGTGCCAAAATTTTACCTTTAACGATAATGAACTTTATAGGAGAAAATTAATATTTTGCTGTTGGATGGAAAAGGTTATGAGTGAAAATTCCATCAAACAAAAATGAGCTCTTATTTAGTTCTCATTTTTTAAAATTCATTTTTGACACTAAGGGTCCGTTTAATTACAAGATGAAATTTGGGTGAAAAGAAAACGAATTATAGGGAATTGAATTGTTGAAAACTTGTTTTTACCAGAAATTGTCAATTAATTGTGTTTGATTGGTATTTTGATGTTCGTTTGACTTTATTTTTTATAAAAATTGTCTAGTAAAGTGATAAATTTTTTTACCATTGAATTTAGAATTTGTTCCAAATAAAAAAATAAAAATGGAATTACTTTTCCCACCAAAGTGGTAGGAAAGCCAATTTCATGAAAAGTAGGAAAATTGCAAAAGGTGAAAACATTTTTCATGTAAAATTTGGCCAACCAAACAAACTAAAATTGAAAGTTGAAATTAGTTTTCCAACTTCCATGAAAATTTTTGTCCAATCAAACAGGGCCTAAATATAACAGAATAATATATATTCCATTTTAGTGATTTTAACACAATTGCAAGGATTCGAATTTATACCCTTCCTTTGAATTATATAAAACTTGGACACTATGTCATTTGGTGAATATTGTTAACATGTATAACAAAATTATATACGTTCAATTTTAGCAAAATAATTATTATATTTAATTTTTAATATTTTATTTCGATCGTCTGTGCACACTCAAAATTCTGAATCTGTCACTGATTACATCCCACTTCACCATCTATTAGTCGGAACCAAATCTTAGAAAAAGGTTTAGGATTCTCGAAACCAAATCCCTCTGATGTATGATGCAATTTGGTTCTTGCAAATGATGGTGCTATGATTTGGAAAGGTTTGAACCTATCCGCACTCTTTTAAAAAATTAGGGATCTCAGCTACAAATTTTTATTGAAAAATGCTGAAAACCCGACCCGTATTGTCGCGAATGATTAAAGGATAAACAACTAATAAAATTCCCATTAGAAGACAAAAAATCTAGTGCTCCTGCTATGCTGTGGGTGACTGTACCTTGAAAAATAAAGATGCCAATTTTAGTGGATTTCTAAATTCAGTGTCTTTTTGTAATTGGATTATGTGATATAAGTCAGTTTTGTACGCTTGTACTTTTGACTTTCTCACCTCTTTCATTGAAGAGAGAGCAACTTTCAACTATTTTATTTTTGTCATGTCTAATTTAGATAAAAATCAATTAAATGTGTAGTGATTCATTGAAATATGTAATTAAAATTAATTATTAATTTTACTTAAATTTTAATTCAAGTTTTAGCTGAAACTATTAAGGAATTCATTTTTCAATTTCAACCTTACCCTTTTCTTCAAATTGAACCACCAAGTCAATGACTTTATAAGACTTTACTCTTATTACTTGAAATACTGTATTTTTTAATTATAATTTAATGACATGTAAAACCCATAAACTATTTTTCACTTATCTATCACTCAATTCTATTAAATTATAATTTTATCCAAACAAACACATAAGAGCATCTTCAATGGAGATGTAAAAATATATATTTATATCTTCAAAATGGTTGAAACCCTCTCAAATGGAAAATTGAAAAGAGATGCTAATTGCATTGTTTGGTAAAAAAAAAAAAAAAAAAAAAAAAAGTGTATCTACAAGAGGCGAAAAGTGGATTTAAATTTTTCTATTGGATTTGGATTTGGTTCCATTGGGATATAAATAAGAATGCAAAAGTAATTTTAAAGATACCAATTTACATCTAACTTTATATCACCATTGAAGATACTCTAACAAAACCATGAAATTTCATTAGGGGTCACATAACTAACATGTTTACTTTATGTTGGTCGTGTAATTTTAAATTTGTTTCAACTTGATCACACAACTTATACTTTTATTTCAAAGTGGTTAGGCTGAGCACGAAGGGGCTTATGACATGCTACTCGAAAAAACATTAGTTACAAGCGGCCAAAGTTGGGGAGGATTGGACGTCGAGCACATAATCGATGAAGTAGATTTGGGGCCAGGGTTATCATGTACTTGCAAGACAGATCGAAAGATGAAAGACCATCAGATGCCGATTTTGAGGATTCGAAAATAGTCCAAGAGAGATTGAGACATTGAGTCATCTAGTTTTCAACTTGATCACACAACTAATACTTTTATTTCAAAGTAATCACTTAACCTATATTTTTATCTCAATTTGACCATTTTGTTTGTAACCGTCATCAAAACTGATGGAACTTAGACCATATCAAGAGAATTTATCATCTCAATGACAAAATAGGTCCATTGTACACGTCACTAACCAACATAAAATATTCATTCACATCAACAGAAAAGGTAGATCTTGACCACACAATTCTTAGCACACAAGAAAAGTTGAGTTGCAAAAAGCATGAATTGGGTAATGAATTCCACAAACAAGGCTACAAATTCTGTTAGTTTTAGTAATAGATATACATTAATAATTGTTGAGTTAAAACAATAATATAAGGTTTGTTATCAAATCGAAACATATCGAAGTTAGATGACCAATACGAGACAAACTTATAAGTTAGATGACCTCCCGCAAAATTTCCCCAAACAGTGTTGGTACTCTCCCAGCAAAGTCGCTGAAATGATATTTTAAGATATGCTTAAGTGACTATATTTTAACTTAAGCCGAGATTACTAATTAAAAACTTATTATTATAAATAATTAATTTATGAACAGCAATGATGGGATAAATGGGGACCACTTTAATCAACTTTACAAGGTTCAATGGACAGTTCTCAGTTCTCACTGGGCGTGCTGATACATAGCTGTCAGATTATTAATATTTTATAATTTTTTTTTTCAATTTTTATATATTAAATATTATTTGCAGTAACATAAGTTTGTAAGGAATGAAAGATTAGGTGATGCATTGACTTTTTTGCTTTTGTAGGAGGCTTTCACGTACTGAATTCCATGTTAGGTCGATACGAACTCGATCTATCTATTCAGTTGTGACATAATTTCAACCTATTCATTTTTCATTTAATTCAGAATTGACTAGTTTATATACAGGTTCAATGTGAGCTTTTTATTTTTAATTTTTTTTTTATATATATATATATATTAATCTTTTGTAACGAACCCACTTCACATTGAGATAAAAGTTCCATGATCAACAAAACTGTGAGAAACTGAAATTCTGATGGAATCAATGGAAGTAACGGTGCTTACATTAGGGAAAGAAGGCCACTCCCATAGAAAATCTGAGATCCCAGTAGAGCTCTGAGTGTCGACAGATGTGAGAAAGAAAAGTTTTCCGCAAATCCGTCAATGGACATTTTTGAACTCTTTCAAGCAATTATGATCTAAAATACATCATTCGATGCTTATGCACCTGCATTAAACCAATTTGGCACATTTCAGAGTTTGGGAAGATACAAAGAATTCGATAACATTTCTCAAGAGTCAAAATTTCACAATATATAAGTCCCCAAGAACACGGTTGCTCTGCAGCCAACAACTTGTTCGATGAACATTATGAGTTTTCAAGTCGGATCCTCTTTATAGGACACAAAAAACAGAGTTTAAGCTTACTAATGTAAGTCCAGTATCAGGGTTGTAGTCAAAACAGAAGGTTCATCCACCATCACTCTACTCTACTTTACTATCTTGGCTAAGATAGATGTAACTAAATGCAAGAACTACAAGAACCACCAAAACAGAAGGGACGGCCCATAGCCAATAGTTAGTTGTCTTCTTGCGTTTCAGCATAACCTTTGGAAGTGAATCTGGACCCCTCAGGCGTGTTCTATGCCTAGGGGTATTTTCTTTCCGTCCCTTGCTCTTTGGCAGGACCGGAGTTTCAACCTTTTCCTCCATCTTCTCTGGCTCAGAAACTTCTTCAACTGCTTCAGTCAGTTCCTCGGAATCCTGAGAGACAACAGCACCAGCCTTCTTTTTCTCTCTTTTTTCACGGTCCTGCAATATTTTGAGAGCCGAATAAACTTTTAAGATTTAAGGTCACAGAACAAAGCTAAAAGAAAAACTTAACAAAAGTAAAAATTTCCTTAAGCTTCTTCTCGGCTTCCTTCTGAGCTTTTATTGCCGATCTGGCAGCAGCTTTCTCTGCTAACTTCTTCTTTCTTTCCATTGCCTGCTTAGCCTTGGCAATCTCTTCCTCTCGCTTCATCTCCTTCAATTTCGTCTCATCAACTTTAGGAGGATCATCCTTCTGCGATTCATGTATCCCAGAGACATCTCTGTCTTCGAGTTCAATCTTGTCCATGGTGCTTTCAGTTTTCTTATTTGGTTCTTTCTTATTTCGAGCATTCTTTTCTTTTTGATCTTTCTGCACAGAAGTATCATGTTGTGCCACAGGAACGAAATCCTCCTTAGAAGGTTGTTTCACGTTTGATTTCACAATCATCTGAGTCTCAGATGGAGCCGGTGCCTCGACTGCCACAAGTGGCTTCTCGTCTGGATTCCTCATCCGACCATCAGAACTCAATTGCCTCATGTCGAGTGATGGCAATGCTCTCCTCTTGTAGTCATCCCTGAATGCCTTGTTACTACTGCAGAGGAAAATGAATTTTTCGACCTGGTGATGGGGAGAGGAAGACAAATGTTAAACTACTAAGTGAAACTACGAGGGCTATTTAACTCTACGGCAGAAAATTAAACATCAAACCTCTGTATGTGAAAGCTCGTTCAGGGCTTCAACGTCCTTCTTTGCTGCAAGTTCTTTGGCTTTGATCAAAAGTGTACGGTTTTGGTAGTAGTGGGCATTCTGCAAGTCAAAATAATTGTAAAGACCTAATATGCAAACTGTCTTCCCTCCACATTTAGCAATAAGAAATATTTTGTGGCTTCAATTTCTCAAAGATCAAAAAATATTTCAGATATGTAGAAAACAAATGATCAATCAATCATGGAGCAAGTGTAAGGCAATGCCGTTTGATTTACTGCAGTATTCCTTTCAAGTCTAATTTGGCTAACAGAAACAGCATAAATTTGCTCCAACTTCGGTAAAGACATTTCATTCTACATATTCTCCTACTCCTGTGAGTGTTACAAATTGAAAAAAAAAGGCCTGCAATGACATTTTAACACAGTGCAAACCGAACAAGATGCAGATAACCAAAATTTGGCATTTGGTCCCCCGCTAAGCACAAAACCAAAAAAACAAAAAGTAGAACACAAGACCATCAATATTGACAAACTAGTGCTGTCTATCCACGAGAAAGCGTCTCACCATGGAATTGCTTGGCCTGGACGTTAGTTAAACGGGTCCATTTTCGACTCTTCTGAGAAAACACAAGGTTCAAATATATACATGGAATGTCACCAAAAATGACTAATATGTCTCACGTGGAATGCTTTTTTATGTGTTCCAAGGAGTGGGCTGCTAATTATTGTTGTCGGGTGTTATTAAATTTTATTTGGTTACAATAATTTGGTTATTCACAGTATTATATACTGTCAACTTGTGATGGCAGATCCATTGCCCAGATTTCACATAAATGTATGGGACTGTCCCTGGGCCTGAATTTGAGTATCATCTAGAAATGTACAATGGGACGGGCACCCTCTGCAGAGCTCCAGTCCGCTTTGCCTGGCTGGACCTCCACCACTCCATGTCCATCAGTTTATTTAAGG
Source organism: Osmanthus fragrans (assembly GCA_019395295.1). Classification (NCBI taxonomy): domain Eukaryota; kingdom Viridiplantae; phylum Streptophyta; class Magnoliopsida; order Lamiales; family Oleaceae; genus Osmanthus; species Osmanthus fragrans. The sequence goes on from CM033342.1 coordinate 3,648,691, forward strand.
ATTTTTTTTTTCTGTTTAATTTTATGGGGAAAAAAAGACCGTGCGGCATCGGAGGCTAGATAGCCAGGTCCATGGTTCACCAATCCAGATGGGGTAACCCTTTTTTAACACCTCTATAGTTTCATCTAATCAGAGAGTCAGAAATCACAGAAAATAAACATCATAAAAACAAAGAGACGCAAGATAACACAATCATCTAACATTCTGACCAAATGTTGAGCAAATCCAATTGTGTAGTGAAGTAAAAGTGGCCTCAAAAAAGGGTTGGGAGATTTCGCCATATATATAACAGACACTGTTATAAAATTGCTTCTAGTACAGCTAAGTTCTAATAATTTGTAGAATTTAAAAATAAAAAACAACTAGAAAAAGTTGAAATTTAAAATCTTCCACCTTCTTCAAAATATCACGAACAGTTCCTATATGTTGAGTGCCTTATCCAAGGATATATAGAATAGCAGGAACATTTTAAGAAGTTTAATTCTTCATCGGAAAAACCAACTTTTCGAAGATCATTTCCTTCCTTCAATATCGAATATCAGTAGCACTGATTTGATAGGCGGCTCATTGGGATAGATGTAGATAAACAATACCCCCCCCCCCCCCCCCCCCCCCCCTTCCAAGAAACATATAAGAATTTTTTTCCTCTTATGGCTGAAGAAAATATGGTTTATTTTGAAGTTTTGTCTATGTATGGGAATCTAATATGACTTATGGGCCTAGAAAATTAATTAATATATGTCTTCTTTTCTTCTTCCTTCCTGAAAATGATAAGGAAACCATTCATACTCGTAACTCAAGTTGGACAACTCTCAAATAGCTTAGAGGGAAAACAAATCTTTAATCAATTTCATTTATTGAGGGGCATGTACCCTCACATTGTTTGTCTCGTCTAAAATTCTATTTGGATTCTTTGGTTTTATCCAGTTATTAAAACTATCGAGAGACAACATGTTTCCTTGTTTTAAGATCCTTTATCTTTGTTTTAAATCACGGGTTTAGACATTACTTCGGCACTTCTTAAATCTTTCAAAATGGCTGCAACATACCCTTTTAGTGATTTCTTTATATCAAAAAGTCCTACAATGCTATAAATAGTAAAACAAAACATGTATAATAGAGTTTAATCAGGATGATAAATCATCATTATTAAAGATGAAAAAAGCATACCGCCTGTTCACGCTGTTTCCTCATTTCCTGAATGGTTTCATAAGTTTTGTCTCTCTTCTCTGTAATTGCGGTCAATTCTTCCTGTAAAGCATTTATGTCTTTGTCTATAGATGCTTTTTCTTCATCAAGCTGCTTAAGCTTGGCATTGACCACTTGTCTTTCCTTTCGAACTCCATCAAGATCAACACCTATAAGCTACAATAAGATAGTTATAAGCATACAGCTACTGGCTAATGCATGCTAAAGTCAGCTAGCAATGCCATAAAAAATAGGCACCAACTATATGAAGTTTTACATATACAGTGTCTTACTTTGACTTGGTCCTGAATCACTTCTTTTTCACCCAATGCATCTTGAATCCTTGCCTTCTCAGCAGAATTTGCAATAACCTTGTCCCTTGTCCCTTCAAATTGTCTAATTTCCCTGAGGATTTGCTTCTCTTCACTGAGAGGAATGCTTTCATGCTGAATGCGATATTGTAAACTTTTGATCTAATTAATTTCAACAGAAAGAGAGACATATTAGCTTGAAGTGTTATATGAGAGTAATAACTAGAGTGGAAAGCACTTCAAAAATTATACACCCTCATAAACAAAAACTTACAACATCATTGAGTTCTTCCTCAGAAGAACATATTACCGAACCCCTCTCTCTGCCTCCATTAGGAGCACCTCGCAACTTGCCAAGAGCCTGCTGCAGAGGTTCCATTTCTTTTCTCTTCTCATCCATGATTGACCTAAACTGTTTGTTCTCGACACTTAGAGACCTTATCTCGGAAATTACCTGGGCCCGAACTGCCTGCAAAACACATGTGATTCGGTACTCTCTCATTCCAACAGTTTCCAATCCAAATAAGTAATGGGAATGTAAGGAAATAAAACAAAAGTGACACGGAAGAAATGATAAAAAGCGGGTTATCTTATATCCCCATATAGTTCATAGGTTTTAAATTCCACCATAACATATCTCTCTGACAAAAAAGAAAAAACAAAAAAGTGTATATTTTTCACCACAAAATTTAAGCAATACCTCTATCACGCTTACTTTTGCATAGCTGCTGTATGAGCAGTCTAATTAGACATATTAAAACGTCCCTCATTGCAAGCGTTAGGGATCATCACTCATACTGTGCCTTTTCAGACAACTTCTAAAGGATATTTATTAACAAACCTGCTGGTATCAGATGTTTAAGTTTTCCAGTCGGCAAAGTTAAAGTTCTGAATTGAATATATTTTGTAATATAGGGAAAGGGAAATTTCTCAATGTCATCATGATCCTTATGGTCCAAGAAGAACTGATGTGGAGTTGTTTTTGCAAACATTAAATGCCAGACTGTTTTGGTGGATGAACAAAATAAAAATAAAATGTTTTTTTCATCCTCGTCACCACACACTCCCTCTTGACATAAAGGTAAGAAACATCAAGGTTCTGTTTGTCAGTTCATCAACACAATTTCAGATTTCAAATCGACCCTACACCTTTAACTGTGTTTCAGGACAAATTTGAATGTGGGGTCATAATTTTTCCTAAATATCTTACTGCCACTGAAAGGAAAAGAAAATTTTAGAATCCAATTGTAAAAGTGCTTCCACTTTAGAGCGTTGACATTTTTTTAAGCAATAGAAAAATCACAAAGATAGAGGGAATATTTATTAATAGAAAAAAGTAACACCCCCCCCCCCCCCCCCCCCCCCCCCCCCCGGGGTACCAAAAGAAAAAAAAAAAAAAAAAAATACGATTGACTATAGACATGATAACTCACACCATTATTATGAATAAAAACACTTGACAATATTTACACCCCTTTCTTTGCAACTTGGTGCATTTCACATTTTATAAGAAATATGTTCATGTAAAATAATATTTGCATGATTATCTTGTCAAACTTCCAAGAAAATATAGCTTCCCTTCTCCTTTTTCTCGAGCATTTTCCTGATTTTAGTGATCTCAATATAGCCTGCCCAATGAGCAACACGGTGCATCCATATTTTTCAACAGTTAAGGTATATTAAGAATTCTTTACAGCTACTGGTGTGGGTGTGAGTAGTTCCTGTCTCAAATCATACCAAATGACCACAAGCCAGCTTTTATTTTTAAGAGACACAATCGCACAAGTATAACTACCCAAAAGTATAAAGTACTGCATACTTTACCCGTTTCTCCCTTAATTTTTCAGTGATCTGGAATCGGGCTTGATTCTTTTTCTGTAACTCTTTCTCCGCCAGTTCCAGTTTGCCCCTCAGATTCTGGTCTTCAAAAGACCGATACTTAACAATATGGAAAGAGTGGATCTGACTGGGTTCTGGCCACTCATCAGCTGCGTTGTTCGGGAGGTTGGGCTCCGAAACAGTTTTTCCATCTTCTTTGGCCGGCTCATCCATACCATGTGAACCAAATTTTATGTTCATCTTGTCATCATTTTCCACAGAAATCTTCTCTTCATTTCCAGTTACCACGGAAACGGCCAAGCTAGATTCAGAAATCTCCACACCCATGATTTTCAGTATATTCTACAGAAAAAAGTTCTGAAAGAATCTCGAACCCTGAATCAGGTAGCAACAAAAACATCAGGTAAGTATGCATTCATGCAACAACTCGAATCATCCGGCCAAGAAATACAGCTGTAACTAATGAACAAACACAATCCAGGTCAACTTGTATTAGAGTATTCATAATTAACTTCATTTTTTTCACAGGAACAAAATCAGATTAGAGCAGCAATTTCTATCTTTCAAACTCAAACAAGGAATACAACGCTTTGCAAAATTCAAATTTCCTTATTTTGCATCAATTGATCTTTAAATCCAAGAAGCCCAATATCAGCAAATAGCAACAACAAAAAACACAAAAATAATCTTTTGCTAAACACACTAGAAAGTCTCAGATTCATCAGCATAAGAAATCAATAAATCGAATCATCACAAACAGACATAAATGGTAGTAAATTAAGCAAATCATCATAGAATCGTACTCACAGGCAGTAAATTCAATGCAACCAGGAAAAAAAAATACAAATTAATGATAAAAAAAACCACTCTAAGTCGCAAAGATAAAATTTTTATACCAAGAAGATAAACCGATATCCTCAGCAAAAGGGGGGGAAAAACTAGAAATTCAACCCATAATTGTCCAAGGATAAAGATCCGTACAGATCAAAGAAGATGGTATCAAGACAGCAAGAAAAATGCCAAAATCGGAAGGAAAAAAAAAAATTCAAAAAATGAATAAAAAATGAGATAGCACAATCAAGGGGTGTGGATCAAAAGAAGCAGGAAATGACGGAGACTTACTCGCAGTTGGCAAGAAAACTAAGGCGAAGATTTTTAGGACCCTCTTTAGACAAGACCGCGCAGAGAGAGAAGAGAGATACCCAGATCTCTGATCTTTTGGGGGAGAAAATAGATTACGTTACGTACAAAAAAATAGGATCTTTTAAGGTATCATTTGTTTTTTTAATGAATTTCTTCTTTTAGTCTTTGAAATTTATTTTAGCCAAAATGAGAAAAGAATTGGAAGTAGAGAGAAGGATATAATTTTACTTTTTACGTCAATATTTTCTTTTGAATTCGTTCCCAACCTTACTCCCCTAACCTTTCAAGTCTACTATTTTTATCAATTGGTATTCGGTAGAGATGAAGATAGAGTCAATGTCTATATATAGAAAGATAAGCAGGAATAGGGATTTTAGTCCCTGCTTGACAGTTATTTTTACAAAATTCTTTTTTTTTTTTTAATTTATTTTTAACCACACATTTTATAAGTAGGTATAGAAATTTAGCTTCTGTTTGACAGTTATTTTTACAAAATTCTTTCTTTTTTTTTCGCAAATTCATTTTTAACCACACATTCTCACAATAAAATTTTTAACAGATAAATCCAAAATTTTCTTACTTTTTAACCATATATTCTCCAAAAAAATCACTGTTTCAAAACTGAAAAAAAAAAAAAAAAAAAAACTCTTTTTAATGGTTGTGAAATAGGGGCTTCTTAATTAAATTGATTTGAATGTGTTTGGAAGTAGTATATATCTACATCGTTAAATTATATTGAACTGTGTTTGGGATACAAAAGAGAAGCTTACAGAATTCCTGACACACAAATAGGTGGGATCTGATTTTTTTTTGACAATATTTAATTCACATGAGGCTCACCTCCCATGTGAATATCTGTAGCATTTATGTGAATCCATTTTCTGTACAAATGACTTTTTTCAATTATATTAAATAAAAAATCGTGATTATTTGTCAAATTCATTGATACTTGAATAGGCCCGTCGAATAATATACCAATTCACTTTATTCAAGAATTGTTACCACCCATTCCATCACAGTTAAAAATAATAATAATAAGTTAATATTGAAATTATTTTTATTTTAAAATCCATTATTTCTCTCTCATCAAACGTGAATTTCTCTCTCCGACCAATTAAATCCTAAATTACCACACTTATTCCTTATTTAAAAAAATGAAAAAGGAAAATTCTTATTTTCAAAACCCTTCATCCACTCACGCTTACCACTACTTAGATTCAAGTAATTTACAAGTTCATATATTTATGTCGGAGCATGGACAGTGGAGTTACAGTCCAAATCATTATCGTCCTTTAACTATGGAGAAGATACTAATAAGTGCTCCAACTATGTAGACAATACACTATCGTCCTCCATTTTTGGAAACGTTACAAAATAATCCTCCAATTATACAGATACTAAGGGGCCGTTCTCTTTGTATTTCAATTTTCAGTTTTGAATTCATTTTGTGTTTTGTGTTTTGTGTTTTGAGTGTATGTTTTGAAATTCTCGAAAATGCGATTATTTTGCCATTTTGGGAAACTGTTTTTCAAAACATAAAACTAGAAAATGCGTTTACTTTGAACATTTTGAGAATTTTTTTTTATAATATTTTATTCAAGAAATATGATTATTCAATTAATTTTAATAGTTTAAGATGGTAAATGCATATTGGACGAGAGATCTTAAATAAAATCTGATGCAATCATCTATTCATCTATTTGAATTTCTAGTACAACAATACATCTTCAAGTGCAAACCTCGTTAACCATGTTTTCATCGACTCCAAGTGCCTTTTTCACTTCCACATCATTCAAAAACGTTCTCACTAAATCATATTGAAAATTCCATTGTTGTGCTGAGTAGTAGAACATCTTATTACATGTTATTTCTGTACACAATTATTTTACCATTCAAAACTTTTTTGTAGGACGATAAAAGTGCATAGCAAAAGCTAGTTGCTAGGATATTACTCCATGAGGGACCTTAACAAGTATTCTAGCAGTAGTAGTTGCCCCTCTTTGATGGGGACGAGAACTTAACAAATGGGCAATATTACAATGGTTTTACAAATGGAAAGAGGAAGGTAGAACCAATTAAAGGGATGACACAGTAGAAAATTAAAAATCTTTCATAACTTGTAAACAATCAAGCCAACAATTCTTTGGCATAACCAATATTCAAACAAGGCTGGTAGATTGTGCAAACCAAGACGTAAATTCACAACTTAAAAATGATAACATTCCATATCTCTGTTGTAATATTCACTCTCAATTAGTGACTGTTTGCTTCTAGATACAAGTCATTAGCACAAGAAATCTCAGTGATCCCACTAGAACATTGAGAAGAAACCATGTCAGTATCATCTCCCATCATTAAAATGATACTACTAATGCATTCCATTTCTTTGTTGTGTTATTGATACCGAGATTTTTGGCCTTCCTTTTCCCCTGCTGCTGGCATATGCAGCAGACGACCCAATCTCCCATTTCCAACGTTACTTTCTACAAAGAATATGTATACAAAATGTTCAAAACATTTGATGAAATAAGAATACACTTATACAATATGTACCTGATGAGTTAAGCGTGGAGTAATTAGAGAAGTTAGAGTGCATTATTGATGCATAACTCATTTGAGTATTGATCCCACGACCACGATAATTAGCATATGCTGGGCATTCCTTTGTTGAATTCTGGTTATGGTAGAGCATCAATGTTGGGATTTGAAATTGTTAATTCTCCTCTAAGTTGTACTAAAGGGAATGACACACATGCTAGTCCTTTTCAATTCCAAGACAGATGTACTTCTAAGGACTCTGATGCATTGGATTCAAGACCTTCCAATGTGAGGAAGAAGTTGTTTGATCTTGAATTTATGAATACATCGGATTTCCTTCAGATATCAAATAAACACTCGGCAAAAATTAACTTTACTCAATTAGGCTTAATAATAAAGTGGCTAAACCAGTCATATTTGTCAATGTGCTCAAGACTCTAGTTATTGCACTTGTTGGCTCACTTCAATTACCATTTCTAGTTAATCCAACAGCATTAGATTGAAGTTTCTCCAAAAGTGTCTTTTTCATTTCATTGATCAGACCTAAATTGTAAGCATTTATAGCATAAGTAGCCACCTGAATCTGTGGATCAGTCAATCCATTTCCTATAGCAACACCACCCAAATTTAACTTTTTTCTTTTAGGCAATCGGGCATTCTTCTTTAGTATATAAAAACCATGAAGGCTTCAATTAACCTTATCCTCCCATAGATTCCCTAACTTTCCAGTGAATAAAAAATTCTAAGTCCATAAACAATAACATTATATTGAATAGATAAATCCAGTCTCTTACTTCAGCAATTCAGATCCAATGTAAAAGCTCAAAATCGTATATAGACTTCAACAATTCAGATACTATGTTTTAGCTCTAAATCATATACAATTTATGCAAATTTATGACAACAAAAGCTGCACATCATATACAATTCAGATACTTACAACATCTTTCTCAATCAAAGACTTCTCAACTTCAATTTCTTCAATAGTTGCACATCTCAATATATAGGTGGTGGTCGATCTCAATAAAGAAATGAATTCTAAAAACAGTCAATCTCTTCTAGTACAAAACATAAATCCAAACTGCAGTTAGAACCAATGTTCTAAAATGCGCGTATATGCTTCGCATAAGCTCGCATATTCTCGATGTGTTTTCGAAACGCATCGCATATGGGGTATGCGTATGATAATGCGGTCAATTCATTTCGTTGACCGCATATGCGAGCATATTCTCCAAAATGTCTACGCATTGATAATTAAAAATATATTCGAATTATCATAACAAAATTCGACCCATTTTTATAACTTAAAAAAATTAAATTGAGCCCAATAAACATCAAATTGGCCCAAATCGCCTAAATCCATAAATTATATACAACAATCTCTTGAGTTTTGCTTTTGCATAAATCTTCATCTTGGCATTAATATAAAAATAGTTTTTTGAGTTGCTCTATTGAAATAAGGGAGCCACCGATGAAGATGATTTCGTATCGGATGACATGGAAGATGATTTGGATAAAGAAGAGGAGATTGAATTGGAATCCGATAAAGTGCTAGACAAGATTTAAAATTTTTTTAAGTCAATATTCTTGTTTAATCTAATTGTAGGAATTGATTACCAAGTAATCGTAGTATTTATGATTTTGAGCAATATGTTTTTGTTGAAAATTTGAAAAAGTATATATAAACTTGAAGTAATTATAGTATTTATAAATTTTTTTTTTGAAAATTTGAAGAATATGTATAAAAATTCAAAGAATGCATTATTTATTAGTTTAAAATATTAAAAATTGGAAAACGCATAATTACATATATGCTTCACATAAGCACGCATATTCTTATAATGCTTGATACTCGATCGAAATGTATTGTCACGCATTACGCATTTTAGAACCTTGGTTAGAACAAAATACACTAAATAAGAATACGAAATACACCCGGGGCAAAATAGTCATCCCCGCCGACAAACTTTTTTAATCGATTTCGATTGGAGGGCGCACATAATCTCGACATCCTCAATTTGTTGGAGCACGTTGATCCATGAATCAAGGGTACATAGAAAGAACCCAACTTTGGAGAGCTCAAAGGTTGACGAGTCGGGTCCGGGAGGGAGATTTGGGTAAGGTTGAGCTCATTATGCTGGTGGTGGTCGATTATGGAGGAAGAAGGCGACGATTCTTCTAGTTCTCTCACGCCTAGTATGGAGAGCGAGGAGGGTGTTTTTCGTGTTTTTGCGTTTCGTGTGTTTTGGCTTAAAAATGATTGAAAATGGCCAAAACAGGTTTTTACCGTTTTCCATTTTCTTCACGATTTTTCTTTTCTGTTTTCGAAAACGGGAAAGAGAACGCGTTTTCACTGTTTTGAAAAATCAAAAACAGAAAACGACTTGAAAACGCCAAAGAGAACGAAAACTAAATTTTTCTCCTCAAATTATTGTTATGCAACAATTCGTCCTCCAATTAATTACAGCTACAGTAAGTCCTCAATCTATTGAAATAGAAATTTTCGTCCTCTAACTTTAGAGTTGCGACAATTTCCTCCTCCAACTATTGTTATTCAACAAATTTGTAGATAAAACATTTTCATTCTCCGTGGACGGCAGTGCATTTTATAGAGATATTGTATTATTATTGAATTTGAGACACATAATATAATAAACGTAGATCTTCATAAGTGTAAAGTCTCTAAGGGTCTGTTTGATTGCAAATGTGAAATTTGGGTGGAAAAAAATAAATTACAGGGTAATGAATTGTCTAGAATTTATTTTAAAGGGAATTGTAATTAATTATGTTTGATTGGTATAATTTTTCACTTAATCCGTTGAGCTTTGTTTTTATGCAAATTATTAATTTTTAGGATAAATTTTTTTACAATTACGGATAAAATTTGTTTGGATGGCCAAAAAAAAATAAAAATAAATTAATAATCATTTTTTTTTTCATTTGGCTTTGTTTTTCATGCAAATTGTCAATTAAATGGATAATTTTTTTTTACCATTGAGTCTAGAATGTGTTCCAATTGTCAAAATAATAATAATAAAAAAAAAAAAAAAAAAAAAGAGAGAGAGAAAGCTGGAAAACTAATGACTGCCACTATCTAAAGAATTGGAATTCCTTCAAATTGATGAAAAGTGGTCACGTGCAGTCGCCACTAGAAATTGAATTCCAAGTCAAATTTCTGCAATCAAACACTATTAGGGTGTGTTTGATAGAAAGATGAAAAATGAATGGCAAATAAAATATTTGGCAGGGAAGTGATTTGCCTAGAATTTATTTTAGAGGGAATTGCAATTAATGGTATTTGATTGGTATAATTTTTCACCTAATCCGTTTGACTTTGTTTTTCATGCATATGGTTACTTTTTGAGATAATTTTTTTACAATTTGTATTAAAATTTATTTGGATTGCCAAAAAGTAAAAAAAAAATTAAAAAAAATTATTTTCATAAAATTTTTATGTTCGTTTGACTTCGTTTTTCATGCAAATTGTCAATTAAATGGATAAAAAATTTTACCATTGAATTTAGAATATGTTTTCATTACCAAAAAGTTAAAAAAAAGAAAAAAAAAAAAAAAAAAAACACCCAACAAGGTGGAAAATAATTTCTCACTAAAATTATAAGAAAATATTTTCCTACTTTTGTGCTTCAAGGGATTGTACATTAGAAATTGGTGGCAAATATTTTTCAGGGCAAATTTGACAAATCAAACAGCCAAAAGTAGGAACTAGGAAAATATTTTCCTAGTTCCAGGGCAAATTCGGCGTATCAAACGCGCCCTAATTTCTGTTTGGAATGAAATTCTTTTTCCATTTTCCTGACAATTGCCAGCCTATCAAACAACCCCTAATTAATTTTATTTTTTCTTGTGACATATGTGATCCAAAGAGATGCTGATGACCATCGACCTGATCATACCACACGATTATGCGGTCATGGTTCAACAAGTAGACCATTGGCATGAATATTCTTTATCATATCTGTAAGTTGGAAAGTTGATATAAATTGTAAGGCATGTGAATTGTGTATTAAAATTGAAGTTTGAACAATTAATAAAACTTTAACAAAGATTACGATACAAGGTGATGATAAAAGTTTTTTACTACTTGGTTACAAGAACGAGAGAAACGTAATTCAGAAATTCATTATTTGGGAAGATGGTATGTATCTTGGAATTTTAGTAGTTTTGGAGGGTTTAATTATATGGAATGTATGAAGGTAAAGTAAATAATAGGTTGTGGTTCTATAGAATGTATAAATAAAAATTGTGTTTGACTCGTTTAAATTATAATTCAAACTTTGTCTGCAATATCAGTTGGATTAGTATATCGTTCGACTCATCAAAATTTCACTTGAATAGATCGATATAATTCATTTTTTAAAAATTTTAAAACCATAAAAGCTTTGTAACAATTAAGAAGAAGAAACACGAATAAACAGATTAATAAAAAATAATATTATTTATTGAATAATGCTCATTGTACATTCTATGGATGACATGAAACTTGACATCATTTGCATTCCTTTGCAAATTCAAAATGTTATGTGGCGGGAAAGTGTGTTGAATTCAAAAACTGATCAATCATGTGCTGATACGTGGTACAACGTCAAACTTGATGTCAAATACAATGTACAAGTAACATGATTGTTATTTATTTATTTCAATTGATAAACCATGCTGTACAACTTGTAGACTCTCTCATATTTAATCACGAGAGGTACATAAATTCCATAAATTATATTCTGATAATAGAGTTAATTTCGTAAATTTGAATATCCAGTACTTAATAATCACTAATAATGACTGATTTATATATAATAAATAATTTAATTATTAAACGGCATATTAAAATAATGGCTGAAAATTCATTATTTCAGGAATGAAATTAGGAGGAAAAAAATATACACTGTATCTGTAGGGCCTTTTAAAAGATCAATTTTGGTAATGACTCGTTCGAGCATATTGATACAAAAACGTGTTATAATAATCGAATTACTTGTTTGAATTAATTTATAAGTAATGCTGTTTGTAGTCGCTCACTATGATAATCGTCTTACGTGACATACTGCAAATAACATTATTCTTTAATTTATTTTTAATGTTGTGGTCTATACCAATATATCGTAACTCTGTTTTAAAAAATCAATCTTATTGAAAATAAAAGTCACGGTTATGCCATAGACATTTATAGCATACACCATATCATCATTCTATACTTATTGTTGGGCCTCGTGGGATTGTAAATTTAGGGGTTGTTTGATAAAGTTTTTGATAGAAATAAAATTAGCAAATTTAGGTAAAAGTCACTAAAATATATGATTGAAAAATTGATACAATTTATGTGTTCCATAAAACATATGATTAAATTATTTTTTACTTTGATCTCAATTGTTTAGGGTTTGTTTGAGCTCAATTTTTTGACAAAAAAAGATTTTGTAATAGTAAATTTTGGAGGATGCATGACTAAAAGTAGGCGAAAACTTTGACTAATATGATATTTTTCTATACATTTTTTTTTTTTTTTTCAAAATTTAGCCATTGTTTGACTAATATATATTTTTTTGTTATTTTCAACCACACATTTTTCAATAAAAAAATATTATATGTAAATAATAATTCTTTTTTAGCTACATATTATGAGAGATTTCACAGAACTCCTCCAAAACGCACACAATAGGGAGATGGGAGGGGAATTTTTTTTGAATTTTTTATTTAGATGAGTCCCACATAGAGGGCTCACCTATTGTGCGTATTCTAGAGGGGTTCTGTGCAATCTCCTCTATACACTAAGCAAAATCCATTTCATAATAAATTTTACCAAACTTTCTTTATAATGAGACTTAAAGAAGGGATCAATTTTAGTCGAGCCATGGCTAAATGTCAACTCTTCAATGTCAATGTCAACGTTCGTTCGTCCCCCTCTCTTTTCATTTAATGACTTGAATTACACGGGAGAATAGACTTTTCCGTGATTGTTAGGTAACAAAACAATAGTCTAATTTGTTTTAAATAATAATAATAACAGCCTACAAGGAAAAATCTAAAAATCCTTCATTTATACAAACAAAAAAACCCCTTAATAATTTTTGTCTTTTTAATTTTTTTTTATATATAAACAAAGTTACTGTTTTACCCCTTTAGAAATAGTGAAAATGGTAAAAAGAAGTTGGGTGACCACGATGAAAGGTTATATGAAATTAGGTGGTCATGGTGAAATTTTATATTAAATTGGGTGACATGGTGATATAAAATAAAATTTGGTCGCCGTGGTAACACTAAAGTCCGGTTTGATCCACATTATTGTAGAATGAAAATGAAAAATATAGTTGTTATGACCCGACATAAAGATGAAAAGTAAAAAATTGTGACTGGATGTGATTGTTAACAGTCATATTTTTCATTTTATAGAGGAAAAATGGAAATCAAACGAGACCTAATTATAAAGTTGAATGACGATGAGGAAGCAAAATGAACATGATGACAGTAAAATTGGGTAATTATTGATGAATTTAATCATTCTTTAAAAGCTCTTTTAATTAAAAAAAGAAATTTCATAAAATTAGTCAAATAAGTTTAAAACTTTTAAATCTCAAAACTCAAAAGTTTATTTTTGACTATTGAAAAATCATACCAAACGAGCCCAGACATTGGATGTAAAATTCGTGGTGGAAATTAATTAGTTACAATTACTGTGAACAAAAATGGCGGAAATAATGGGGAAATTTCTGGGTCAGAAGAAACTGGGAATAAATAAATACCAAATCAAATTCTATAAACAAATTCATATTATTCAAACAGAAAATCACACACACACACACACACAACCAAAATTGCAGATTCTGTGTGTATGTGTGTGTGTGATTTTTCTGATTCCAATTGATTTGATCAATTGAATATTCTGCGCAAGATTATATATATACATATATTCTTGTACTCGTTCTGTTTCTCATTTTAGCAATAAATGAAACAAAAAGGTACGTACCATATATTCTCTCCCGCATGTTTACACTGCAGATTCATATTTTAAGAGATATATCGTTAATTTTAGCTGGGAGTTGGTTGTTATGTTGTTATGCACGTATATTCTACGTTCATCGTAGTATGCAGTTTATATATATTGAGCTATCTTTGGGTAAATTTGTTGTTTCGCTAATTTATCTGGTGATCTATAGCTCAAATTTTTTTGATTTGATTTCAACTTTTGAATCGTTGATATTCAGCACGGGGTTTCATAATTTGGGACTATTTTCTGGAGATTGATTTAAGATTTGATTTGAAATTGGTGCTATATTTTCGCCCACAAGCTCTTTGGAGATGAACAATTTCGCAATTTTTCGATACAGATACGAGATTTTAAATTTTTATGCTTAATTATTTGTAGGAAATATCATGAATGCTTATAAAACATGTAGATCAGTCCTTAGACATAGTATTAAATTCTTCCACGAAGACAAGACTAGGTTCTTTCGTTAATTGTTTTTTAATTCGACAGTCATATTTATGTCTTGGAGAGTTCAGAATCTGCTTAACCACGTCGTCGATTCTTGTTTGAACATTTGGTGCCACTGTTGGAATCAAGAATCCGCCCATTTATTGGAACCTTCAGTGGCTAATTGCTGAATTGTTCAGAACCGGGAGCAATTTCATTGATGAGAATCTTTTGGTAGACAAGTTTTAGCAATGGGGTACATGAATGCAGAGAAGAAATGGGTATTTCCTCTTGTTATAAGTTCATTACTCTGTGTTTTCCTTCTTGCAAACTCCTTCAATATGGGGCTCGTGTCATCGTTGCACACAATCAACTCTATCTTTTCAGTCTTCCCGTCCCGTGCTGTGTCCAATCAAACCAGTGTTTACTCTGAGGCAAAGGTTAATCAAGCTCCACCGCCTTCTGCTCTTCCTTCCGTTCCAAAGTTCGCTTATTTGGTTTCTGGGTCGAGGGGCGATTTAGACAAGCTTTGGAGGACACTTCATACACTGTATCATCCATGGAATTATTATGTTCTTCATTTGGATCTTGAATCACCTCCTCAGGAGAGACAGGAACTCAGTTCTCGAGTGGAAAATGATCCTGTTTTTTCGAAGGTTGGGAATGTGTATGTGAATTCCAAAGCAAATATGGTTACTTATAGAGGACCTACAATGGTATCTAATACTCTTCATGCATGTGCCATTCTTCTAAAACAACATAAAGATTGGGATTGGTTTATCAACCTCAGTGCTTCAGATTATCCCCTGGTGACTCAAGATGGTGAGCTTTTTCAATTGTTTCTGCCATCACACACTAGCAAGTTTATGCCAGCTATATTGCTTGTCGTTCTTCTAACAGCCAGTTCATTATTGCAGATCTTATGTACACATTTTCCAATGTAAGCCGTAAACTGAATTTCGTTGAGCATACAAGCAATTTAGGATGGAAAGCGTAAGTTTTGTGTGTGTTTGATTCAAGTACGGTGATCGATAAGATGGTAAACCAAACCATTAACGTGTAATAATATATATGGTTTTCGCAGGCATGGAAGGGGAATGCCATTGATTATAGACCCTGGACTTCACCAGAAAAACAAGTCTGATATATTTTGGGTAGCACCTGGGAGAACCTTGCCCACTGCATTCAGATTGTTCACTGGTCAGTTCACATATTAACTTCTACTTGACTAGTTGACATAGCATTTTCTGAATTTGCCACACTGCATGTTTTGCAGGTTCAGCTTGGATGATCCTATCGCGTCAATTTGTTGAGTATTGCATATGGGGTTGGGATAATCTTCCGAGAACCCTACTCATGTACTACTCAAATTTCGTGTCCTCCCCAGAAGGCTATTTTCAGACTGTTATTTGCAATTCTCCAGAGTTTAAACCGACTGTTGTCAACCACGACATGCACTATATTGCCTGGGATTTCCCACCCAAACAGCATCCCCATACCCTCTCCATTAACGATACTGCAAAAATGATCGAAAGTGGTGTTCCATTTGCACGAAAGTTCAAGAAGGATACTAGTGTATTGGATAAAATTGATAGAGAATTACTTGGTCGAAGAAATGGGAGCTTCACACCTGGTGGATGGTGCAAAGGCAAGCCTCGCTGCTCCAAGGTAGGTAATCCAACCGTACTCAGACCAGGAAGAGGCGCACATAGGCTTCAGCAACTAATGAATAAACTGCTGACAGACAAGATAGCTCACCATCCATGTGGTTAGATAAGTATCTGTATTGTTCCTGATCAACGACGAAGAAAGGTGCACACACAATCTGCATCTTTCATCACGAGCTTCAAAAATAACGAGTCCTAAGAGTATTGTATCAGAGTAAATGCTGCTCTACTCACACCATGTTTTGGTAGGTTCTAATTAGTAATGCAGATACCAAATCCGAAGATTAAATGATTGGTCAGGAGGATAATCCTGCTTACAACTATTCCATTGCTATATAACGAGGATCAGTGGATTGTACCCAAATTTACAGATTATAGATTATAAATACACAAATTTTCTCATTCAATATACCTTTTAACTGTTGGTACATTAAATTCACACATTTTATAGAACCCACAATTTATTATCACTCAAAAGTACTACCAAACAAGTACTTAATCATGGCCCGAGCAATCACTTTCTACCCCATTCAAAATTGGGAACTCAGGTTGATATGATATCACAACAAAATGCTTGATGAGAATTTTTGATATCTGTTTCTTGATAACAAAATGCTTGATAAGCAATAACTTCCTATTGATATCTGTTTCTTGTTACTATAACCTTCTATAAAGCAGATCCTAGGCATCAGCTCCTCTGGCTGTAGTCGCTTTTCTTTTCAGGTTTTGTCCCGGTATAAGCATTTGTTTTTGCTTCTCCAGTGCCCATGATTAACCAAATTAAACCATCTCCAAAAGCTTAATATGTCCCATGGAATTTGCTGCAACTAAGGTGGTCGACTGACCACGCCAGCAGACGGAGGAGATAAATTGTGCAGTGCCATCCATGTCGTCAACACAAAGTGAATCCGTGCCAGTAAATTTAAATGATAATACAGGCATAGAGAAAGCTTTGTGGTAGACGAAAACCTGTATAGAGAAGGATATTATCCAACACAGAAGGATAGAAACAATCATATTATTCTTGGATCAGACAACCCTTCCTAGAAAATTGACCAACTTCAGTTTACCGTTTCTCTGGAAAGAAACAGCGACAGACTTACAATTATAATGAAGTTTTAAGAAAACTATATTAGAGCACGAGGGGTCAAAACGGTTAGTGATATAGTGATGATGAGAGTTACCTCATTTGTTTCCGAGCCAGTTGCAATATAACCTTCAGATACGGATAAGCCAACAAAATTCTGCAACAACACAGTCTACCATCAGATGTCGAGTATGTTCACATTTCATTGGAAATTGATGGGAAAAAAATTATGGATTATGAATAAGGTCAGGATGACATTAGACAAATGCGGTCAACACGTTATGGGACATTTGCCTGCAGGATATGGACACTCTTAGGCAATTTGTTGTCAAACGACTTCTTCGGACAATAATGTAACTAGATTATTATTCCAGTCGGCTTCGACCATATGACTGTACGTTAAATCAACACTACGTATGAAATGCCCCGACCCCAGAGATTTAACGGGCCATTGGAAGCAACCTAATTAATTAGTGTTGCTCATGACCCGAGCTTCTTTCAGTTGGACGGTTATTCAATTGGAGGCCCACCTATTTAATTGCTAGCCTACCTTAATTGTTAATTGAACCAATTAACAATTAACCTATACCTAACTTACCTTATTTGGACTTGGGCTATATATATAAATTGGACTCTCCTCCATTTGATAGACTCTCACGCCTCTCTCGCCTCCAACTCTCTGTGCCTTTCTCTCTACGTGATTTCTTCTTGGTTTTGCTCCTGCTTTGTGCTACAGATATTACCCCCTTTTCTTTGTGATCATTCCTGTGTGGTTATTGTGAGTGGGTACTATTGAAAGGCTACCAAATGAAGAAAAACTTCGAAAGGGTCGGTTTGGTGATTCTACGTGGTGTTGATCGGAACTGAGTCCGGTAACGCCTTGGTTGTTGTCCATTTACACTCTACATCTGGTATCAGAGTGTTGTGTGAGTGATTGAAGGAGAATCGACCGGTTTTTGAAGGGGCCGAGCGCGACTCCTTACTGGCCGAAACTTCCACCTCGGTTTCTGGCCAATCCAGGCGTGACCCAGAAGAACGGAGACCGGCGTTGGACTCTGTAGGTCGTGGGCTCCAATCCTAGGAGAAGAATTCATCCAAAAATCGCGAGAAACGATCGATTTTTGGAGGGGGGCCGAACCGAAAAAACTCAAATTTCGGCCAAAGTACAACTCCGGTGGAAAAACGGAGACCGGCGTTGGACTCAGCAGGTCGAGGCGCCTCCAGTGGTGAAGCGTGTTCTCCGGCGACTGCTCCGACGACGGCGCGTGCGGCGTTCCTCCGGAGAGCTCTTTTCAGGCAGTACCCTTAATTTTACCTGCTGAATGTACTGATAATTTCTGTTTAGTATTTCAGGTTACACAGGAAAAGTTGGACGATTTTTCCCCTGGACAATCGCCTGAATTGCATTCTGCATTAGTTGCTGATCGCGTTGATACATTTGTTGAACCTCTAGGACGAATAGTGGTGGCCCTAAGGTAGCAAATTCGCATATCTCGTAAATTACGGACTCAGAAACGTCCGCTCTGGTAAATTGGCTGAATCCTTTACATTATCGCACTAGCAGATCATCGTGTGGGGTGATTATTAGGATTGGGGGTTGCCATTGCTTGGTAACCATTGCTTGTGCTAGAATTTAGGATTACTTGCCCTTACTTGGCGATTTTGTATCTCAACTTTTGATAGAATTGGCTTATTGTGCTGTGTGATATAATTGTCGCTATTTGGAATCTTCTGTGATTGGATATACCTGTTTTGTTGCATTGTCAATTCCGCTGCGTTGTTATTTCCGTTAGAATGCCCAGACCTTACCTGTTCAAACATTCCCTTGATCTGAGACCTCGCGAGTCTTATGAAACCCTGGGAATCTAGAACGGAGTATATTGTCTGTGACCCTAGGACTATTTTGTGTGGTTTGTCTTTGTCATTGTGATTCTGTGTTTTTTGATTAATTCATAAAATGACAAGTCACAACTTTGATTTGGGAATTTTTAATGAAAAAGGTGATTTTTCAATCTGGCAACAAAAATGAGGAGTATTTTGGTCCAACAAAAAGTTTCAAAAGTCATTGATGGCAATTACTCAGCCGATTTTTCAAAAGATCAAAAAGAAGAAGCCGATGAGCTTGCTTATACCTCAATAATTTTATACTTGTCTGATGCCGTTTTAAGAAAGGTGGGCAAACTGAAAATCACCAAAGAACTTTGGAAAAAATTAAAAGAACTGTATTTGTTTAAGTTTACCCTGAATAAGCTTTACTTGCTTAAACGTTTTTTCAATTTTAAAATGGATCCCTCAAAGGATCTTGATGACAATTTAGATGTTTTTAATAAACTTGTTCAAGACATTGCTAATTGTGACGAGAAAGTGTCTGAGACTTATAAAGCTATAATTTTACTTAACTCTATGCCTGATTCATATAGGGAAGTAAAAAATGCTATTACATATGGTAGGGACACTGTAACACTTGAAATTGTCATGGACTCACTTAGAAGTAAGGAGATGGAACTTAAAGCTGAAAAACATGATAAGAGGAGCGGTGAGATTCACATGATGCGGGGTAGGACTCAGTTTAGGCAAAACAGTCATGAGGGATACCAAAATAGAGGCGAGTCAAAGGATAATGGAGGTAGGAGGAAGGGTAAAAGTTGGTCTAGATCAAAGTCTAGGTCTAGGATCAGGAAATGCCATGGGTGTAGGAACACAGGGCATTTCATAAAGAATTGTCGTAAGAATAAAGATAATCAAAATGTTAAAGAGAGATATGATGTAAATGTGTTGTCTTCTGCTCCCAAAGATGATGTAGGTGAAGTCTATATGATTTCGAGTCCTGTTACTTTTACTGCTGAATTAAATCTAATTGCTAATTCTCGCATGCATGAGTGGATATTTGATTTTGGTGCTTCTTTCCATGTGACGTCTGAAAAAGATTGATTTGAAAATTTGCATGAATCTAATACGAGGCATATTGTGCTGTGTGACAATTTTGCTTACACTATTGTTGGAATTGGAGATATTAGTATTAAGTTTGACACTGATTTTGTGTACACTTTGAAAGACGTTAGATATATTCCTGAATTGTTTAGGAATTTAATTTCAGTAGGAAGACTTGAAAATGATGATTTCATTGGTAAAATTGGAAATGACATGTTAAAGATAATTAAGGGTGCATTAGTCTCCATTAAAGGAACTAAGAAAAATGATATCTATGTTACTACTGGAGAAGTGATTAGAGGTCTAAAACACTCTATCTCTTCTGCCAAGTTTGATCACACTCATATATGACATAATAGACTTGCACACGTAGGTATTAAAGGACTTAAACTTCTTAATGGAAAATGTGCATTTGGTAACGACTGTGTGTCTGATTTGTCATTCTGTGATCATTGTGTGCTTGGTAAGCATCATAGAACATCGTTCTCCACAAGTGTTCTTAAATCTAAAGGCATGCTTGAATATGTGCATTCAGATCTGTGGGGTCCTGCTAATAATCCCACCTCGGGTGGGAATAGGTATTTTTTGTCGATTATTGATGACTATACGAGAAAGGTATTAGTTTATCTTCTAAAAGATATATCCGATACTTTCCAAAACTTTAATAACTGAAAAAGGCAAGTAGAAAACCAAACTGGCAAAAGGATTAAGTACCTAAGAACAGATAATGGCCTAGAATTTTGTAACACTGAATTTGATAATATGTGCAAAGAAAATGGAATAACAAGACATATGACTGTTCCTTACACTCCCCAGCAAAACGGGGTAGTGGAAAGGATGAATAGAACCATACTTGATAAAGTGCGTTGTATGATGTTAAGTTCTGGCATCCCAAAGTCATTTTGGGGTGAAGTTGTTATGGCTGCTTGTTATTTGATTAATTTGACTCCATTTGCTGCATTAAATGGTGATACTCCTCATGAAAAGTGGTCTGGTAAACTTAAGTGATTATTCTGCCCTTAGAACTTTTGGTTGTTCTACTTTTTCCCATCAGAGTGAGGGAAAGTTTGAACCTAGAGCTAGGAAGTGTCTTTCTAGGGTATCCTACTGGTGTGAAGGGATGTAGGTTATGGGATAGAAGCTAGAAGGGGGTTAAGATCATTGTGAGTAGAGATGTCACGTTTAACGAGAGCAAAATGCCTTGCCTTAAGAGTGAATCTGAACCTGAACCTGTGAGCGATTCAGAACAGGGTGAAGAGGGAAATTAGTTTAAGGTGGAGTTAGGAAAACTTAGCACACCTGTTCCTGATACTCCGAATGAGGTGGAGATTCAGGATCAGGAACCCGAGGTGAAGAATAGAAGTGAGATAGTGAAAGAGGAGCATCCTGAGGAAGAAAATCCCTTGACCAACTATAACTTAGTTAGGGATAGAGAGAGAAGACAAACGAGGGAGCCTAGGAGATTCGGATATGAATCTGAGATAGCTTTCGCTCATGCTAGTTATGAGGAACTAGTTGATAGAGAACCAAAGACCTTTGAGGAGACGACGAAGAGTGAACAAGCTGAAGAATGGTTTAAGGCAATGAGAGAGCAGATGAGCTCCTTAGAGAAGAATTAAACTTGGGAGTTAGTACCTAGACCTAAGAATAAATTCATCGTTGATTGTAAGTGAGTTTTTAAGGTTAAAGAGGGTACGAGTGCTTCTGAACCTTTAAGGTTCAAAGCTAAGTTAGTTGCTAAGGGATTCACGCAGAAAGAGGGGATTGATTATAATGAGATTTTCTCACCAGTTGTTAAGTACACTACTATTAGGGTCATGCTTGCATTAGTTGCACATTTTGACTGGGAACTTGAACAACTTGATGTAAAAACTGCATTTTTACATAGTGATCTTGACGAGCAAATATTTATGAATCAACCAAAAGGTTTTAAAGATAAGTTGAAACCTGAACATGTGTGTTACCTTAAAAAGTCGTTGTATGGCTTAAAGCAGTCATCTAGACAGTGGTATAAAAGATTCGACTTTTTTGTACTTACTATAGGTTTTCAAAGAAGTAAGTTTGATTATTGCCTGTATTTTCAGCATAGTAGTGCTGATAATAACTATATATTTTTATTGTTTTATGTGGATGATATGCTTTTGATTGGTTCATCACCTAAGTGGATAAGCAATATAAAAACAAAGTTGATTGGCGAATTTGACATGAAAGACCTAGGGAAAGTTAAAAGAATCTTAGGTATGGAAATTGAAAGAGATAGGTCAAACTTCGCATTGTTCTTGCATCAGTCTCCTTACATTTCAAAGATATTGAAAAAATTTGGTATGAATGACTGCAAACCTGTTTCATTACCGTTAGATAATCATTTTGTGCTATCTAAGGATCAGGCTCCATGTAATGAATATGAAGTAGAATACATGAGTAGAATTCCTTATTCTAATGTGATAGGCTCTATCATGTACTTGATGGTTTGCACTAGACCGGATTTAGCTTTTGCTGTTAGTGCCCTTAGTAGATACATGTCTAATCCGGGTCCCGAGCATTGGGAAGCCTTAAAGTGGCAGTTAAGATATTTGAAGGGTACTAGTAATGCAGGTCTAAAGTTTGGTGTTAATAAAGAAGGCGTGAAATTGAAAGGTTTTTTAGACGCTGACTATGCAGGGGATAGGGATGGTAGAAAGTCGACTTCTGCCTATGTGTTTACCTTATCTAATTCTTGTGTTAGTTGGAAATCACAGTTACAACACATTGTTGCACTATCCACAACAGAGTCTGAGTATATTGCTACCACTGAAGCTATTAAAAAAGCTCTGTGGCTTAGAGGCCTACTTCATGAACTGTGTGTCTTGAATGATTACGTGGTAGTTTACTCTGATAGTCAGTCTTCAATACATTTATGTAAAAATCCTGTTTTTCACGAACGTACTAAACACATTAATGTTAGACTACATTTTATTAGAGACATCGCATCTCAAGAAGTGGTGAGACTTGAAAAGATACATACACAGTATAATCCTTCAGATATGGGCACAAAGGTGCTACCATTGGTAAAGCTTAGAAGTTGTAAAACTCTTCTAAACATTGGTGAAGGTAAGTAATTTCCAATTTTATCGCTCTTGTATATTGGAACTATTATTGATAAGTGTTTATGTTTCTTTTGCAGGTCATTTGACACCAATGTGGAGGTTGTTAGGCAATTTGTTGTCAAACGCCCTCCTCGGACAATGATGTAACTCGATTATTATTTCAGTCGACTTCGACCATATGACTGAACGTTAAATCAACACCACGTATGAAATGCTCCGACCCCAGAGATTTAACGGGCCATTAGAAGCAACCTAATTAATTAGTGTTGCTCATGACCCGAACTTCTCTTAGTTGGACGGTTATTCAATTGGAGGCCCACCTATTTAATTGCTAGCCTACCTTAATTGTTAATTGGCCCAATTAACAATTACCCTATACCTAACTCACCTTATTTGGACTTGGGCTATATATATAAATTGGACTCTCCTCCATTTGATAGACTCTCACGCCTCTCTCGCTTCCAACTCTCTGTGCCTTTCTCTCTACGTGATTTCTTCTTGGTTTTGCTCCTGTTTTGTGTTACAGATATTACCCCCTTTTCTTTGTGATCATTCCTGTGTGGTTATTGTGAGTGGGTACTATTGAAAGACTACCAATTGAAGAAAAACTTCGAAAGGGTCGGTTTGGTAATTTTACGTGGTGTTGATCGGAACTGAGCCTGGTAACGCCTTGGTTGTTGTCCATTTACACTCTACACACACATACTTATAGATCAGGACTACAGTCAAATTAAATGAATGAAAAGCCTATCACCAAAGACAATTACATTATTGTTTCATACTGCAAATGACGCGGGCAGATATCAGAAAAAGGTTTGAACCAGGTAAAATGGAAGTTCCTTGTGTAAATCAAAATAAGGAGGTAGAACGCTGGGATAGCCAAATTTGAAATGAAAAGAGCATAATGTTACTTGATCTTGTGCAATATAACTAGATTTTGAATGACTTTCTTAAAAGACAAATCAAGATGTCAAATAAATGGCATAATAGGAAATGGAATTTAATGGGTTTCATAAATAGAGAGAAAAGATTAAGATACCTTTACATTAAGGTGTCCTGTAAATGATTGAAGAGGATAATCTAGAACTCTTGACGTGCACATTGACAAATCCCAAAGCTTTATAGTGTTATCCGTAGATGCCGAAACAAGAGTAGATGAATCTACGAACTTCACGTAGCTCACAGTTCTATTATGCCCAACTAAAGTGCTTAGAGGCATTTTTGAGTTACGTAGATCATATATATATATTCTATGGTCAGCTGAACCAAAAGCCAGGGAATGGCCAGTATCCATGGGGAACTGAACGCAGCAAACATTGGCCTTTGTTCTAATGGTACCGACACTTGCTCCCTGCATTAGTAATCAATGTAAGAGAAACACCTTATTACATATTCAGAGTTCAATCTGCACAGATAACTAGATGACTGTAGTACGTTTAGTTTCAAAGCTGACGTCCATTAAGTACAAAAATAGAATTGCCTGATTGATATTCCAGAGTTTAACAGAGCCATCGTCGCTCCCGCTGGCCAGCATTGTTGGATCTGCCACTGAGAAATCAATAGACCAGATGCGCTGCTCATGTTCTTTCATTTCCATGAATATCTGGCTTCTCGTGACATCCCACACCTGCAAAATATATCACATAAAATAGTTGATTGTGAAGGTGAGTTATATGTAAACAGTATTTAGGGTTATAATTGTGAGCTACCTGCACCACCCCTTCAAAGTTACTCGAAGCGATCTGGCTTTTGATATAGCCATTCCAACATAGGTTGCTAAGCTTTGATCTACTTGTCATCTCCACCACAGGATAATGAATATCACGATATTCATTTACGATTGGATTGTATTCAAAAACTTTGATCTTCTTGTTTACACCAGCAGTCGCAAAAAAATCACCATCACGGTCGAAACTCAGTGAGCTCACCAGGTTGGATGAATTTAAAAGATCCCCTTGCTTCAAGTCAGCCTTAACTTTTAGCTTACTAAAAGAGAGATACTTAGATAATCCCTCTAAAAATGTATTCACCCATCCACCTTGCCTACACTCACTATACTGTTCTTTAGTGGAGAGATTACTAATCGAACTTTTGTCAGTAACTGCCATAGATCCCCTAACATTGCTGCTAACTGGAGAATGTTGAGGCAATGGTCTGGCTACTGGTTTGGCAGACCTGCGTCTTATCAAAAGGTAAGCTGATTCCAATTTTCTGAAATTCTTCATCAGCCGAGAACTTTTGGAGAGAACATTTCCCTGTGGTCCAGAAGGCAATTCTAAATTCTGATGCCCATCTGCCTGATCATCAGATTCTTCTGGGTTACTGTTATAAAGAACCTGCCTGAAACGCTTTCTAGACACTGAGCTACCAGAATCACCATCATCAATAATTATTCTATCTGGACCTGAAGTCAAATTCTTCCCCAACTCTAAACTCGAACCTCCTTTTGCCCTGAGAGCCATAAGCTGCTTTGTGACTTCTTCTATGTCAAAAGATATAAAGGAGATTGTCTCATGCAAGCTATCTGCAGCATCCTGTTTCCTTTGCTGCGTCACCATAAGAAATTCCAACAATAATTCCTGCTCCTCTATTTTTACTCTAAGCTCCATAGCAGCTTCTTGTTCTTCTATGCTATCTCTTGGTTCATTCAGAAAATCACTTTGCAACAACTCACTGTTATGCATAGAAGACATAAAATAAGAAGGGAAATTAATCTTTTGTCCGACAAATTACTTGCCAAGATTTTTGCAAAACCCACCGTGCAACTTCAAGATGAATCACCCCAAAGGGGTAGTTGAGGAGGGTTTGGGGTCACCAAGCAGCTACAGAAAAGCACATATAAATGATATCATCTTTTTTATGGAGACATAAGTAGGTGTGCCCAGAGACAATCTCAGAGTCTCAAAGAAACAGTTCTTACATTTACATTTGCTCACAAAAGCATTTAGTAGTTCAATACAACAGCCAAAACAACCTTAAAATTTTATAACATGAGCTTTGGATGACTTCCAGACAAATTGATCATTTCAAACCCACCAATATTCATGCTATTTTTGCTCATGATAGATAAGAAATTGGCTTGAGGACATAGTAAGCATCACACACATCAGCCTGAATCTATGAAAGGAACTTTTAGACTACAAAGGTTGATGTTTGAAGAAAAACACACCAGCTGGTGCAGTAGAAAACAAGAGAAATCTTCAACAAGAAGGCAAGTGGTGGAAGCATAAAAGCACAAATGCCAACTGAAATTTTAGAAATATGACAGCAAAAACTTGCCTCATTCTAGGCCGGCTACTTGGCTCAGGATGCAGCAACCATAAGCAAAATGAAACTTCTTTAGGCCAATTCAGAAGCAACTGAGGAGGGAGAACACGATGTTTCAGGCTTGCCATAGTTGTGCTTTTTTCTTCTAGAGAGCTAAATGTGCAGAATAGCTGGTAATATGTTATTAACTACATCAGTAAGGTGCTAGAAAATTTATTCTTGTCAAAGAAATACACATAAGTTCTAATTTAAACAGCATTTGCACAGGAAAAACAGAGAAGCTTAGCAGCCCCAAAAATACTCCAATTTGATTTATTTATTTATTTATTTAGCTTACTTCAAAGAGAAGGACTCCGAGCTGATAAATGTCTGAAGCAAAAGAATTAGTACCCCCAGAAAGTTCTTCTGGACTGCTGTACCAATTGGATTCCATAAGCAATATTTGACTCATTGGGAAGTAATACTTATTATCTTCTGTTTGCTCATTGTCGCTGGCTTCCGAAGCATGCATCGCCCGACCTGAACATAATTACAAGCAACAGATCAAAATCATTTGCAAAGATTATTTACTGAATTCCTTTCAAGCTGATAATTTATGGCCCCTAACTCACTTTGACCTTGGTGGTGCAAGTGTATGTAGAAGAAAATACGTAAAGGAAGCGAAAAATAAATAAAAGACTAATTATAACATTATTGAACGATGATCATAGGTCATAAGCACCTAGCACACATTTATTCCTATTTATAATAAAAAAAGAATAACAACTCTCCACTATTTTGTGACTAATGTCTATCCAAAGAGTAAATAACAAATATCAAATAGCAAAGTAACAACTTGCATTTTTCCTTTAATTTGAATTTAACAATCTTATCACTCCAAGAATTTCTGGTCTCCTTATCACTTGTTTGATCCTCGTCATTTTTTGCGGCCAATTGTGTGACATTTTTAACATCCTCCCGTAAACTATGTTGGGGTTGAATGCACAGTTTGTTTTAAAAAATTGAGAGTTGTCATGGACATTGATTTGGTGAAGAAGCCAACAATGGTTTTTATCTTCATTCTTATAAAGATATGTCATGTGTATATAAGCATTTCAAATACTTCCCATACTGAATGAGTTGTGTTTAAGCCTTTAACGAGTTTGAGAGTTTCTTCAAATTGTTGAGATGATCCAACTATGAATGAGGGAATGAACTTTCACAAGACAATGGATTTGTTAATTTTGGTGTGAAATTTGCTGCTTCTATTGTTTTGTTTGGATTTGGTGGGATGTATTTAATGGATGAGAATTAATGAGCAAATGCATGTAAAAGTTGTCAATATTTACGGATAGTAAAGTGATACTGGAAGAAATGACTTGTAGTGTGCCAAGTCCTTATAATGACTCTGATACCAAGAAGAAAATACGAAAAGGAAGCAAAAAATAAATAAAAGACTAATTATAATATTATTGAATGATGAGCATAGGCCATAAGCACCTAGCACACATTAATTCCTATTTATAATAAAATAAGAATAACAACTCTCCACTATTTTGTGACTAATATCTATCCAAAAAATAAATAACAAATAACAAATATCAAATAACAAATTAACAACTTGCATTTATCATTTAATTTGAATTTAACAATCTTATCACTCCAAAATTTTCTGATTTTCTTTATCACTTGTTTGATCCACATCATTTTTTGTTGTCAATTGTGTGACATTTCTAACATATGTGATGTGAGGAAAAGGTAATGATGAACCTTTAAAGTCGGCTGCTTGGCTGTTGGACCCGTCTTCAATAAAATCCGAACCCACATCCAAATAAGAAGCAGGCTCTATGAAAGAGACACGCTTAAACAAGGAAATGACAAAGCATGACGGCCGCACATTGCGAACAACAATTCCCTGAGAATGCGCCAGGTTAACAAAATCCACAATTTGCGAAAATATGTTAAGGCATTCAAGAGCATCATCCACTTTCCTTTCTGGATTATCCAACCATTGTCTCAAATTAACGTCACCGGATTGCGCAATTTTGTTGAGGGGCCTCATAGAGGCAGAATCTTCAGAGTCTCCAACTTGTGTTCTATAGCGGGTGGCGAATGGCCAGAGACTTCTTTCCATCCCCTTTCTTCCTGACATGAACCCAGACTCTTGGGTTGTATCGTCACCTGAGGACCTGATATTTCTTGCATGGATAATTCTAAAATTTCTATCCAAGTCCGACGAAGAACTCAATCCCCTAGAACTATTAGACATCTGCTGACCAGACTTCGACGAGCCTTCCATTATTATCAGCCTATTAAAATAGCTACCTCCATTATTATCCACCATTATTAAGATAATAAATGCAAAAGAATCCTGATAAACACACACAAATGTAAAATGAAATAGTCCAGTGACTTTTAACCAATTCTTTCTATTCCAGAGCAATCTTGAATGAAGAACACATTATACCCAAAATAGAAAACCAATTTGCTCCAGAACGCCACAATAGCTCCAAGCTACATCAATCGAGTACAGTGTCCAGTTGATAGTATAACTACGTTTCCTTTTTAGCATATTCAGATAAGCTTAAAGAATTCTTATTAATATGAACACCTAAAAGATCAACATAACAGCGTACCCTTTTTAGCAAATTCACAAATTATCAACAGACCAAGATAATTAGAAATGAAAAAAAAAAAAAAAAAACCAAATCATGACATCGACATCCATTTCAGTACTTGCAGAAACACAGAGTGTACCAGTGCGTATATGGCTACAAAGAGAGAGAAAGAGAGACGGACAACAAGCAATACCAATTATCAGCATGAAAGCAAAGTGTGGCTGGTGGGGAAAAGATTCAGATTCTCTATACTTTCACTCCCCCAGGCCCCAGATAGATACAAAAGAGCGTCGTGTTCTTTTCCAAACGAAAACACGCAGCCTCAAAAAATTTCAGAACCCCAAGAATTTTTGCCAAGAAAATAAAAACAAAAACACGGCCAAGAAGTTCGATACAGTACGGAGTGATCCATTTTCCGGTACTTATTCTTCCACTAAATTAAGAAACCCTATAGAGATTCTCTGTATCTATAATTAGTAAACGCAGTCATTCCTATTTCAATTCCAATGGCAATAATGCATTCTCATGTATGTTTGTATATGAACACGTGGCTAAATCACATCCTAGCTGCCCTTTCCTGAACAGAGAAAAATATCAGTATTTTATCCATTTGTGGTCCAGAATGACATCCAAATTCCAATGAACAGGCGCAGAACTATAATATATAACCAATGGCTTTAAATTAAGCTTGTTTGCATTTATTTGGATCACTAAATTTAAATATTTGTGAATTTTCGTTAACATTTCACTATTTAATATAATTATATTCTATTTTATAGGTATTTCATCGCCAAAATTTCAAATTGAAGGAGAAAAAGAAGAAATGAATGAATAAATTATCAATTGTGCAAAAAGAGAACTTGAATTTTCAAATTAAAAAAAAAAAAAAAATCTACTACAGTGCGAAGCTGCGGTGCCACTGTAGTTACGTTGCAGCGCCCATGCTAGAGCCTGCAATAGAGTTAGTGGCGCTACACACGGAAATAGGGTCTGTTTGGCTGACTTAACTTGTCTGGGACCCTTTTTGCAATTAAAAATCACGATTTTGGGTCATTTATTAGGGTTTTGGGAGCTACTTTTCTCTCATTATTCACTCTTCCATTCTTCACTCTCAAAAATTCTAAGTTGGGAGAAAATCTCATTTCTTTCTTTCTTTTTTCTTTTGATTTCTTTGGAACTTTTGGGCAAACTTGGAGCACATTAAGGGGTGGGATAGTTTGGAGAAGAAGACTCATTGATATTGAGCAACCATTTCTCTTCATCAATAAGTTTTTTTTTAAATTTATTTTTCCATTAATGAGTTGTAATAATTTGTTAGTTATTTGTGAATATTTCATGTGGAACTAAATATATATGTGATTGGGGTGATTTCAAACCCGAAAATGATTTTCTATTACTTTGTGCTTTATAGTTCTCTTGATTAATGTGCTTAATCCATTGTTATCAATGTTTATGTTGTTCTTCTTGATTATTTTGGTGTACAACTAAATGATTGAGTTGATTCAATGAATACTATTTTGAGATTTATAGTACGTAATCCTATTTATTCTAAAATTTTGTAGCAATTACATTTTAATAGATTATGTGAAATTTTCAATTGAATGTATGTTGATTAGCACTTAAGTAAGCACATCGAGCTTCTGAGTTTGCCCTTAATTCAATTCATATATTTTGTCGTAATGCTTTTGTTAAATTATATCTAGAGAGCTTGTTCTTGGTAGTTTAATAAATAGGGTTGGATAAAGAGCTTAATTTATTCAATTAAAATGTAAGAAGAAATTGAGATAATTGAGCTTGTAATTATTTTCGAGTTGTTGTTAATATTGAGAACGAAAATATTTTGTGATAATTGTAAGGAAAATCATTTTCGTGGTAACGAAATATCCCTCGATCACACTTTTCCATCTTTGATTTCAAACTACTTTGTTCACTCTATAATCCTAGTTTATTTCTCTTTTGAAATGATTGCATTCTTTAGTTTAACCAACCAAACCCCTCCCATTTAATTAATTCCGTATTTTACTTTCTACTTGTAATTGATAAAATTGAACCAATTCTTCACGGGAATGACCCTTACGTGCCATTTTACTATTTGAGATGACACTTTGAAGTTAAGTAAAGCAATTTAATTAGCACGTCTTTTAGACGGTATCAATTTTGGAGCCGTGTTGCCAGTGATCGTTCTATTGATTTGTTAATTGCAACATTTTATTTTTATTATTGTTCTCTTTATTTTTGTTATTTTCTTAGTCATCTAGGTTGTGAATGAGCAAAAAACCTACAACACACTACAACCTAAGATCAAGAAAAGAGATCGACACATCGAAAAGTGGAGAAGACATTTCTCCAGCTGAACTTCTAAGACAATTGAGCATTGAATCCTCAAGTGAGTCCGAGCACATAGATTCCGAAATGGCGAATGAAAATCAAACATTAAAGGAACTTGCAACTCCAACTTTATTCAGCAACCTCTATGAATTCAATATCCTCAATTAGATACGACATTTGAACTAAAGTTCGGAATGATTCATCTACTTCCCACATTTCATGGATTCGTCGGAGTGGACTCCAATAAACAATTGAAGGAGTTTCATGTGGTTTTCTCAAGCATGAAACCGACGAGTATATCGGAAGATCAAGTGAAATTGCGGGCTTTTCCTTTCACTCTTGCAGATGTTGCTAAGAAGTGACTTTATTATTTGCCTTCAGGTTTTATCACCATGTGGAATGAAATGCAAAAACTCTTTTTGGAGAGGTATTTCCCAACTTCAAAGGCTACAAATATCAGGAAAGAAATCTGTAGCATTCGACAATCTCAAGGGAAAAATCTCTATGAATATTGGGAGACATTCAAGAGATTTTATGCTAGTTGCCCAAACCACCAAATCAGTGAGCAATTACTTCTACAATACTTCTATAAGGGATTACTCCCGATGAAGAGAAGTATGATTGATGCAACTAGTGGATGAGCTTTAATGGATAAAACACCAACAGTTGCTAGGAATTTGATAGCCAACATGGCCGCCAACTTACAACAATTTGGTAGTAGAGAAGAGGCACCGGTTAAACAAGTAAGTGAGGTGGGAGCAACCTCTCAAATTAAACGACAATTGGCCGGTCTTACATCTCTTGTACAACAAATGACACTTGGGACAATTCAACAAGCAAATGTGTGTGGAATTTGTTCTATTGCGGGACATCCTACTGATGCTTACCCAACACTACAAGAGAGACCCACAGAGCAAGCAAATGCCATTGGGGAATTTCCAGTGCAACAGAGACAGAGATATGATCCATATTCTAACACATATAATCTTGGACCGAGGGATCATCCTAATGTAAGTTATGGAGGAAATCATTTCATAGCTCTACAAGCACAGTTTAATCCTTCCCCGTGCTTCAATCAACAAAGGCAACCACAACAATTTCAACCTTGCCAACAAACTTTGTCTCAAAGTTCAAGTATGTCTCTTGAAGATATGGCAAAGTCCTTGGCTTCTAGTACAATGCAATTTCAACAAGAGACAAAGACACCAATTAAGAATTTGGAGACACAAATGAGTCAATTAACTAACACGGTGGGTAAATTGGAGGCTCAAGAATCGGAGAAACTTCCTTCTCAAGAAATCAACCCGAGAGAAAATGCTAATGCCGTGACATTAAGAAGTGGAAAGATTTTAGAAGAGGTACCAAGGAAGATGAAAGAACATGTTGAGGAGTCAACGCAAGAAAATAACTTAGCATGTGAAAAAGATGAAACTACAATTCCAACCTCGGAAGCTAAAGTGAATTCTAAAAGTTCTTTTCCTACTAATGTTCACTCCTCTCCATTTTCTGGCAGGTTTACAAAGTCTAAAAGGGATGAACATGAGAAAGAAATATTGGAGACTTTCTGCAAAGTTCAAGTGAACATATCACTTTTGGATGCAATCTATCAAGTGCCCCATTATGCAAAGTTCCTCAAGGAATTGTGCACTAACAAGCGTAAATTAAAAGGTAATGAAGTAGTAAGCATTGGGGAAAATGTCTCGGTGGTTTTGTAAAGGAAACTTCCACCAAAATGTAATGATCCGGGAAGTTTTACCATTTCTTGCATTATTGGTAGCACTAGGATTGAAAAAGCAATGCTAGATTTAGGAACATCTATTAATGTCATGCTATATTCTATCTATGTTTCTTTAAATTTAGGATCACTTAAAGAAACCGGTGTTATTATTCAACTTGCTGACAGATCTAATACATTTCCAAATGGTGTGTTGGAGGATGTTTTGGTGCAGGTAAATCAGTTGATTTTTCCAGCAAATTTCTATGTTCTTGACATGCAAGATGAATCAACAACTTTGTCGCCACCATTGCTCTTGGGAAGACCATTTATGAGGACTACGCATACAAAGATAGATATACATGATGATACTTTGACAATGAAGTTTGATGGTGAGATTATTCGCTTCAATATCTTTGAAGCAATGAGGTATCTTAGTGATGTGCATTCTTGTTTTTCAATTGATATAATAGATTTTTTGGTACAAAAAACTTTTAAATTATCAAATGAAGATGCATTGGATACCACTTTGGTAAAAAACATTGATGGTAACAATCTCACCGAATTGAGCAAGAATCTACAATTGTGTGAGAATATTGTGGAAATCGTGGCATCACTTGAATCACTATCTAGTATCCCACCAAGGTATAATCTCTCCTATATTACTCTTCCGATATTTAATGAGAAACTTTTACCTTTGGTGAGGCAGGCCCCCACTTTAGAACACAAATCTCTCCCCGAGCATTTGAAGTATGTATATTTGGGAGAGGGAGAAACACTACCGGTGATTATTGCAAAAAATCTCATGACACTTCAAGAAGATAAACTTATCCGTGTGCTCAAGGAACACAAAATAGCTATTGGTTGGACAATAGCCGATATCAAGGGGATAAGCCCTTCTATGTGTATGCACCGAATATTGCTCGAAGATGGAGCAAAGATATCAAGAGAACCACAACGTCGATCCTCCAATGATGGAGGTTGTAAAGAAAGAAATCTTGAAATTGTTAGACGTTGGTGTTATCTTTCCCATCAGATAGCAAGTGGGTGAACCCAATCCAAGTTGTTCCAAAAAAGTCCGAAATCACAATGGTGACAAATGAAAAGAATGAGCTTGTACCAACTCGGATCCAAACGGGTTGGAGGGTTTGTATTCATTATAGAAAATTTAATTGTGCAACTCGAAAATATCACTTTCTTTTACCCTTCATTGATTAAATGTTGAAAATATTGGCAGGTCATTCTCATTATTGTTTTCTTGATGGTTATTCAGGTTGTTACCAAATTGTGATTACTCTAGATGACCAAGAAAAGACAACATTCACTTACCCATTTGACACATTTGCTTATCGTCGTATGCCTTTTGATTTTTGCAATGCTCCCGCAACCTTTCAAAGATGCATGATAAGTATATTCTCTGATTATATTGAAAACATCATTAAGGTATTCATGGATGATTTCAGTGTTTATGGTAATACTTTTGATACTTGCCTGAAAAATCTCACACTTGTTCTTAAAAGATGTATGGATGCTAATTTAGTACTTAATTGGGAAAAAATGTCATTTTATCATTGATCAATGCATAGTGTTAGGGCATGTCATTTCATCCAATGGAATAAAGGTCGATAAATCTAAAATTGATTTAATTCGTTCTTTACTTCCTCCAACAAGTGTGAGAGAGATTCGATCTTTTCTGGTCATGCAGGATTTTATCAAAGGTTTATCAAAGATTTTTCAAAGAATGCAAGACCATTATATAGGCTATTGTAAAAAGAGGTATCATTTCATTTTGATAAAGATTGTAGAAAGGCATTTGAGAGCTTGAAGGAACTCTTGACATCGGCACCCATCATTCAACCACCTGATTGGACTAAGCCCTTTGAGTTGATGTGTGATGCTAGTGACTTTGCATTAGGAGCTGTTTTAGGGCAATGAGTTGGAAGGACACCACATGTTATTTATTATGCATCAAGAACTTTGAATGATGCCAAATCAATTACTCTACAACTGAGAAGGAGCTTTTAACAGTTATTTTTGCCTTAAAGAAATTTCAATCATATATTATTGGCACTAAAGTAACTGTCTTTTCTGATCATGCAGCTCTTAGGTACCTGCTTGCCAAGAAAGAGGCAAAACCAAAGCTCATTAGATAGATACTCCTCTTACAAGAGTTTGACCTTGAGATTAAAGACAAAAATGGGAGTAAAAATTATGTAGCCGACCACCTCAGCCGTCTTATCCACGAGAGAGAAAATCTCCCATTGCAAGAGAGCTTCTCTGATGAACAATTGCTTCATGTCACAGATACATTCCCTTGTGCGGATATTGTAAATTATTTGGTTACTAAGAGAATTCCAAGCAACTTATCTACTGCTCAAAGGCAAAAACTCAAGGCAATGACCTAGTATTTTGTGTGGGATGAACCATACTTGTGGAAACATTGTTCGGATTAATTGATAAGAATGTACGTACTTGAAAATGAATTTCATTCAATACTAACATTTGTCATTCCTATGCATGTGGTTGACATTTTGGAGCAAAAAGCACGACTTTCAAGGTGCTTAAGAGTGGATTCTATTGGCCCATCCTATTCAAAGATGCATTCCTCTTTTGCAAATCTTGTGATAGATGTCAAAAAGTAGGTACGTTGGGAGCTCGAAATCAAATGCTACAAACACCTATTTTTTTTGTCGAAATTTTTAATGTTTGGGACATTGATTTCATGGGACCTTTTTCTTCATCTTATGGTAATCTTTACATCGTACTTGCCATTGATTATGCCTCAAAATGGGTGGAAGCAAAAGCCACTTGAACTAATGATTCTAAAGTGGTTGTAGATTTTGTCAAGTCCAACATTTTTGCAAGGTTTGGAACACCAAGAGCTATTATTAGTAATGTGGGACTTCATTTCTGCAATCGTTTTTTTGGGCCCTATTGAAAAGATACAACATCACCCATAAAGTGTCTACACCTTACCATTTGCAAACTAGTGGGCTAGTCGAAGTGTCGAACCGAGAGGTCAAATCCATTCTCGAAAAAACTATGAATCCCAATAGAAAGGATTAGAGTCTTTGCCTCAACGATGCACTTTGGGCTTATAGGACGGCATATAAAACACCGATTGGCATGTCTCCTTATCTGTTAGTTTATGGTAAGCTTTGTCACCTCTCGGTTGAACTTGAACACAAAGCATTTTGGACAGTCAAACAATGCAACATGGACCTAGATGTGGCGGGTGATCAAAGAAAGCTTCAACTCAATGAACTTGAGGAAATTCGAAATGATACCTATGAAAGTTTAAGAATTTACAAGGAAATGACAAAGACGTACCACGATAAAATGATTTCAAGGAAAACTTTTATTGTTGGACAAAAAGTTTTTCTTTTCCACTCACACCTTAAGTTATTTCCAGGTAATTACGTTCTAGATGGATTGACCATTTTGTTGTTACTAATATTTTCCCCATGGTGCGGTTGAATTCAAAACCTTGCAGACTGAGACGGAGTTTAAGGTGAATGAGCATCGATTAAAGCCATATTTTGAACCTTTTATATCTCAAAACATGGAGGAAATGCGATTGGAGGATCCGATTGAACAAGCATGAGCAAGGACAAAGTCTAGTTAAAGACAATAAAGAAGTGCTGGATGGGAGACAACCCATTGTTCTTTATTTACTTATTTTGTCTAACACTTTTTTTTTTGACTATTTTTATTATTCTCATATGACAGATTTTCGAGCTTCACAATAAAGCTTTAAACTTTAATAGCCGCCAATGGAAGCCTACCATCCTCACAGCCCTCACTGTCAAAACCAACTTAGAGGAATACTTGAACCTCTTGCTCTTTCTATTTCTTGTTTATACATTAAGGACAATGTACAATTTAAATTTAGGGGTGTGAATGTTATGCTTGTTTGGATGGTTCGATAGCTTTGCTAGTATGCTTTTAGTTGTTCTATTGCATTGATTTTTGAAGTGTGGACATGAATGTTATATGTTGTTT
This sequence comes from Osmanthus fragrans, assembly GCA_019395295.1. Taxonomy (NCBI): domain Eukaryota; kingdom Viridiplantae; phylum Streptophyta; class Magnoliopsida; order Lamiales; family Oleaceae; genus Osmanthus; species Osmanthus fragrans. Next base: position 3,685,815 of record CM033342.1, read on the forward strand.
ATTTTCATCCACTTATTCCATGTTTGACTCTTTATGGAGCACATGAGTCATGAGATTCATTACACGCACTTGTTGGTAGTACTTGAAGTTGTTAAGGGAACTTAAATAACCATGTTGATAATTCTTTGATCACTCTACCAATGAAAGGATAAGTTTGGGAGTGTTTGAACTGCTACAGGAAATTATTTAGAATTGTATTTATTCTCTTCTCAATAATTGATTTTGTAGAGTGTTCTCAGATTTCAAATGAAAGTTAGATGTTGTTTTCCATCTGTTTTTGAATAAAAAAAATCTGTACGAAAAAGTTGCACACCTTAAGGAGTGTGAGTCAACATTGAGTAATCTGACCCTATACATCACCAATGTATAGGAGACGATCTATGAATGAAGAAGGCTACCCTTAGAGACCGGAGCGAGAACTACCTACATTGAAAAATTAAAAAAAAAAAAAAAAGAGTTGAAGGATTGATGGACTATGAGTAATTTGCCTAATGTAAGTTTGTGGTCTAAGCACTCAAAATTTTTGGGAATGAATACATGCCTAGACGGTTGATTTTATCGGTTCAAGCCTACCAAATTTGAGAGAGAAAGATTGAGTGATTTGAGAGCAACCTTAAGTTTTTGGCACCTTAGGATAGTGTAAAATATAAAGTTTGGAGGAGCGTGCATCCTACGAGTGAGAAAGGAAAATTTGACCATTGAGGGTCGGGAAAATCACCAACTTGTGTATTGTGATGAATTAGAATGACTACACACACAGGAATCAAGCATGGTGTAAGTTGAAAAGTGTTTGTTGTAGAATTTTTGTGTACATTTCATAAATTATTGGCATAATGTGAGAACTGAAATAAGGTGATAAAATATCTAACTTTTGAAGTATTTGTTATTATAGTCTTATCTTTTTGTTTTAATTGATGTGTTTGTACGCTTGTTTGTGTAACTTTGTTCGAGGACTAACAAATGTTTAAGTTTGTGGGTGTGATAAGTGCTCGTTTTCACACTTATTTGGGCCGTTAAATTTAAATATTTGTGAGTTTTCGTTAACATTTCACTATTTAATAGAGTTATATTTTATTTTGCAGGTATTCCATTGCAAAAATCTCAAATTGGAGGAGAAAATGAAGAAATGAATGAAGAAATTATCAATGGTGCAAAGAAAGGACTTGGATTTTCGAATTTAAAAAAAAAAAAAAAAAAATCTGCTACAGTGCGGCGCTGCAGCGGCTACAGGCGCCTACAGCAGAGGTAGTGGTGCCGCGTATGGAAATAGGGTCTGTTTGGCTGACTTAACTTGTTTGGGACCCTTTTTGCAATTAAAAATCATGATTTTGGGTCATTTATTAGGATTTTGGGAGCTATTTTTCTCTCATTATTTACTCTTCCCTTCTTCACTCTAAAAAACCCTAAATTGGGAGAAAATCCTCTTTCTTCTTTCTTTCTTTTTCTTTTGATTTATTTGAAACTTTTGGGCAAACTTGGAGCACACAAATGTTGGGATAGCTTGGAAAAGAAGACTCATTGATATGAGCAACCATTTCTCACCATCAATAAGTTTTTCTTTCTTTAATTTATTTTTCTATTAATGAGTTGTAATATTTTGTTAGTTATTTGTGAATATTTCATGGGTAACTAAATATATATGGGATTGGGGGTGATTTCAAACCCGAGAATGATTTTCTATTACTTTGTGCTTTATAGTTTCATTGATTAATGTGTTTAATCAATTGTTATTAATGTTTATGTTGATCTTCTTGATTATTTGGGTGTACAAGTAAATGATTGAGTTGATTCAGTGAATGTTACTTTGAGATTTATGGTACGTAATCGCTATTTATTCTAAAATTTTGTAGCAATTACATTTTAATAGATTATGTGAAATTTTCAATTGAATGTATGTGGATTAGCACTTAAGTAAGCAAACCGAGCTTATGAGTTTGCCCTTAATTCAATTCATCTCTTTTGTCTTAATGCTTTTGTTAAATTATATCTAGAGAGTTTGTTTTTGGTTGTTTAATGAATATGGTTGGATAAATAGCTTGTTTTATTCAACTAAAATGTAAGAAGAGATTGAGATAATTTATCTTGTAATTATTTTCAAATTGTTGTTAATCTTGTGAACAAAAATCTTTTGTGGTAATTGTAAAGAAAATCATTCTCGTGGTAACGAAATACCGCTCGTCATACTTTCCCATCTTTGATTTGAAACTACTTTGTTCACTTTATAATCCTAGTTTATTTCTTCTTTGAAATTATTGTTTTCTTAAGTTTAACCAATCAAACCCCCCAATTTAATTTATTCCATATTTTACTTTTTATTTGCAATTGATAAAATTGAACCAATCATCTGCGGGAATGACCATTTCTTGTCATTTTACTATTTGAGACGACTTTTAAGTTAAGTAAGGAAATTTAATTGACACATTTTTTAGACAATATCAAAGCTAATCAGAGGATGCAAAATAAGTTCAACTAATTGTTAATTGATAAATTAATTATGGAAACGTATTGGACCTTCACGCAATTAAAGAGACTGAGAAAACATTAGGCCCGGTTTGATAGGGTTTTTTATAATGGAAAATGGAATTCGTTTTTCACTTCCATCTTTTTTGGTGTTTGATGGGCAAAATTTTCAATGAAATTCATTTACTTGATTTCACAATTTTCTTGATTTTTGATGAAAATATTTTTCCGCCACTTTGGTGAGAAAAAACAATTCAATTTTTTTTTGGCAATAGGAACAAATTCTAAATCCAATAATAAAAAAAATTATCATTTTAATGGACAATTTTCATAAAAACAAAGTCAAACGAATTATATTCGGTATACAATCTTTTATTATTATTTTTTTTGACAATTGAAACAAATTTTAGAGTCAATTGTAAAAACAATTATCCCTTTAATGAACAATTTTCATAAAAATAAAGTCAAATAAACACCAAACTTTAAACATTTTTTGGGTGGAAAATTATTTCAATCAAATACAATTAATTACAATTCTCAGTAATTAAAATAAATTTTAGACAATTCAATTTCTTATAATTTTTTTTTTTTTTTATCCAAATTTTATCTTGCAATCAAACGGACCTTAAACTTTATGATTATACTTTAAAACTTCAAGAGTTACACGCAATTAAAGTATCAAATCAGTAATTTACATATCACTTTTCACGACAACACAGTAATTTGAAATAGTAGAATAATAAAATATGTAAAGAGACGGAAATTGACCAATAGAAAGAATTGATTTTTATTAGAATATTTGCTAGGTGCAACCGTAGATTGAACTGAATAAAAAGGGACAAGTCTCGCCGTTTAGGGTTTACGAGGATTTAAGTTGGTAACAACAAATTTACAAATACAAAATTGTAGTTTTCATAATCCATTTGACAAGGTTTCAAAATTTGTTCTTATTTCTTGTAGAAGCATTTTTTGAAGATGTTACTTTACTCCAATTATTTTGTAAAAGTTCTAGACACACAATTAATTTTTAAAAAATTATTCAAATATATTTCAAAACTTCTCGAAAACCATGCAAAAGGTTCTTAGTTTGGTCCATAAAATTTGTGGGTCCCATCTTATATAAGATTTTAATTTTAATTTTTTTGCCAAACATACTCTCAGCTCTTTATTGTAAAATGGCGATTATATTCAAGGTACAATTTTTTTGCTTGCACCACATTTTAATTACACTTAAATTTCTTAATCTTTGCTCATTATAGCACTTATGTTCCTAACAATTTTTCATGTCGTTCTTATCCTCAAACTTCTCATTAGTTCACACATTTCATATTTAATAATAATTTTATGTCCAAAAGTCCATTGAAATGGCCTAAAACAATTTTTTTTTTATCATATTTATTAAAAACTAAGTAAAAAGTGCAAAAAAAAAAAAAAAAAAAAAAATTCCCCTCATTTGAAAACACGAAAATAAAATATTTTGATATAAATTATCATAAAAAAGAGACGTACTAATTAATGAAATGTTGAAAATAAGAATTGGAAAAAAGGTTAAAAAAATAATTGTTATAATGAACAAAGATTAAAGAGTTTAACTATAATTAAAATATGGTATGTCAAATAAAAACTGGGATGACAATATAACCAATCATTGTAAAATTATTTCCTCTACAATGAGAACAGCAATTACACGTTTAAAATGCCCAGTTACTAAAGCTACAACTTAGAATTTCATGGATTTCAACCAAATGGTTGCAGAGAAAGCCCACTTACATCTCATCGAGAAGAACATCAGAAAGATCAAGAGGAATATGGATCAAAAGGCTCTGAGGTTTCTTCTTCATTTTTGAAGGAACTATTGTTACACTGTGTTTATTGTCCATGTACTCGATCCAAACTCGATATTTCCCTCCATAATTCAGCTTCAACTTGGTGAAGTATTTTCATCATTTTCCATAAGACCAATATTCGGCTTCGTGGGCAACAAAAGATGTAATATAACTAATGTCGAACCCAACGTGATTATCATTAATATCAGCGAATTCTTCATTGTGAAAACATCAAATTCGATCCCAAAAACATGGTTATTAGCATCACCATTGTTGGTTTTATTCAACAGGCCAAGATGTTGAGTTGCCGTAGCAACTTCTACGCGGGTGAAGAGGATAAAAGTAATTTTTGTAAGGTATGATAGAGAAAGCGAAGAAAGTCTAAAAGGGCAGGACATGTTTGAAATTTGATGATTTTGTGGTGATCTTTGAGCTGTATAAAGCTCTGCCGATGGAAAAAGTGGTGCTGTTTGTAAGCGTAATGGTACCTTCCCGGGAATTTAACGTTGTAGAGCTAGAAAGTGAAAGATTTAAATCTTTGAAATTATTGTACACGATGTTAGGAATTAAGGACGAGATTATATGATATTATATGAAGTAATAATCACAACACTAGAAGAACACAAAAACAATTAGTGGCCTAATTGCTGCCCAAAAACTTCTCATACCCCTTTAAAATCTCTTTCAACTAATCCACGAACATTCAACGGAATTTGGGTTACAAAATATTAAATCTCCACCTTAATACAAATTTTACTGCAATGAACAAACTTGAAAAAAAAATTCTCCAATGCAAGGGATAAACTAATGGCTCTTCACTCCAAAAAAAAACTCTAACAAAATTCTCGTACTCTTCCACGAAGTCTAACTTGGACAAATCCAATCAACTGAATTCAAGCACGGATAAGTAGAATTACCTCAAGCACCAAAATTTGCTGGAATTATAACCATAAGCAACAAAATTTCAATAATTCTAAAGTTACAAAACAGGGCCAAAACAAGTAATAAAATAGAATCAACACCACAAAATGCATTTGTAAAAAGTTTTTTCTAGACTCAACACTTTCAACCACACTTAATGCATATGCAACTAAATCAACTTCTTTGTACCTTTGTGGAGGCTTAGAATCTCTCCTGTGTCTGTCTCTAACAATTGGTGGTGGTAAAGCGGCATTATCTATCATTCTATACTCAACCGAGCTGTATTCTTCAACATGAACCCCAAATCAAACTCCAACGGTATTGTACCAAACTAAATATCCACTGTATCAAACTAAATATCCACAAAAGTTCCAAAACTTTGTCGATAGATCTTCAAAGATTCTGCACAACCTTGCAAGATATACAATGGGACCTTCGCTATCCCTCCAACACAATATGGGCACCTTTTCAAATATTTAGAGCTCTAAATTTACCATTGACCATAAACTCTTTTAAATTAAGAGTACTCAAATAGATTAGATATCTCTTCAAATTTGAAACGTGTCTCACCTCATCAAGTATTCTAGCCGTCCCATCCAACATCTTAAGCCTGAACCTTTCTGTAACGACCTAAAACTTGAAATTTGAAATTAGAACAAAAACAACAATGTTCCTTATGTTTCTTTCAAAAACTGGGTTAAATTAAAATTTCTAAATTCTCTTTTAACTTTGTAGTTACTGAATCATTGTATTAAATGTTCTAAAATTTATCGGTAACAAATGATTTTAGGTAGATAACTTTGATTTGTTAAATAGCGAAACTAAAACGGAGGGTTCAAATGAATGTTAGCTTGCATTAAAGGAGTTAGATTCAGCAACACGCTACCTAACGATCAAGCTTAGTTGGACCATTTTTTAGATATATAATTTTATGAAAATTTTATAGTATTTTCTAAACTCATTCAAGTACAACATAGTAAAATTTCAGAATTTTCTAAGATCGTTTATGCACTCCAATAGACACTCAAACACACACACACACACACACACACACACACACACATATATATATATATATATAGATTCTCGGGTACACTGAACAGAGCACGCTGAAAATGGCATAACTTATTTTACCGACCTTCAATTGACTTGATTCCAAAATCAACGGATAGAGGACTCATAGGTCTTTCAAACCTCGAAAATGTAAAGAATTCAGTTTGGACTGAGGTGACAAAGTCTCACGTTTTAATCTTAACTTCTTTAACAACTTTAATTATATGCATACTTAAACTAAATAACAATTTAAATGTTCACATCAAGAAATAGAATTAGGAAATCTTAAAGAAAGATAAACTAACATCTTTTAAAAATTCAACATGTTTCATCACGAGTAAGAAATAGAAACTCTTCAAATGTGACAAACTACAAAAATGATTCACCTTTCTCCCTTTGGATCCTCTGCAATCCACGTAAATCCCACTTCATCGACCAATCCTTTAATCTGAAAAATTTGTCAATATAAAAGGTGTGAGCTTTGAGTTCAGTAGGACTAATATCACATGGTGCATCCTTTTGGTCATAAAAAAACACACACACACACACACACACACACACATAGAGAGAGAGAGAGAGAGAGAGAGAGAGAGAGAATTTAACATTTCACGTAGAAGAATACCAGAAAATTCATGATTCTGAAGAATCCCTTGAGGTCATAGAAGCCGGTTATGGTTATACATAAACTTCTTTATTCATAGCTTCATAAATTCTAACACACATCACAATCATACATATATATACATAATGAACAAAAAGGTAAATACTTAGCACCACCTACCTTGATTTTCTTGAAATATAAATGAATAAAATGTGTAAAAGTCTTTTCTCCTTCACATCCTTACTATTCTTTTAAGCTTAATTTAACATAAAAAAATATTTTTGAGAGAAAATAAGAGTAAATTCGGATTTGAGGAGAGGTATAGTGAAAAAAATGACCTTCTTCTTTTTGTAACATCATTTTTTAGTGAAAACTAAATGGGAGAGTTATATTATCATTAACATTGTTAAACTGAGTCTTTAACTGCGAATTTAAAAAGTTTCAAGCCCATAAAAAATAATTCTTATAAAAAGTTTAATAAAACATTTATATAATGAAAAATAGAGGAAAATGAACTATTCATATGATTTGTAAACTGTTTGTATGAATGTCCACTAATAAAACAATTATTCCATCCAATTAATTTGATATAATTCTTCTTAATGTGCAAAATGAGGAATTTTCAACTCAAAAATAATTTATAAAAAATATGCATGGTGATTCGAACCTAAATTGTCTATATAAAATACCATGCAGATGACCATTGTGACAATCCAGTTATTCATTAAATTTTTGTAATCAAATTTTCTTAAACTTAGCTCCTATTCGTTTCTCGATTTTCCACCTGATTTTTACCATTTTTCTAATCGTTGCCCTTCCATTTCAACCTGCTTTTGTTGACTTCATTCTCACATGGGCCGTCACTTTACTTTGGCAACGGTACAAAAATTGCTCTTAATTTTGGGAAAAAGTGTTGACAGACAAAGGCTTAATGTCTTAAATTGTTGGATTTTTAAATAACTTATGACTTGAGCTTTCATAACCTTAAATGGATCGAGCTTTCATAGTTCATTCCTTAAATAAGCTACATCAACCCACTTAAAAAATATAAAATTTGGGACCTTACACTTTCAATACCAACTACTTTATATGGTGCGTTGTTTCCCATAATCACGACACCTTTCATATGTTGTAAATGAATCCATGTTAGGACACATATGAAAAGCACAATCTGTTTCAAGAATCCAATCATTGCCAGGTTTGGAGTCGTCATTAGAAATAGCCAAAAGTTCTTCGTCACTGTAACAATTTTCTACAACATTGGCTTCATCTGAAGTTTTCTAGTTGCTTTCCCTTCATAATTACAGCCAATTTTCTTTATTATGTAACGTGTAGTATTCCTTCTTGACGTGCCCTTCTTCTTACAGTAGTTACAAACTTTATTACCAGACTCCGAATTGCCCGTTTCATAACCACCCTTCTCTATAAGCATTAGATCCAACAAGACACTTCATCTTCTCATTTCAAAACAACGCATTATATACTTTTTCAACGGTTAGAGTATCACAGCTATATAATATCGTATCTCTAAACGACATAAATGAACCGGGCAACAAAAAAATAAAATCAAACTTAAATCATCTTCGTCATACTTAACCTCCAAAGTTTTCAAATCAGCGATAATTGCTTTATTGACAACAATGTGATTTTCTAATGATCTATCTTCTAGTCATACCATGAGAATACAAATGCTACTTCAAATGTAATTTGCTAGTTAGACTCTTAGTCATACACAATTTCTCCAACTTCAATCATAACACATTTGCAATTTTTTTTTTCAAAACATCTTGAAGAATATAAATCGAAAGATGAAGATGAATCTGTGATATGGCCTTTTGATCCTCACGTTATTTCTCCTCCATCGACCAATTTGAGAGAATCTTGTCAAATTTCAACTAGCGTCATCCAAATCCAAATAAGCAAGAACTATTCACATTTTTACCCATCACAACGAGAATCTAGTGCTGCGATCCAAAAGCGAAATATCATACTTCATGGTAGCCGCCAGAAGAACAAAACCTCGAATAAATCAAACCATAATCTCTAATACCACTTGTTAGGAATTAAGGACGAGCTTTTATGACATAATATGAAATAACAATCACAACACTAGAAGAACATAAGAACATTTAGCAAAGAATGGAGAATTTATTAGTACGTAGAAAGAATACGAAATATTGTGTTTCCAGTATAATCTAACTCTCCAAAACTCATACAAAGTTATATGAAAGCTAAGAATCCTGTGAACTATATATAGGACCCAAAAGAACATGTTTTTGATGAAAAGATGATAAAAAAACAACGTAAAAAAAGAAAACAAATTATTTTTTAATATATATGCCGCTCAAGTGGCAACCTCGCGCAGGACGAGTGGAGTGCGATGCTCGAGCGATAAGCGGACAATAGGCGAGCTACGACATAAGCTCTTCCAATGGTGTCCAGACGCTGAGTTTCGATCCCAAATTGATTCTAAACACCTTGTATGACACCTAAGCGCTCGAATTGGGCCATCCAATTGCTACCCCAAAACTTCTCATACTCGTTTAACACTTTTTTCAACCAATTCATGAACATCCAATGGAATTTAAGTTACAAAATAACACACGAAATGAAGAGCAAATGCAAATTCGAAGAAGAAGATCAGGAAGAAAAGATTCAATGCCCTTTAGCCGAAAGCAAAAAAAAAAAAAGAAAAGAAAACTTGCGCGAGCCTTGTTTGGAGGCTAGGTTTTAATATTCTCCTTGTTGAAGTCCAATTTATAGAATTTTCCAGTCCACTTCCTTGACTTCATTGGGCAAGTTAGGATGGGGACAAGTGCCTACTGGGTGGGGCATTTCAACTTGCTGAAGAAGTTTGCCAACAATTGCAAAGTTTGAAACAAGACTCCTTGAATGATCCAAAGATCCCTTCGAAAGAGAATATTGACTACTTACAGGAGCGGAATCGTCGATGTTTCTTTCATTAACATGCTGTTGAAAGACTTCAATCACTAAATTCTTCTGATCTCACCTCATCATGGAATTTGAAGACTTGTTGACTACAAGAACATGATCATCTATGCTTCTTTTATGAACATCATGTTGAGAGATTGCAATCACTTAATTCTCCGATCTTACATCATCGTGAAATTTGAAGGCTCTTTGAATAATGCAATAATTTTTTCATAGGCGAATATTGACTAGTTATAGGTTTAGGATAGTCCGTGTTTCTTTTATATACATGTTGTTGATAGACTGCAATCACTAGATTCTTCCGATCTTACCTCGTTGTGGAATTTAAAGACTCGTTGAATGATCAAGAATCCTTTTGGAGGAAATATTGACTACTTACGGGAACATGATCATGGATGTTTCTTTTATGGACATACTGTTGAGAGACTGCAATTACTAATTTTTCTGAACTTGGCTCGTCATTAAATTTGAAGACTCACTGAATGATTAAGGAATCCTTTCGGAGGATAATATTGACTACTTATAAGAACATGATTGTCGATGTTTCTTTTATGGAACAAGATGTAGAGAGACTGCAATCACTTGATTCTTTTGATCGTACCTCATCGTGGAGTTTGAAGACTCCTTGAATGTTCTAGGAATCCTTTCGGAGTAGAATATTTAATAGTTACAAGGATATGGTATTCTATGTTTCTTTTATGTACATATTGTTAAGCAATTGTTATTGTTGGAAAAATGGCTTTTTAGCTTTCTTTTGACACAATTTTAGGTGGGACCCTGGTGGTTCAATTTGGAATATCAAAGTTGATATGTGTCCTCCTCCGTGATACTATCGAAATCATATTTTACTTGCCAAAAATGATAAACGGTGAATGAGAAATTTGAGTTTAAAGTGGACCATTGGAAGGTGGTTTATGTTGGAGGGAAAACTATATTCCCGCATAAGAATTTGATGAAAGTAGTGATCACTTTATATATGGTTAAACTTTGAAAGGATGTAATCATGTGTAGCATAGATGCTCTCTCCACATGCGTGCGCATGGGAGTGCAAATCAAGGATCAAAATTGTACATTAAGCCTTGAACTTTTGTGCGGGCGCGATCTGTATACACGAATGTTGGACTAAACAAAGTAAAAATTGGCCCCTTAGGAGTGTCCATGTTTTGCTAATTTTTTTTGCTTTCTCCAACTGACTTTTTAGCTTCTGAAACTGTTGAAACTCCAATGATTATTGCCATTATAATATTGAGTTACTGGACAAATTTACTCATCATTCATGAGGCCAAGGTTATTATAGAGCTCATTTTTCCACCATTCAACACCAGTAAATTACACTCTTCTACATAATCTTCAGTTCCATACCTCTGCATAATTTTTAGTTCTAGTTCTCAGAATTTTTTTCATTTTCCGAATAATTCTTGGTGGTACTGCTCTGACACAAATTCATTTCGCCAGAGTAGAAATTGAAGTGCTCATATTCTATCGGTTTTTCCATTATATCCTGAAAGATAGACGTCCAAACTAACTTCGATTACCTACGATGAATGGACGAATCTATTTTCAGGAAACTGTGTACGCATAGGCCTTAGTTGGTAGATTAATAGTATTTTCAGTTGTTTATATATTTTTACTATTTTCATTTTCTATTTGTTTATGTTCTTGCCGTAATAAATAAAATTTATATTTTTCTATAATTTTGCAACGACTATCACTAGATTCTTGTGATCTTGCATCGTCATGAAATATGAAGACTTCTTGAATGATCTAGGATCTTTTAAGAGGAGAAAATTGACCACTTACAGGAACACAATCGTGGTTGTTTGTTTTATGGACATGCTATTGAGAGACTGCAATCACTAAATTCTTTTGATCTTGCCTTGTCGTAGAATTTGAAGACTCCTTGAATGATCCAGGAATCCTAGCAATAAGCGTCGGAATTTCCTGCTAAGAATAAGACTTTGCTCTACGCTCTTCAGACAACACTCTCATCCTTGCAGTAAAAAAACCAGACTTGCAGATAAGTATGTCCCAACGAGAATCTTTGAAGCATCTTCCTTGTACTCCCCAGCCTTTGCCATGTTATTAACCAAAGGCCAAATATATCTTGTGGATATTTTCATAGGGATTATTACTTGCATCTTCCAGAGCTTGGGACAGTTTAGGCGGATCAACAGGGATGAGAATTGAACATCTCTCTCCTACACTTTGAATTGTATTGACCTTGCCTTACTGTATGCAGAATGCCACCAGGTAAAGAAATATTTAAGAAACAAATTTACTTTCGAATAGAAAGTTATCGAGCATTCAACAATTTTCAAGAACTATCTACCGATACATTTTAGAAGTTAGGCCACTAAGTTTCTTCGGTGCAAGGTCAAAACTAGTATGTTTTACACTGAATGTAAATTGTTTTAATTCCTCGATTTCTTCAATCTTGAAAGGGTAAGGCTTCTTCTAGATACCTGAAACATAAGAGGCATCGACAACATGTTCAAAAGTTAGTTACCGTGATAGATGAGATTTATTCAACATTTTGTATCGAATGCTGGAAGTGCACGAGAATCTCTTGATTCTCTCCTTTCAAGGTCATACCTTTGACCGGTTCTTCAAGTTGCTGTTTGTCTACAAATTTTGACAGGATATAGACTCTGTGAAGTAGTACAATAGTCCTTCAAGTTCATGCCCAATATTGTAAAACTATAGAGATAGGGTATACAATTTATTTTCTCAAATAGGTTACTGTCAGCCCCTTAAAGGCTGACATGTGCAGTGGCATGGGCACGCCTTGCCCTCATGTTGAAATTGCACGGACAAGTGTGTTGATGGTGCACATTTTGGAACTCGGGAGCAAGGCAAATGTGGGTTTTAGCTTGTGGGCATTTTGCTTCCGTTTGGCCGGTGTCAAAGTGTTGCGGGTTAGTAGAAATTAGCAAGGCATGGACAGATCCAGCTTGCTCTTCAGTGTGCTCCAGTTCACAAATTCGGGTGTCTAGAACAAGCACATGTTTGACATGTGTATTGGGCAGTTTTCTTGGTACATATTAGTAGAAAGTATGGGCAGTTGTTGGAAAATGTCATGGGGGACAGTTTTCTGGCAATTTTGGCCATAATGAGTTGGTTTATCCCTTTGACAGTTAAGAGTGTTAACTGCATACGAGAGTTTTTAGGTATAAATATGTGAAGGATCAAGCTGATGAGACACAGAGAGTTGTTGTGTTCTTTCAGTGTTCCTTGTGTTCTTGTATTATTGTGGAGTAATAAAACGAGTTGGGTGATTACCCGTAAAAATCTATGTTCCTTCCTTTACATTGCTGCCTTTATTGTTCATTGTGTGCATTGCAAAAATTCGTGGGTTGACTGAGTGAAACTTCAATGCCATCATAGATTCATAAGTGAAGGTTTGGCTAAGTATTTTACCAAGCTTCGTCCCTGTGATAGTTACTGAGGTGGGTCATGGTTAGATTTCTAGTTCTCCTCATTTAAATTTTCAAATTTGATAGAATTAGCTCGTACATGTTAATGAAGGCAACCCTCACAACATGAGACACATTTAATCAAGAAAATTACATTTTACCTTCAAGATTGCAGAAATCTTACTCTTACTTGAAGTTGCGTTCCGATTGAAATAGAATTATTCGATCGTCAATTCACCAATTATTTCTTAAATAGTGATATTTGGGATTGTTTTGTATAATATATATTGTATTTTTTTTTTTTTTTTAAATCCTTATGATTGTGGTCTATTAAAGACTGACATGATTATTAGAATTGTGATATACGCATTATTTGAGTGAGATTTCGATTTCGCAAACTGGAGAGAGACAGTTTGATGTTAGCCACAAAACATAATAATTAGTCATTGTTATGGTTAATTAATCTATTTTATATTTTAAGAATTTTCAAAATCATAAAAAAATCTCTTATTCATCCAATTTGTAGGATTGTGACTGATATAACAAAAGATAAGGGTGTATTTAATTGAGATTTTTTTAAAAATAAAATAAAATTATAGTCTATTTTTAATTGGTGAACTTTTGTGAATTCGTGGACTTTTATTGATTTGTATTCTATAAATTTGTTATAGAATTAACGGAAATTTTTCTTAGATTTTTATAGACTATCATTTAATTTAATTTTTTTTTTTAATATTTTTATAGAATTCATAAGATTTTTGAAGACTTTTATTTAAAATAGAATTCACTGCGATTTAGCGTAACAGTGTGAAATTACTACATAAGAGGTGGAAGTTTGATCATCATCATCCCCTTTTGCGGATGTAATAAAAAATATTTTTAAAAGATTAAAACATTTATGTCACCTTAGTTAAACAAATAAATAATCAAAATACAAAATATGCATTTATATAATATTTCAGTATTCTTTGATAAAATAAATAAAAAAAATTAATGTTCAGTATTATTAATATGTCATACCTTTAAAAAGTATACAACCAATCAATATATTTAAATTTAAATTTAAATTATAAATAGGTCCTTTTTTTTAATCTTAGAAATTTAATTACAAATTGATCCTTTTTTTATATAAAAAATTGGATGGTTGTAATTTTTTTTTTTTAATATTTTCGTAGAAAATGAAGGAAAATGGAATAATATAAATGGTAGAAGAATAAATAGTAGCTTCTTAACACCCTGGAAACTTTTATAAAAGTCTTTAAAATTAGTTTAAATAATTTAAAACTTATACAAACTTCTAAAAAGTTTTAATTGCATACATAATTTTTGAAGATTTTTAAAAGTCTATAACGAATACACCAATACTTTTAGATAATCACAAAAAAATTTACATTTATTTCTAGACGTTTTAAATACTTAAAATTCTTTAAAAATTCTAATTGAATATGCACCCGTTAAAGTTGAAACCTTGCAAGTAAAATTTCCCCCAACATATTGAACGATTCGGCAAGCTCCTCAACATCGCTAAAAGAGAATAGAATAAAAGTCAAAAGATAAGCATAACAAATTATTCCAATTTATCACTCCTACCATCTATCCTTTCCCACCTTCTTATTTTGACTTGGGCGGAGACTCTACATCAAAACCCCTTTCGACGTGCATTTTAACGCTCTTCTTTGATTGAAGAAATCAACCCATCGATTCTTTACGCCGATCAACCTTATTTTTCCCAAAAAGTACCTTAATAGTAGCCTTTTCTATCCCTTCCTAACACCTTGCCATATTTTTTTTTATTTTTTTTATTACGCCCCATTACTGACGTCCACACCTATCCGTTCCTATGCCTTGGTGTAAGAGTAAATCAAAGGATACGCCCATAGTTGGCCAGAGATAGTCTTTGTTTCAACTAGGGTCATAGGGGAATCGAACTCCCCTCCTTTAACATGTATTTTTGCCACCCCAACCAATTAGGATGTGCCCCTAGGGGCCAACACCTTGCCATATTACAAGGATTGTAGTTGGTTGGAGTGGGATTTAAAGATGGTATTTTTGTTTTTCATCTATATTTATTTCTACAAGGAAAATTAATATTTTCATCGTAATTGCAAGTGTGTATAAGCCTCTGTTTGATGGTCATTTCTTTTGAAAAAAGAAAAAAAAAATTCTTTGAATAGGAAATTTTTGAAAATTGTGTAGTTAAAAAGTAAGAATTTTTTTTTTCTTTTACTACAAAATATTTTACTGTGTGAATGTGTAATTGAAAATGAGTATGTAAAAAATCAAGAGTTTTGAAAGAATGATATATCGAGTACCTTAATGCAAAGAAAAAAGAATAGAAACTAATGTTCACAAGGGATCAAAAGTTAGGGCCACAAGTGCAATTTATCCACTAAGAAAAACGTCACAGAAAAATACAGAAAGACTAAAGAAAATTAAAAACTGGATGGATATCAAATTTCGTGCTATTAATAATTTATTAGAGAATAATTATTGGATTTACCAACAACGCTCGCGCATGTTTACACTATTTAACTATTTCTAGATAGGGAGAGCACACCGAAGCGAAGAAAATCACTAATTCGAATCTTTATCTCCGTAAAAACATTATTCTTTTCAATGCATACACATTATACAAAGGTAAGCAGCTTAGTTTAATTTTCGTAAATATCCTTTTTTTGATAGGCCCCATTTGACTATGTGATTATCTATAATAAATCAATGTAATATCTATTGCCGCATTGATCTAGATTTCAATCTATTTATTTTATCTTTGTAATTTTAGAGTTTGATTTCGAGTTAGATTGTAACTAACTGAAAAGCATTGTCTCTGATTTATATTTCCCCTGATTGGTAGTTAGTGTGGGTGAAACTGGGATTCTGTTGGTGGTTTTACATTTCTTAAAGTCAATTTTGGCTTTGAGGTGCTTTTTTTTCTTTTTAGGGATAATGGTTGAACTTTCGTGTTGAGGAGAAAAGTCCTGCCTGAACGATATTTTTTTATTGTTTCTAGTGAGAAGAGTCGTAGACTCTGCCTTTATAACTATATTTGAAACATGGATTTGGTGAATTGACGAGAATGTAAAATATCTGAGTTTTGATTTCTCTTCTAGCGATTCATTTATTGCTGAATTTACTGAATTTGGATTAAGATTTGTTAATTTAATTTAGTTTCTTAGTTATACTGAAGTTATTTATTATTTGGACATGGTTTCTGATTCTGGTATGGTGTAGACTATTGGGTTCTTTGTGGATGAAGGGGAGAATTGAGGGCAAAAAGAGATGAAGGTAATTTGGGTGTTGGAGATACAATGACGGGAGCGTTATTGGGTCTTAGAACATCGGCAAGTTCGGGGTCACTGCAGCTACAGGCACAGAGTGAAGGGTTGCAGTCCCAGAATTTGTACATTGTTCGTAAAACTTCAAAGATACACGGTTCTGGTGCTAGGGAGAGGGGAAGGTTTCTTACTTGTATTTTTAGGTATTCAAGTCAAAGGAAAGTTGGAATGCTGATTTTGATTGTCTTTGCAATTTTGGCTTTTATGACAGGGTTCATTACAGTCCATAAAGGTTGGCATCTCGATCTCTTTCATCATTTTTATTTCCCTGACATTATTAAAATGCTATTGCTGCCAAAATGAGTTTGCCAGATGAAATACTCTAGAGTCAGTTAATATCCTGGTAATTGAGTCAGTTACATATGATTGTGTGCAAAAATTATATTCACAATTGCATATTTGCTTTTCTGGCATATTTAAGAAAAAGAGAGAGAGATCTTACTATTTATTAAATTTTTCCTCTTCTATTTTCTATTTTGATAAGTTTTAGGTATACCTTTGAATCAGAGCATGTGTATGACTTTTGAATGCTTAACCTGCTCTGTTTAACATGCCCAGCATGAAAATTTGATTTAAATTCTTTTTGATTAATCACTTAACTCGTCTCTTGAATGGATTACTAATATATGCTTGATGGCTTGACAACAGAGAATGATTTGGAAATCTCTGCATTGGACTTCAATTCAAGTTTATACAACCAGTCTCATCATTTATCCTCATTTTTGCCTACAAAAGAAGTATTGCAATATGGCCGTAACACTATGGTGAATAAAGTTATAGTATGCCATGAGAATACTGGCTTGCATCCTTCTCTTTCACATGCTTCTGCTTTGAGTGTCTCTTTTGGTGCTGCTACTTCTTTGAAGAATCCGTGTAAAGATTTTGCATTTCCCCCTCCCCCTCCTGGTGATAGGAGACGAATTGGACCACGCCGTAAGTTGTGTTAGCTCAAAATATTTTTTTTCTATAAATATCTATTTGCGGCATATATCTACTGAGTTGCTAAAGCAAATATTGTGAGTAAAGAAAATATTTATCAATTGAAAGGATTGAGTTTCTCCTTTTGTCGCGTGTCTGTGCTAGTGTGATTTAGAGCTTTTGATCTTACTCGTGCTTTATTCATTATCCTCAGCATGTCCAGTATGTTATGTTCCTGTGGAACAGGCTATAGCTTATATGCCCAGCTCCCCTTCACCATCTCCTGTGCTCCGTCATTTAAATTATTTTTCTGAGGAAAACCCTATTAAAACTGAACCACATGGAGGCTCTGAGTTTGGTGGCTATCCTTCTCTGAAACAGAGGAATGATTCTTTTGATATAAAAGAATCAATGACTGTGCATTGTGGGTAGGTATTACTCCTGTAATTTTTCTCAATACATGGCTCCAATATTTGGGGAATATAATATTCCAGTCTGAAAACATTTGAAGTATGATACTATAGATTTTTATCTAATGTATTTTCCCTTTACTTTTTCCTCCTTTTCTTTTCCAGATTTGTTAAGGGATGTAGACCAGGTGATGGAACTGGATTTGATATTGATGTGGCTGATCTCTGGGAGTTGGAGCAATTCCATGAAGTCATTGTTGCCTCCGCCATATTTGGTAAAGCTGAACATGAGCTTTATTGAAAGTTTCAAAACTTCATGTATATGAGATTTCACCACTGTAGACTACTATCACTGCTGAACCTGTGGAAATGCTAGCATGTTGTCTGATGTCTCTTTATACACTTAGCTCTTGTTTGGTGATTATTTAATTATAAACACTTTGATCAAACCTACTTTTTATTCACACATTTCATAGGACCCACAAGTACCATCACTTATCCACCACTTATTTCTATCTATTTATGATTTAAACTGTTTGTAAATTTAAAAAGGCGTAGTGAGGCGCGCCTTGCGGCTCGCCTCACCGTGAGGCTTATGTAGTATGCCTCAAGACAGTATTTTTGAGGCTAAAAATATGAGGCTCACGCCTCTAAATTTAAGACACACGCCTCATGGAGCATGAGGCATACACTTCATTTAAAATTTGAAAGGGCACTTTTTAAAAAAGAAAATGACTCATTTAAAAAGGTATTTTGGGCCCAAACAAAACAATAAAATACTTAGAAAATTAAACGGAAGCCAGAAATTAGAGGACCAAAAACTGAAATTCAAAAATCAACTTCTAAAAAACTAATGGCTATATATCCTATTTACTATATGCTCCAATTTTTTTTTTATTTTTGTATTATTTTATAATTCTTTTACTTAAATTTATTGTTTTTTGTGAGGCTTACGCCTCAATCCGCATTGAGGCTTACGCCTCGCCTTATAAAGAAAAATCGTCTCAGTACTTAGTTTCGCCTTTTTAAACTTTGTTTGTAATTACCTACCAAACCAGCTATTAATTTTTCTACCAAGCTTATTGTCTTTTTCTTTCCATTTGACCTTTGTACAGGAAATTATGACGTAATTCAACAGCCAAGGAATATTGGTGAAACTGCTAGAGAAAATGTTCATTTTTATATGTTTGTTGATGAAGAGACTGAAGCTGTTATGAAGAATACTAGTCTCTTGGGAAATGACAAAAGGGTTGGGATATGGCGGATTATTGTTGTTCACAACGTGCCTTACACCGACCCAAGAAGAAATGGAAAGGTTTGTTCCTTTTTTTGGGATCTGTTTTCCTTTATACTTTCATAGCTGCCAAAAGTATCAATTCCAAGCAACTTGTACTTTGGTATGTTGTCGCAAAGATGGTAATGATCATTGTAACTAGTATTGTTGGGCGTTTGTTTGGATTTAAAGGTTTCTTATTCAATCACGGATCTTAAGTTGTTCGAAGCTTTTCAATTACCATTTAGTTACTTCTTTTGTTTTATATCCTGAAGCCTTGTTGGCCATTAAGGCATCTATTTGCTGCAAATTTTAGTACAAGTTAAATTTCCCTATCAAAGAAATAAAATAAAAATGGAACTCACAAGGTCATGTTCTCGTTTAGCAAATTTTATGTATTGAAACAAAAAGATAATTAATATCAAACTACATGTTTTTCTTACTGTTTTCCTGTTCATAAAGTGCTGGAGTAGGTCTGCATTTGGGGGAGAAGGAGTAGGCTTATCTGCTATTTGCGTACCATTAGGATGGAGCTAAGATTTCGTAGTTTATTGTGGCAGGTGCCAAAGCTCTTACTGCACAGGTTGTTTCCCAACATCCGATACTCTATCTGGATAGATGGAAAGCTTCAGCTTGTTGTGGACCCGTACCAGATTCTTGAAAGGTACTGTAGTATTAGCCATCATTCTTGTGCAAGGCTACTTCAGTTACTGCCTTGACTCATCCATCAACTATATTCCTCAGGTTTTTGTGGCGTCAAAATTCCACTTTTGCTATATCAAGACACTATAGACGCTTCGATGTATTTGAAGAAGCTGAGGCAAATAAAGCTGCAGGAAAATACAGTAATGGTTCTATTGATTACCAGATCAAATTTTATGAAAAGGAGGGTTTAAAGCCGTATTCTGCAACTAAGCTTCCCATAACCAGCGGTATGTCTGTTATTTGTATGTTTCGGCTCATTTTGG
The DNA here is from genome assembly GCA_019395295.1 of Osmanthus fragrans. NCBI lineage: Eukaryota > Viridiplantae > Streptophyta > Magnoliopsida > Lamiales > Oleaceae > Osmanthus > Osmanthus fragrans. The sequence goes on from CM033342.1 coordinate 3,705,945, forward strand.
TCTCAAAAATGGTAAAAATTTTAACTTAAACTGGCCAAATATCTGTAGATGTTCCCGAAGGGTGTGTTATAATACGAGAGCACATTCCCATCACAAATCTTTTCACCTGCTTATGGTTCAATGAAGTTGATCGATTTACAGCTCGGGATCAGCTGAGCTTTTCAACTGTGAGGGATAAAATAATGTCTAAAGTTAACTGGAGCACCAGTATGTTTCTTGACTGTGAAAGACGAAATTTTGTGATACAGGTTGCACTTCTCCCCTTTATTATATTTATGGACATCATCTTCCCGTTGTTGTTTTTATTTTTGTTTGAAAAGGGCATTGGGAAACCACTTCGGTGTTTTGTTACCCGCTGGAGGTTTTTATTTCAAGGGTTGTTATTCTGCAAAATGCTTATGTTCCTGCAGACCTCATATAAATTAAATGGTTGTAAGGCCTGTAAGCTATGATGCTCGGACTTGGATACGGTTACGTTTCTGAGTGTCCGATCTTTGATTTTCTAAAATGTAGGATACGGGGACATAGCTAAAAAAAGTCCAAATTTCAGACACGGGTACGTGGGTATGTCTTTCAAGTTTCAATTTTTTTACTAACCCAAGATGCTATTTTGAATAGACCAAAATCAATTATTCACAAAGAAGGAAATAAATATTGAATAAGGGGTTAAGGCGAATAAAATAGAATTTTGGAGTTTAGTTTTCAATTATAGGAAGTTAATTATTAAATATTATATAAAATAGAAATTGAGGGACTTAATTGCAATTTGAACTTAGTGGAGCACTAAATAGCACTATATGGAACTCGTTTTCATTTTATACAATCAAAACCTTAAACCACCGATACAAAGAGGGAAAGAAGGAAAAAAGAAGAAAAGGGAAAGAAAAAAGAAAAAAGAAACAAAAATGGTGAAGTGTTCGGTTGAAATTTGGAGGATCCGAAACATATCCCATATCCATGTCATGTCGTGTCATGTCCGACGCGGATACTCCAACCATTTCAAAGAGTCCAAGCATCAGAGCCTATAAGCATACTTGTGGAAATAGTTAATTACTCACTCTGCACTATTTGCATTAGTAATGTACAATTAAAGAAAATATCGAAAGATATTAACTGGTGCTTGCACGTTGAAAATAGTAAATCTCTTCTTGTTAGCTAATTAATAGGTTATCAGAGGAAGAATATCCGTAAGTATTATTTCTGATTGCTAGCATACAAATTATGTAGTTAAAGAAATGGTAGAAGAACCAAGTACCCATGCATTCATTTTAGATTAAGTCCATCCTCTCAATGTTTGGCTAAGTAGTAAGTTTGAGCTGGGAAAAAGTTAGAAATGAAAAACATATACACGATGGTTGAGAAACAATTTTCTACATGATTCTTGGACTGGTTTGGATATCATAGCATTTCCACAATAAGAACACGATATATATATATTAATTTCTATCCTGTTATATGCTGTTAATCAGTTTCACCATTTCTGCACATGATATTGGAGTTTGTAATTGAACTTACGTTGCAAGAAGACATGGTACCAGGTCGATATGTTCCTGAAACATTGAACAGATGGCATACTTGTTGAATTGCATTGTTACTTCAGAGTTATTTTTGAAACTATTGTGGTGGTTGCATAACAATTATAAGTGGATTCATTTACAGGCATATCACAGAGATTTGTTGGTACAAAGGGCTCATATGGCTGTTGCAAGAAGTTATACTCCTCCATCTTTAGTTGATGACAGAAATCTTGCTAAGAGACCTCCTGCTCGACGTGGAAAAGGAGATAGGAGATCTGGCTCAAGGAGACATCGTAAAGTCCCCCGAAATAGGGAAAATGCTTGAATCCAATTTTCTCTTTTTGTGCCAAAAAAATTATGTTTTTAGTCTCATTTATTTGACAAAAATAGGACATTTTTTTTAGATTTTTCTAGGATATAGTTGCATACTTTTAGCAGAGATGGAAATACGGAAGAAAAAATACTTGAATTTTGTGCAAAACTGTCAATATCAATTCTTTCTTGTTGTAAATACCATAAATGCCAATAATTTTGAGACAAGATTTTTGGTTCAGAAAATTTCAAATGCGCTTTTGATATTGTTGAGCTATTAGTCTTTCATTATAAATTTTTCTCACATTCTTATTTTATGCTTCTATTAATTAATGCATCTTATTTCAGATAATGGTATCGGTTCAAAAATTCGTTGGGAGGGCATGTAATGACTTAGGCAAATTATATCAATACCATAATTTTTATTTATTGCACCATATTTGAATTTTTCTTAAGGTCATCAATCTTTGCTCATTATAACTGTTAAGTTCCTAACTTTTTTTTTTTCTTTTTGGTCAAATTCTTATTTCCAACCTTTAGTTAATTAACACATCTAGTCCTTGAAGATGGTTTATGTGAGAATACTTCGTTGCATGCTTTGAATTGATGGGAATATATTGTCACACTTTTCCATTTATTGGTGTTTAAAAAACAAGATTGGAAAATAATTGTTTTATGTCGTTCTAACGAACTTTTTGGACCAAAATTGTTATTAGAGACGAGATTTCCTAATTAATGAAAAATAAATCAAAAAAGTTAAGGATATAAATGTTATACTGAGCATATATTGAACAACTTAATTACAATTAAAACGTGATGTAACTAATAAAATTTTTGGTGTGAATATAGTTATCTAAAAATTTATTTGCCCCTTGTATTTTTAGATAAGCAAAATAAACAAGTTTAAGAAAATATTTCCATTTGAATAGAAAAACTATCCTTGCAGGTAATATATGTTAATTAATTGAAGATTTAGGAAAAAAAATATGACTAAAAAATATTATTACCCTTAATGCAAATATATCTAGAAAAAAAAATTAGGAAAGCTACATAAATCCTTTAATATATCACAAGTTGATGCCACGAGTAATTTTCTTGTTCTCGTTTTTAATTTAAATTATTATTTTTTTAATTAAAAGTTGGTCACTATATGCCTCAAACATTTTAAGTTGCAATATCTTTGTAAATCGATATCTTTAAAAATCTAGTCTTGAAATAATTGAGACTCGAATAAAGTTAATTTTTTCAAAAGAAAGTCAAAAAAATTGAACTCCTATAATCATAGATAGAGAATACAAATCCCTACGCTTGATTTAACAACTCTATATCAGCAACAACCACCATTAATTAAATCATCATACAAGAAGATCATGGAAACCCATTATCTCGTGGGGCCATGTTGAATAAAGATTAGGAGATCCACAAGCAATGGCACTTTCCTTTATTGGGTATGGAATGAGCAAATCTCAATTCTCAAGAACCATCAAGATAATCATTTTAAAATTTATTACTCTTTCAGTCCATTTTATATAGACTAATTTTATTTTTACACAGATTAAAAAAATCTTATTTAATATTATTGAGAAAGTAATTTTCGTCAAAAAAATTTTCTAGTTTATCATTATTTATATTTGTACAATTTTAAGATTAAATGAGAAAAATTGATTATAACTAAATAAATTAAATAATGATATATTAGTAAACAAATAAAATAAGACTATATAATAAAAAACACAGGACTATATAATTAAGATAAAAAATAAAAAATAAAAAAATCAGTCGATATAAATGTGTAATTAAAGTTGATTTCTTTTCCTTTTTTGGTACTATTATAATTAATTCTTAATACTGCCAAGCATTAACACCCACTCACTCCATACTTTTCTTGTTCCCTTCAATTTTGAAACGCTCCTAATATTTTCTAAAACCCCCTTTGTTATATTCCATCAATTCTTTACTTGTTTACATTTGATATGTGTCTCAGGGTTTTGAATCTCGGATCGTCTTTCTTTCTCTCTATGTATGCCCTATGCTGAAATCATCTTTTATTCACAGAAGCCCATGCTCGGGGATCTACAAAGGGGCTGTGATATAGGTACTTGATTGTTGTTTTTAGAAGGAAATATCTTGTGGGTTTTTGTTAATTGATGTATTTTTCTTGAGTTAAATTGATTTGTTATAAAATTTTTGATTAAGGGTATTTTTCTGTAGCTGGAGGGTGTAACCTAAAAATTGAGTATTTTTAGTAGCATTATTTTGAATAATCAATGGTGTCACCTGGGTTTTCTCTTATATGTATGCTCCATTCTTTGATGGCCGTAACTTGTGGAGCTCTAATGATGTTCTATAGCAATGATGTGTTTGTATTTAGTCATGGTAAAGAACATGCCAGTAAGCTTATGGGTTCAACACCCCATGATCAGCTATTAATCCGAACATCAGACTCGTTTTCGGGTTTGCTTTTGTTTGCCATTGGGTTTCTCTTGTTCATGGTGGCATTTGTGAAGGACAGAGAGTTTCATAGCTTCTTTGCCAAGGGCTGTGTCCTTCTCCATGTAGCTATGGCTATTTGGAGAATCTACTTTGGAAGGAAGGTTGAAGATCTAGGCCGTGATTGGCTAAGGCTTGTTGTTGGGGATATTGCATTGGGACTTTCTTGGGTTTTCTTTCTTGTGTATTCATGGAGAGAGAAGTATGATTGATGATTGATCTCAGTTTTAGAAATATGGATCTTCGAGGTTTGCTTGGCGTTCAGGTGGGAAATTATGACATAAATATTCGAATTCTCACTGATTCAAATTGGTCGAATGGATTTGATTATCTATTCAAAAGAGGAGTGAAGTTGGAAATGGAGAATTGATTGAAATCTAGCCAAGCATAATGGTTAGCTCGGGAATCATTACGCACAGGATTTGATTCAGCAAAAAAGGTTAATATTTCTCAGATAGATCTTGAATACTCTTGAAACTTCGATTAGATCATGAAAAAACTTCCTTATTTTCATTTTTTGTCTTTCATGTATAATTATTTCTGTGTTATCTTGTTAGAGATAATCTTTGCTGTAAAAACTTCTCAAAAGAGCAATGAAATGTGAGATATTCACTCTTGATCTTGAGTTTATTTTCTTGCATATGTTTAACCTTCTCTACTCTTAATCTCGTGTTGATATTGTCTAAAATTTACATCCATCATTTGAAGGCATAGTTGCAAAGAAGGCCTAGTCGAGTCTCGACCAGAGTCTTTAAGAAACCGTTATGGTTAACTCGTGTATTTGTTTGGTTCATCTCCTTGTTAAGAGATAATTGTGTCAAACTGGTTGTTTCTGCTATAAATTTGAACACATAATTGATCTCGCTAAATGTCACGTGGAAACTGGATGTACATATTCTCCTTCATTGGCAATTCATTTTTTGCTTGGCCTCGACCCCTACATCGTCTATTGATCTAGAATTTCGTCACATACATATTTTGGCTTTCATTATTTGCCAGATCTTTATCTTCTGTGATCTAAAGTAAAATGGATGTCCAAATAATGGAGAGCATATGCTTTTGGCTTTTCCTATACAAATTCTTTGTTCTTCGTGTTCTTTCTCCTGAACATGACAACATGGATATAAGTGATAAGTTAACCCTTGTTTGAGCCCCATTCTCATCAAATATTTTCATTTTTGAATATTGTATCGATGGAAAATATGTGATTAAAAACAAAGAAATTTTTTGAATTTGCGCGTTATATTATTTTATAGAAGAATGCGTAGTTGAAGTTGGGTCAAATTATCGTTGAAAAATGTATTATGATGGAAAAATGCGACTCCAACAAGGGCTTATTTCATGTCATTGTTGCTGAATAGTACTTATTTATGATTTAAGATACAAATGCGTTTATTTATATTAATATTTTGAACACGCCTCCTCCGCTCCTCGAGTGTAGTCTTTGTTCATTTCTTTTGTTGAGGCTTGAACATGCATATTTCATCTTTCTAAGGATGACACATTGACACTTGTTTACTCTTTGAATAATCATTTCATCTAAAATAAATTAAAAGGAGATTTTTAAATTGTTAAAAAGAGATTCCATTGAACCCATTTATGAAAATGATGAACAAATGCAAAATATATCATCTTATTTTTCTTTAAGAAAAGCTTATTTTTCGCATCAAGTTTTTCATTTTTCTAAACTATCAGTCCAACAAAACAAAGCGGTTATGTCAAACCTCATAGGTGATGAACACTAGTTGATTCTATTAACTTTAGATCCCTTACTCTTCTAAATTAGGATGATTGAATGTGGTCCAATATCGGCTTCAAGGATTGAAGGATAACACAGGAAAAAGTTGTTCGAACAAGGTCACGATGGCCCTGTTTCGAATGGGGGGCGACGTGGTGCCCTGGACGGACAGAGCCACGTCCATCAGACACTGTCCATAACACATAAACGATGTATGTTTTTAAAATATTCATTTTTAACAACCCGCCCCCCCCCCCCCCCCCCACCAAATATTAATTTTTCAACTCAAAAAAAAAAAAAAAATGAAAAGAAGAAAAGAAAAAAGCAAGGGTTGAAATATTCTGTATGTGAGACAAATAAATTCATACCCTTCTAAAAGCAGCTTTAGGATCAACAAGCTTTTCAGTTAATCAGTCTAGGACTTTGTTAATATTTTATCGCATCACGTGTGGACCTATCAAAATAAAACACTTTTAGTTATAATTCATCAAGAACGCTCTCTCTATATGCAGACTAAGAAATCTTAGCACATATTTAGCCCTATTGGATGCTCATTTTCTAAAATTCATATTTTCTTTAAATTTATTTTTAATCACACATTTTATGAGATTTACATATTTTATCAAATTATCAACAACACATTTCATCAACTTTCATCAAAATTTATTAAAAACTTGATTTTTAACTAAACCAAGCAAGGGTAGTTAAATAATTAAACATTTAACTCTAGGTGATTCATTGAAGATTAAAATTGACAGTTTAATCGCAATGGTCAATGAGTAGTGGGCATATTATCGTGGTTGGTTGGGAGATGAATTAATTGGGAACAAACAATAGAAAATATTAGAAACTAATAATATAGTTCATTAACAACACAAAAGACATTGAACCTTACATTGATAGGGACACAACGTGACACTCACATTTCACTAAATAACACACCAGACCAGACCACAATGTCACGAACTTATTTCATCATACTAAATATTACATATAGATATGTTTGTGATCAGTGAGTACAACAGGTGCAATTGGTGCAAGAGCAGCTTGTACCACACTTGCACTTGTCACAGTTCTCGGTCTCTGCTGGAGCATCCATCGCGATGTAGCTGCAAGCACGATAACCAACATGATAGTAATATAACAAGACTTGCTAAAGCAAAGAAAGTTTGTGAAAGACTGCTATTAAGTAAATTTTAACTGATTTTTTCTGTTCTCCTTTTTGTGGGTTTCAATTGTCAAGAAGAAAGGAATTGTTAAACAAGAAATTAAAGGTACCTTGTCTCTGTCTCGATTATGTCGATACCATAGGCATTTCCCTTCTTCCTGCAATTATCGAGTTGATGGGTTCATATTTATTGATAATATATTTTAGTTCCGTGGAGAAAAAACACGAAAAACTACACTTACACGCACTGGCTCTGGTCAGAGCAATCGCAGTTTCCACACTTGCCCGACATGGTTGAGTTGGTACGAAATGAAGCAGAAGATAGAATTGAATATGTGAATTGGTGCTTGCTATGATCTTCAAGGTTCATTTGGAGCTGCTATTTATAGTTGGAGAAATGGGGTTGTGGGGTCCAGTGATGGGTTCTTTACCTGGGCCCCACATGGGCAAGTGAAGAAGAACAAGCATCTGAGAAAAAAAAAGTAAAAAAGGTGTTAAGGAATATTTTTTATAATTGTGAGGCCTAGCTTCATATTATCCTCTAATGTCAGCATCATCAACAGAGACATTTTAATGGCTAGGTTTTGAATAGATAAACTAATTTAGTGATTATGTTCTTTTTCCTAGTCTTTTGATCTCGATTTAACGTGTATTTGGACGTTCATATTCTATGTTAGGTCGCCCGAGCTTTCTATACATGGAGGATTAGACGGGAGCCGATTTTCTTAGACAAACAAAAGAGACATCGCTAAGTGAAGGAAGTTCTCACATCGAGACAAACGAATAAAAGTATCAATATTTACTTAACGTTTATGTTTCCCGTTTGTTGATTATTCCACTCATAATTAAGTTATGAATTTTTTTGATATGATGAATGATGAATATGTGGTTGAAAAAGAAGGAAAAGTTATTGATGTGATGAAAAATTTTATTTTATTGAAGAATGTGTGGTTGAAAATGAATAGAAGAATAAGAATGAAAAAAAAATGGGTACCAAACAGGGCTCATAATATTATGCTCGTTCCATACTTCTACCCTCGAACTTCTACTTTTACACGAACAAATTCCTTATAAGTATTAACCATCCAATTGTTAGATTCTATTGTTCATTTTTGTTGTTTCTGTTTACAAGTCAAAAGATGTTGAGATAAGGTTAAATAAAAGCTTCTGTGGATAATGGCCCAGCAGGGCTATTTCCTTGACTTTAATTGAACAATGTAGCCGAGCATGTTTGTTCAAGCTTGAAAGCACTTTTTTCGGAGACGCGTCTATGTAGCAGTTTTTCTTGTCTATTCATAAGCAAACAGAATGTAGATTTGATATAATACGCTCTTAGCAAATTAGCAATTATTGCTTAGCAAGTACCGGGTACGACGACAAATGATAGAACCACTTGGAATACACCCCGTGCCTACCAGAGGGGGCTTCACTATGCTCATGTTAGGCGACAACGGCCCCTAAGTGGTCGACCACACGCCTACCACTTGAAGACGTCGACCACATGCCTACCGCATGAAGCCATCGACTCCCCCCCCCGGGCGCTCTACAGTCATGCTAAGTTGTCCGCCATTACGAAGTGCTCTACAACACCTAGTCGCGAGAAAACACCTAACCAGATGAAGGCCGCCTAGCGGTTACCACAAAGTCAACCAACAACTAGGCGCGCAATAACCACCTTCTCAGAACGTGGGGAAAGTGGGGGCACAACGTGAGACACCTGGCTTCTCAACCGCCCGGCAGTTACGCGGCCCCAGCCGCCTATAAATACCCTCCAGACGGGTCAGGTACAAGTTAGTGAATTTTTACTATCAAAACTCTCCTCACGCATTCAAGTCCATATTTGATATATTTGAACCCTGCTCTAATTCTCACGTCGGAGGTACAATGGAGGAGAAGAGCCCCGCCCTCATTTTGCAGGTAACTTTGGATTATCGGAGTAGAGGAACCACCTTACGCCACCAGGAGAAAACGAAGGGTTTACTTATAACCTTTTCAAGATTGATAAGTAGAATTCAAACCAAAGTTATACACTACTAAAAAACAGTTTTTCACCTACGAAAAATTACCAACAGATGTAATTCGTTGGTAATTAAAAACGGATTATCTGTTGGTACAAGTAATTCACTTTCAACTACGATAATTAGCAACTGATTTTTCGGTGATAACGACAATATCTTTTTACCAACGGATATTTTGTGCCTCATATAACCGTTTAACATTTAGATCTTTCACTTACGGATATTTCGTAGGTGACATACCAAATATTACCAACGGATGCAATCCGTTGGTAATTAGAAACAGATTATTCGTTGGTAAAAGAAATTCACTTTCAACTACAATAATTAGCAATGAAATATCCGTTGGTAACGGCGATATCTCTTTACCAACGAATATTCAGTAGGTAACGTACTGAAAATTACCAACGGATACACTTTCGTTGGTAAAAGTGGTAGTTCTTCTCCAACTGATATTCCGTACCTAATATTATTGTTTAATATACGTATTATTTACCAACATCATTTTCGTAGGTGGCGTAATTTAACTTTTTCTAAAAATTGTATTTTATATTACCAACGGAATTGCCGTTGCTAATATTAATCAATTTCAAAAGAATTCTTATCCCACATCGGAAGTTCACAACAAAGTTTTTGAAGTTATCCTCAATAAATTTGTGGTCCAGTAAGTAATTAAACAATTTTTTGGGCCTTTAATTCAGTTGGCTAAAAGTTAAAAATTATAATTATTAAATAAATAATAATAATAATAATAAATAAATAAATAATTTTTTTACCACGCCTCACACCTATGCGACTATTTACAACACTGATTTTTTTCAATTGTAATGGTAGACATTTACCAACGAAAAGTCGGTTGGTAATGGTTAAGATTATTACCAACGAAAATTTCGTTGGTAAAAGATTCACACTTTGCCAACGAAAAATTTGTTGGTAAAATGTTTACTCTTTACCTACGGCGCGATCCGTTGGTAACTATTAGCGACCCTCAAAATAGCAACGAATTTGTGGTTGCTAATATTCCGTTGATAAAGAGTAATAGCAACGGATATCGTGGTTTCAGGAACGAAAAATTTGTGCCTAAAACTATGTTTTTTAGTACCAAACAGCAACAAATACTAATGGAACATCATGTAAAAAACTTAGCTTTGTGAGAAATAAAAATATACAATTGCTCCATCAAAATATAGAAGGGCAAAGAATATAGCATGAGCCTGAAACTTTTAAGATAATAACAATCTCGGGTTTCTCTACAAAAACAAGAATTTAAACAAATTGAGATTTCAATGATTTAACCACGTTGCTGAAAGTCGCGACCTGTTCTCATCCTAATGCCCCACGAAGGCAATCATAAAATGTGACATGTTGATTGTATGTTTATCAAAATAAGTCTAATTGGCATGAATTTTACTTTTGCTTCATGTAGAATAGTTTTTAGGGGAAGTTATCTTAATTTTTATTTGAAAACTAATTTTTAAAAGCACTTCCTGTTCTAAAAGTGATTTGTTGGGTTTGTGACCCAAATTCAATCTAGGATTACGTAATTTTGGAGTCCTAGTTGAAATGGTCTTGAAAAAATCAAAATTATGGATCGAAGAGAAAAGTCGTCGGATTTTTGCTAGCCGGTCACTTGAGTGAGGGGAACAATTTTGGAGCAATAACAAATGGTATCAAAGCCAGGTTGAGAGTTTTGTCTGAGGTTTCTGTTATCAATGGCAACCATGAAGTATGATATTCTTTTTTGGATCACAATACAAGATTCTCGTTGTGGCAAGTGAAGATGCGAATTGTTTTGGCGCAGATGAATTTGGATGATGCGTTGTTGGGATTTGACAAGATTCCCACAAGTTGGACAATAGAGGAAAATCAATAGAAGGATCGGAAGGCCCTTTTGCATATTCATCTTCATCTATCTAACAACATTCTTCAGAACGGTTTGAAGGAAAAGACAGCTGCTGCATTATGGTTGAAGTTGGAATAGTTGTGCATGACCAAAAAGTTTGATGAGCAAACTACATCTGAATCAAATGTTGTATTCTCATCACATGGCAGAAGGAGTATCTTTAGAAGACAATCTGGCTGTGTTCAAGGAGATCGTCGTTGATTTGGAAACATTAGAGGTAAAGTACAATGAAGAAGAATTGGTCTTGATTCTGTTGTGCTCGCTGTCTGCTTCGTTTTCATCATTCATGGATATGATTCTGTACAGTCGTGACACACTCACCATGAAGACGTGTATGATGCAATATTTTCAAAGGAGAAGATGAAGTATCTGGTTGGATCTGAGTCCAGAGATGGAGGTCTTGTGGTTCATGGTGATCGACGAAAGGGTAAGTCTATGGTGAATTCCAGCAATTTAGTTTGTTTCTATTGTAAGAGGAAAATACACATCAAGAGGGATTGCGAGAAGTTGCAGAAATATGGGTAATTCAGCTGCAAATTATTGGAAGCAATCAAACACTTCGGACGAGACCAACATATTCGAGAACTATTTGAGTGATAGAGATATCTTGACAATTTTTGACGTGGAATCCAAACCTGACGAGGAGTGAATTTTGTGACGCAAGGTGTTGTTGTCTTGGTAAACAACGAACATTGTTGGGTAGCTGATATTGAGAGAGTCAGATTGAAATTGTTGGATGTGACAATTAGAACATTTGGCCAGGTTCGACATGTTCCAAATTTGAAGAAGAATTTCATCTCACTGAGTACCCTTGATTTGAAGGGTTATGAGTTCTTTGGAGGAGGTGAAGTCTTGAAGGTCCGGGAGGGTGTCTGTGTTGTATTGGAGGGGTGGATGAGGTCTCGATTATACATCTTGCAAAGTCGCGCATAATCGGTGAAGAGATCATCAGCACAGGTTTAGTACCGTAGTGGATATACAGTTTGGTACAATACCTTTGAGATTTGGCTTTGGGTCATTATTGAATAACACTACTCAAGGAAGTTTGGAGGATATGGATAATTGTGCTTGGCCACCATTGTCTATGTCATTGTGTTCAACTGCTAGGGAATGACCCATTGATGATAGGTACTGGGATGCTAATTTGGTTGCGCATGCTTACTGTGGTTTTGAAGGTGTCGAGACTAGTAAGATGTGTGTTTCGACTCTATTTGGTAAATTTTGAATTTCTTGTAAGAATTTTGGGAACCCGATGTTTGGGTTAGGATATCATTTGTGGATATTGTGAAATAGGAAGATTATTTTTCATGAGACGGAGCAGTTTGGTTCTAGTTGAAGAATTCAATTTGTTTCGTTGCAGTCGGACTTATTTTTCCAGGTGGAGAAATTTTGTGTGAATGTGGAGATTGTTGGGTTTGTGACCCAAATTTGGTCTAGGTTTGTGTAATTTTGGAGGCCTAGTTGAAGTGGTGTTGAAGGGATCAAAATTATGGGTTGAAAATAAAAGTCGTCAAATTTTCACTAGCCTGAGGGAAACAATTTTGGAGCAATAACATGCTTTTAGAGGAAGCCACATTAGAACCGCTTCTTCTAAAAGGTTTTCTAATCACTAGAAGCACATTCATAAAATTAGTCAAACATATCTTAAAAATTCAATGACTTTTCAAAAACCATGCCAAACGGCCTTATATAACTTCTGTTTCTCCACCATGTTCATCCCTAGCAGCCATTTCTATGACCTTGAAGAGCTTCTTGATTTGTATCTATAAAATGATCAAATCAAGATAAAACAAAATCTGCCATCAATCTGTGTCCTGGTTTATTTATTCCTAAAGCAAGATTGTAGCTAGTCTATCGATTTTTCTATTTTCTTCTTCTTCCTATTCTTTTTTACCCCTTCTTACCGCAGGAAAAATTGATAGACGTGAAAGGCAAAGCAAGCTCTTTTAAACTTACATCGTCTAATGCTTCTACAGTCAAGTCAATATCGTCACCTGAGAAAACTTTAAGCTGGCGCAGTTGTTTGGTCAAGACACCTGAATATTCCAAATGAGCTATGATCTTAACTAATGCTTTCAAAATCAGCAAGGCAATACTTCCTAGCTTCTTTGCCAAGGGCTGTGTCCTTCTCCATGTAGCTATGGCTATTTGGAGAATCTACTTTGAAAGGAAGGTTGAAGATCTAGGCCTTGATTGGCTAAGGCTTGTAGTTGGGGATATTGCATTGGGACTTTCTTGGGTTTCTTTCTTGTGTATTCATGGAGAGAGAAGTATGATTGATGATTGATCTCAGTTTTAGAAATATGGATATTCGATGTTTGCTTGGCGTTCAGGTGTGAAATTATGACATAAATATTCGAATTCTCACTGATTCAAATTGGTCGAATGGATTTGATTATCTATTCAAAAGAGGAGTAAAGTTGGAAATGGAGAATTGATTGAAATCTAGCCAAGCATAATGGTTAGCTCGGGAATCATTACGCATTGGATTTGATTCAGCAAAAAAGGTTACCATTTCTCAGATAGATCTTGAATACTCTTGAAACTTCGATTAGATCATGAAAAAACTTCCTTATTTTCGTTTTTTGTCTTTCATGTATAATTATTTCTGTGTTATCTTGTTAGAGATAATCTTTGCTGTAAAAACTTCTCAAAAGAGCAATGAAATGTGATATATTCACTCTTGATCTCGAGTTTATTTTCTTGCATAAAACACCTTCTCTACTCTTAATCTCGTGTTGATATTGTCTAAAATTTGCATCCATCATTTGAAGGAATAGTTGCAAAGAAGGCCTAGTCGAGTCTCGACCGGAGTCTTTAAGAAACCGTTATGGTTAACTCGTGTATTTGTTTGGTTCATCTCCTTGTTAAGAGATCATTGTGTCAAACTGGTTGTTTCTGCTATAAATTTGAACACATAATTGGTCTCGCTAAATGTCACGTGGAAATTGGATGTACATATTCTCCTTCATTGGCAATTCTTTTTTTGCTTGGCCTCGACCCCTACATCGTCTATTGATCAAGAATTTCGTCACATACATATTTTGGCTTTCATTATTTGCCAGATCTTTATCTTCTGTGATCTAAAGTAAAATGGATGTCCAACTAATGGAGAGCATATGCTTTTGGCTTTTCCTATACAAATTCTTTGTTCTTCGTGTTCTTTCTCCTGAACACGACAACATGGATATAAGTGATAAGTTATTTCATATCAGTGTTGTTGAATAGTACTTATCTAAGATTTAAGATACAAATGTGTTTATTTATATTTATATTTTGATCACACCTCCTCAAGTGTATTCTTTGTTCGTTTCTTTTGTTGAGGCTTGAACATGCATATTTCATCTTTTTAAGGATGACACTTGTTTACTCTTTGAATAATCATTTCATCTAAAGTAAATTAAAAGGAGATTTTTAAATTGTTAGAAAGAGATTCGATTGAACCCATTTATGAAAATGATGGACAAATGCAAAAGATATCATCTTATTTGAAGTCTCTTGCTAGTCATTGGACATTACACGGCAAAAATAGATTTCCCAGCTCTTGTTTCATCTCTGGCCAATCTGTGATTTTAAGAAGAACTTGTTTCTCGTGTCAAGTTTTTCGTTTTTCTAAACTATCAGTCCAACAAAACAAAGCAGTTATGTCAAACCTCATAGGTGATGAACACCAGTTGATTTGATTTACTTTAGATTTCTTACTATATATTCTAAATTACGATGATTGAATGCGGTCCAATATTGGCTTCAAGGATTGAAGGATAACACATGGGAAAAAGCTTCTCGAACGGGGGCGATGGGTGCCAACGTGGTCCTGGCCATCTAGCATGTCAACACATAAATGACATATGTTTTTAAAAATATTCACTTTTTACACCCCCCCCCCCCCCCCCCCCCCCCCCTCCCCTTTCAAATTTTAATTTTTCAAGCCACCAAAAAAAAAATGAAAAAGAAAAGAAGGGATGAAATATTCTGTACGTGAGACAAATAAATTCATACCCTTCTAAAAGCGGCTTAGGATCAACACGCTTTTTGGTTAGTCAATCTAGAAGGACTTAGTTAATATTTCATCGTATCACGTGTGGACCTATCAAAATAAAACGCTTATGGTTATAATTCATCAAGAACGCTCTCTCCATTGCAGATTAAGAAATCTTAGTTCGTATTTAGTCCTGTTTAATTCACATTTTCTGAAATTCATTTTTTCGTCGAATTCATTTTTAATCACACATTTTATAAGATTCACAACTTTTATCAAATTTTTTACAACACATTTCATATACTTTTGTCAAAATCTATTAAAAACTTGATTTTTAACTAAACCAAACAAAGGTAGTACATTTAACTCAAGGTGATCCATTAACGATTCAAATTGATAGCTTAATCGCCAATGGTCAATGGGTTGCGGGCATATTATCGTGGTTGGTTGGGAGGTGAATTAATTGGGAACAAACAATAGAAAATATTAGAAACTGATAATATAGTTCATTGACAACACAAAAGACATTAAACCTTACATTGATAGGGACACAACGAGACACTCACATTTCACTAAATAACACACAACACACCAGACCAGACCACAATGTCACAAACTTATTTCATCATACTAAGTAGTAAATATTACATATAGATATGTTTTTGATCAGTGAGTACAACAGGTGCAATTGGTGCAAGAGCAGCTTGTACCACACTTGCACTTGTCACAGTTCTCGGTCTCTGCCGGAGCATCCATCGCGATGTAGCTGCAAGCACGATAACCAACATGATAGTAATATAACAAGACTTGCTAAAGCAAAGAAAGTTTGTGAAAGACTGCTTTTAAGTAAATTTTAAGTGATTTTTTCTGTTTTCCTTTTTGTGGGTTTCAATTGTCAAGAAGAAAGGAATTGTTAAGCAAGAAATTAAAGGTACCTTGTCTCCGTCTCGATTATGTCGATGCCATAGGCGTTTCCCTTCTTCCTGCAATTATCGAGTTGATGGGGTTCATATTTATTGAGAATTTATTTTAGTTCCGTAGAGAAAAAAACACGAAAAACTACACTTACACGCACTGGCTCTGGTCAGAGCAATCGCAGTTTCCACACTTGCCCGACATGGTTGAGTTGGTACGAAATGAAGCAGAAGATATAATTGAATATGTGAATTGGTGCTTGCTATGATCTTCAAGGTTCATTTGGAGCTGCTATTTATAGTTGGAGAAATGGGGTTGTGGGGTCCAGTGATGGGTTCTTTACCTGGGCCCCACATAGACAAGTGAGGAAGAACAAGCATCTGAGGAAAAAAAAAAGGTGTTAAGGAATATTTTTTATAATTGTGAGGCCTAGCTTCATATTATCCTCTAATGTCAGCATCATCAACAGAGACATTTTAATGGCTAGGTTTTGAATAGATAAACTAATTTAGTGATTATGTTCTTTTTCCTAGTCTTTTGATCTTGATTTAACACATTTGGACGTTCCTATTTCTATGTTAGGTCGCCCGAGCTTTCTATACGTGGAGGATTAGACGGGAGCCAGTTTTCTTAGACAAACAAAAGAGACACATGAGGAAGTCCTTATAATCTCAAATGTCACTAGGTGAAGGAAGTTCTCACATTGAGACAAACGAATAAAAGTATCAATATTTACTTAACGTTTATGTTTCCTGTTTGTTAATTATTCCACTCGTAATTAAGTTACGAATACATAATTTTATGCTCGTTGCATACCTCTGCCCTCTAACTTCTACTTTTACACGAACAAATTCCTTGTAAATATTAACCATCCAAATATTAGATTCTATTGTTCTTTTTTGTTGTTTCTGTTTACAAGTCAAAAGATGTTGAGATAAGGTTAAATAAAAGCTTCTGTACTGGATAATGGCCCAGCAGGGATAATGTAGCCGAGCATGTTTGTTCTAGCTTGAAAGCACTTTTTCGGAGACGTGTCTATGTAGCAGTTTTTCTGGTCTATTCATAAGCAAACAGAATGTAGATTGATAAGTAGAATTCAAACCAAAAAGCAGCAAATACTAATGGAACATCATGTAAAAAACTTGCTTTGTGAGAAATAAAAATATGCAACCGCTCCATCAAAATATAGAAGGGCAAAGAATATAGCATGAGCCTGAAACTTTTAGGATAATAACAATCTCGGGTTTCTCTACAAAAACAAGAAAAAAAAAATTGAGATTTCAATGATTTAACCACGTTGCTGAAAGCCGCGACTTGGTCTCATCCTAATCCCCTCGAAGGCAATCATAAAATGTGACATGTTGATTTTTTGTTTATTAAAATAAAAGTCTATTTGGCATGACTTTTAGGAGAAGTTATCTTAATTTTTATTTGAAAACTAATTTTTAAAAGCACTTCCTATTTTTGAAGTGATTTGTTGGGTTTGTGACCCAAATTCAGTCTAGATTTACGTAATTTTGGAGTCCTAGTTGAAGTGGTTTTGAAAAAATCAAAATTATGGATCAAGGAGAAAAATCGTCGGATTTTCGCTAGCCGATCACTCGAGCGAGGGGAACAATTTTGGAGCAATAACAAATGGTATCAGAGCCAGGTTGAGAATTTTGTCTTAGGTTTCTGTTATCGATGACAACCATGAAGTATGATATTCCTTTTTGGATAACTATACAAGATTCTCGTTGTGGCAAGTGAAGATGCAAGTTGTTTTGGCGCAAATGAAATTGGATGATGCGTTGTTGGGATTTGACAAGATTCCCACAACTTGGACAATAGAGGAGAAGCAATGGAAGGATCGGAATGCTCTTTCGCATATTCATCTTCATCTATCTAACAACATTCTTCAGGACGGTTTGAAGGAAAAGACAGCTGTTGCATTATGGTTGAAGTTGAAGCAGTTATGCATGACCAAAAAGTTTGATGAGCAAACTGCATCTAAAGCAAATGTTGTATTCTCATCACATGGTAGAAGGAGTATCTTTAGAAGAGAATTTGGCCGTGTTCAAGAAGATCGTCGCTGATTTGGAAACATTAGAGGTAAAGTACGATGAATAAGATTTGGCCTTGATCTTGTTGTGCTCGTGGTCTGCTTCGTTTTCGTCGTTCAAGGACACAATTTTGTACGATCGTGATACACTCACCACAAAGACGTGTATGATGCAATATTTTCAAAGGAGAAAATGAAGTATCTGGTTGGATCTGAGTCCAGAAAAGGAGGTCTTATGATTCATGGTGATCGATGAAGGGGTAAGTCGATGGTGAATTCCAGCAATTTAGTTTGTTTCTATTGTAAGAGGAAAATACACATCAAGAGGGACTGCGAGAAGTTGCAAAATATGGGTAATTCAGCTGCAAATTATTGGAAGCAATCAAACACTTCGGACGAGATGAACATAGCTGAGAACTATTTGAGTGATAGAGATGTCTTGGCAATTTTTGACGTGGAATCCAAACCGGACGAGGTGTGGATTTTGGATATTGTTTGTGTATTCCATATGTGTCCCAATAGGAATTTGTTTGAAGTGTATGAACAGTGACGCAATGTGTTGTTGTCATGGTAAACAACGAACCTTGTCGGGTAGTTGATATTGAGAGAGTCAGATTGAAATTGTTGGATGGGACAATTAGAACATTTGGCCAGGTTCAACATGTTCCAAATTTGAAGAAGAATCTCATCTCGCTGAGTACCCTTGATTCGAAGGGTTATGAGTTCTTTGGAGGAGGTGGAGTCTTAAAGGTCAGAAAGGGTGTCCGTGTTGTATTGGAGGGGTGGATGAGGTCTCGATTATACATCTTGCAAGGTCACGCATAATCGGTAAAGAGATCATCAGCACAGGTTTAGTACCGTAGTGGATATACAGTTTGGTACAGTACCTTTGGGATTTGGCTCTTGGTCATTATTGAATAACACTACTCAAGGGAGTTTGGAAGATATGGATAATTCCGCTTGGCCACCGTTGTCTGCAGTGCCATTGTGTTCAACTGCTATGGAATGACCCATTGATGATAGGTACGAGGATGCTAATTTTGTTGCGCATGCTTTCTGTGGTTTTGAAGATGTCGAGACTAGCAAGATGTGTGCTTCGACCCTATTTGGTAAATTTTGAATTCCTTGTAGGAATTTTGGCAACCTGGTGTTTAGTTTGGGTATCATTTGTGGATACTATGAAAGAGGAAGAGTGTTTTTCATGAGGTGCAGAAGTTTGGTTCTGGTTGAAGAATTCAATTTGTTTTGTTGCAATCGGATTTATTTTTCCAGGTGGAGAAATTTTTGATCTTCGTTCGTTGCATCAAAATTTGTGTGAAGGTGGAGGTTGTTGGGTTTGTGACCCAAATTCGGCCTAGGTTTGTGTAGTTTTGGGGGCCTAGTTGAAGTGGTGTTGAAGAGATCAAAATTATGGTTTGAAAAGAAAAATCGTCAAATTTTCGCTAGCCCGAGGGAAAATTTTTGGAGCAATAACATGCTTTTAGAGGAAGCCACATTAGAACCGCTTCTTCTAAAAGGTTTTCTAACTACTAGCAACACATTCATAAAATTAGTCAAATATGTCTCAAAAATTCATTTTGACTTTTCAAAAGTCATGTCAAACAGCGATATATAACTTCTGTTTCTCCACCATGTTCACCCCAAGCAGCCATTTCTATGACCATGAAGAGCTTCTTGATTGGTATCTATAAAATGATCACATCAAAATAAAACAAAATCAGCCATCAATGTGTTCTGGATTATTTATTCCTAAAGCAAGATTGTAGCTAGTCTATCGATTTTTCTATTTTCTTCTTATTCTTATTCTTATTTACCACTTCTTACCGCAGGAAAAATTGATAGACGTGAAAGGCAAAGCAAGCTCTTTTAAACTTACTTCGTCTAATGCTTCTACAGTCAAGTCAATATCGTCCCTTGAGAAAACGTTAAGCTGGCGCAGTTGTTTGGTCAAGGCACATGACTATTCCAAATGAGCTATGATCTTAACTAATGCTTTCAAAATCATCAAGGCAATACCTTTGGATGAAGCCGTTTAAGAAGCACCAAGTCGTCTTAGAAATTGAACCAGTGCCCAATTGCAACATACTCCAATAGCCTGCAACTAGAGACAATTCAAGACTACTAAATAATTGAAAACTCACTCGTCCAGTATAAAAAATAGTTACCTTTCAACGTCATCGAGGATGATAATGCTTAATGGAGACTTATAAGCATCCTCAAATACCTATCAGATTTTTTTTAATCAGAAGTCATCACTCAACATTATTCACAAACACTACATAATATGTTATAACTAGGACCTTTCGAATAGGTAAAAATACTTCAAAATGATGATGAACATTATGCACAACTTTCACTCACCTATGACGATGTGGCTCGAGCTAGCTAGCAGTTCATCCCACTTAACACCCCTAGCAAAAGGTGATATAGTGTAATTCAATGAAATTACTGATTAAGGCCCACTAGTTTCAAAATGAAGGCTCACTTAACGCTGCACTTTTTACAACGCCTTCAAGCTCTGCCCCTCCTATGATTTCGCGTCCTGGCAGTTGTATGAAAATGATATTCTGTCATTAGAATTTCAATGAGTTCAGAATCGACATCTCATCCATTCTTTTTTGATACTTAGGTATCATGCATATGTTAAGATGAAGAATTTTATGAGCTTATGTTTGACCAAGTAAATGTAAGTTCAAACCAAGCTCTTGAAATTTGAATAAATGGCGGCAATCAACTGTGAACTCTATACAAGCAGGTTTGTTAGATTTTGATACCGAGATTTTGAATAAATTTTATTACTTGCAGGTTGTTTGGTCAAGGCACCTGTAAGTTCAAACCAAGCTCTTGAAATATGTTTTTTTTTTCTCGAGTTAAATTGATTTCTATATAAAATTTGATTAAGGGTATTTTTCTGTAGCTGGAGGGTGTAACCTAAAAATTGAGTATTTTTAGCAGCTTTATTTTGAATAATCAATGGTGTCATCTGGGTTTTTTTCTTATATGTATGCTCCATTCTTTGATGGCCGTACTTGTGGAGCTCTAATGATGTTCTATAGCAATGATGTGTTTGTATTTAGTCATGGTAAAGAACGTGCCAGTAAGCTTATGGGTTCAACACCCCATGATCAGCTGTTAATCCGAACATCAGACTCGTTTTCGGGTTTGCTTTTGTTTGCCATTGGGTTTCTCTTGTTCATGGTGGCATTTGTGAAGGACAGAGAGTTTCATAGCTTCTTTGCCAAGGGCTGTGTCCTTCTCCATGTAGCTATGGCTATTTGGAGAATCTACTTTGGAAGGAAGGTTGAAGATCTAGGCCGTGATTGGCTAAGGCTTGTAGTTGGGGATATTGCATTGGGACTTTCTTGGGTTTTCTTTCTTGTGTATTCATGGAGAGAGAAGTATGATTGATGATTGATCTCAGTTTTAGAAATATGGATCTTCGATGTTTGCTTGGCGTTCAGGTGTGAAATTATGACATAAATATTCGAATTCTCACTGATTCAAATTGGTCAAATGGATTTGATTTTCTATTCAAAAGAGGAGTAAAGTTGGAAATGGAGAATTGATTGAAATCTAGCCAAGCATAATGGTTAGCTCGGGAATCATTACGCATTGGATTTGATTCAGCAAAAAAGGTTACCATTTCTCAGATAGATCTTGAATACTCTTGAAACTTCGATTAGATCATGAAAAAACTTCCTTATTTTCGTTTTTTGTCTTTCGTGTATTATTATTTCTGTGTTATCTTGTTAGAGATAATTTTTGCTGTAAAAACTTCTCAAAAGAGCAATGAAATGTGAGATATCCACTCTTGATCTTGACTTTATTTTCTTGCATATGTTTAACCTTCTCTACTCTTAATCTCGTGTTGATATTGTCTAAAATTTACATCCATCATTTGAAGCCATAGTTGCAAAGAAGTAGGGATGACAATTCGAACCGTTAAAATTGAAAATCACGGTTAATCGAACCGAATGGGGCAAAAAAATCGAACCGATGGTGCAATGGGGGTGGTTATGGTTTTGATTTTAATGACCTGGTTCGGGGTGGGGGCGAGTATGATATTTAACGACGGTACACCGCCCCGAACTGATTATCCATTTAAAAAAAATAAATTAATTGGGCAATTGAGCTTTCAATTATTATTTCCCAAAATTAATTGGGCAATTCTGACAACTGAGCTTCCCCAAAATTTTGGCCCAATTAACATTACTAGTAAACCATTAATCCAATAACCTAACTCTAACCTTACACGTTAAAATTGAAAATTGGAAACCAAACTTACAAAACACTCGTCCACTCAACCAAATCAGATCTGTCGAAGCTCTGTTGCCTGTACCTCAACTTCAAATTGTAGTAATCATCAACTAAGTCTACCATCTTGTGAGCACACTCTCTGAGTTGTTCTGCGTCCATTGGCTTCAAACCACATTCCTTGTACAATTTAACAAAATCCAAATACATTATATTTGATTGCATTTTCTTTATAATATTATTTAAATATATGATGCGTGGCCCGAAAAATGTGATTTTTAGTTTGTTTTGCTTGTTAGTTTATGCGTTCTTCAGTTTCTCTCTGTTCATAAGAAATAGAGAGTCGAATTATTAATTTGGTTACAGAATTAATGTGGCTTTTTGCTAATATTATTAATGAAATTCCAAAATTCAACATATATTTTGGGTTATATTGTTTGCGAGAGCTTGATAATTTACCAATCCAGCAGGGAAGAATTATTTTTTTATTTCTGCTTTCATTTTTCATATATCTGTCACGCAATTTTTATTTTTATAGTTATTGTCATTTGCATTTCTTTATTTGGTAGGTAAAAGGGGTGGTTTCTTTATCCCTTTTTAGTGGGGCGGAATAAAGAATTTTGATTTTCTACAAATGAAGAATAAAAATTTATTTTGATTTTGGAAGTTGGGATATTGTTTGCTAAATTGGTTTAGTATTGTGTTTTTGTTTTTATTGACTTTTCTTCATATTTTTTTTTTTTTCAATTTGACTGTTGGAGTTTGGACTTATAAAAAATAATTTATTTTCGTGGTTATTAACCAGATCGAATCGAGATACGAACCGAACCAACTTATGTGATTATGGTGCAGTTATGGTATGACCGTTATCGAATCGAGTCTCGACAAGAGTCTTTAAGAAACCGTTATGGTTAACTCATGTGTATTTGTTTGGTTCATCTCCTTGTTAAGTGATCATTGTGTCAAACTGGTTGTTTCTGCTATAAATTTGAACGCATAATTGGTCTCGCTAAATGTCTCGTGGAAACTGGATGTACATATTCTCCTTCATTGGCAATTCTTTCTTTGTTGGCCTCGACCCCTACATCGTCTATTGATCAAGAATTTCGTCACATACATATTTTGGCTTTCATTATTTGCCAGATCTTTATCTTCTGTGATCAAAGTAAAATGGATGTCCAACTAATGTAGAAGCATATGCTTTTGGCCTTTCCTTTACAAATTCTTTGTTCTGTGTTCTTTCTCCTGAACATGACAACATGGATATAAGTGATAAGTTATTTCATGTCATTGCTTTTGAATAGTACTTATCTAAGATTTAAGATACAAATGTGTTTATTTATATTTATACTTTGATCACACCTCCTCAAGTGTATTCTTTGTTCGTTTCTTTTGTTGAGGCTTGAACGTGCATATTTCATCTTTCTAAGGATGACACTTGTTTACTTTTTGAATAATCATTTCATCTAAAGTAAATTAAAAGGAGATTTTTAAATTGTTAGAAAGAGATTCGATTGAACCCATTTATGAAAATGATGAACAATTGCAAAAGATATCATCTTATTTTTCTTTAAGAAGAGCTTATTTCTCGTTTCAAGTTTTTCATTTTTCTAAACTATCAGACCAACAAAACAAAGCGGTTATGTCAAACCTCATAGATGATAAACACTAGTTGATTCGATTAACTTTAGAACCCTTACTCTTTTAAATTAGGATGATTGAATGCAGTCCAATATTGGCTTCAAGGATCGAACGATAACACATAGGAAAAAGTTGTTTGAACAAGGCCACGTCGGCCCTATTCAAACAGGGGGTGATGTGGCGCCCTGAACGAACAGGGCCGACGTGGCCCTATCCATCTAGTGTGATCCATAACACATAAATGATGTGTGTTTTTAAAAGATTCATTTTTTCCGCCACCCCCACCCCCACCCCCACCCCCAAATATTAATTTTTCAACTCACAAAAAAAGGGGAAAAAGGGATGAAATATTCTGAATGTGAGACAAATAAATTCATGCCCTCCTAAAAGCAGCTTTAGGATCGACATGCTTTTTAGTTAGTCAGTCTAAAAGGACTTGGTTAATATTTCATCGTATCACGTGTGGACCTATCAAAATAAAACGCTTTTGGTTATAATTCATCAAGAACGCTCTCTCTCTCTCTATATGCATACTAAGAAATCTTAGTACCATTGGATTCTCATTTTCTAAAATTCATTTTTTTCCTCAAATTTATTTTTAACCACACATTTTATGACATTCACAACTTTTATCAAATTTTCAACAACACATTTCATCAAAATCTATTAACAACTTGATTTTTAACTAAACCAAGCAAGGATAGTTAAGTGACTAATGAAACATCTAACTCTAGGTGATCCATTGACGATTAAAATTGATAGTTTAATCGCAATGGTCAATGAGTTGCGGGCATATTATCGTGGTTGGTTGGGAGATGAATTAATTGGGAACAAACAATAGAAAATATTAGAAACTAATAATATAGTTCATTGACAACACAAAAGACTTTGAACCTTACATTGATAGGGACACAACGTGACACTCACATTTCACTCAGTAACACACAACACACCAGACCAGACCACAATGTCACGAACTTATTTCATCATACTAAATATTACATATAGATATGTTTTTGATCAGTGAGTACAACAGGTGCAATTGGTGCAAGAGCAGCTTGTACCACACTTGCACTTGTCACAGTTCTCGGTCTCTGCTGGAGCATCCATCGCGATGTAGCTGCAAGCACGATAACCAACATGATAGTAATATAACAAGACTTGCTAAAGCAAAGAAAGTTTGTGAAAGACTGCTATTAAGTAAATTTTAACTGATTTTTTCTGTTCTCCTTTTTGTGGGTTTCAATTGTCAAGAAGAAAGGAATTGTTAAACAAGAAATTAAAGGTACCTTGTCTCTGTCTCGATTATGTCGATACCATAGGCATTTCCCTTCTTCCTGCAATTATCGAGTTGATGGGTTCATATTTATTGATAATATATTTTAGTTCCGTGGAGAAAAAACACGAAAAACTACACTTACACGCACTGGCTCTGGTCAGAGCAATCGCAGTTTCCACACTTGCCCGACATGGTTGAGTTGGTACGAAATGAAGCAGAAGATAGAATTGAATATGTGAATTGGTGCATGCTATGATCTTCAAGGTTCATTTGGAGCTGCTATTTATAGTTGGAGAAATGGGGTTGTGGGGTCCAGTGATGGGTTCTTTACCTGGGCCCCACATGGGCAAGTGAAGAAGAACAAGCATCTGAGAAAAAAAAATAAAAAAGGTGTTAAAGAATATTTTTTATAATTGTGAGGCCTAGCTTCATATTATCCTCTAATGTCAGCATCATCAACAGAGACATTTTAATGGCTAGGTTTTGAATAGATAAACTAATTTAGTGATTATGTTCTTTTTCCTAGTCTTTTGATCTCGATTTAACGTGTATTTGGACGTTCCTATTTCTATGTTAGGTCGCCCAAGCTTTCTATACGTGGAGGATTAGACGGGAGCCAGTTTTCTTAGACAAACAAAAGAGACACATGAGGAAGTCCTTATAATCTCAAATGTCACTAGGTGAAGGAAGTTCTCACATTGAGACAAATGAATAAAAGTATCAATATTTACTTAACGTTTATGTTTCCCGTTTGTTAATTATTCCACTCGTAATTAAGTTATGAATACATAATTTTATGCTCGTTCCATACCTCTGCCCTCTAACTTCTACTTTTACACGAACAAATTCGTTATAAATATTAACCATCCAAATATTAGATTCTATTGTTCTTTTTTGTTGTTTCTGTTTACAAGTCAAAAGATGTTGAGATAAGGTTAAATAAAAGCTTCTGTACTGGATAATGGCCCAGCAGGGCTATTTCCTTGACTTTAATTGAACAATGTAGCCGAGCATGTTTGTTCAAGCTCGAAAGCACTTTTTCGGAGACGTGTCTATGTAGCAGTTTTTCTGATCTATTCATAAGCAAACAGCAGCAAATACTAATGGAACATCATGTAAAAAACTTGCTTTGTGAGAAATAAAAATATACAACCACTCCATCAAAATATAGAAGGGCAAAGAATATAGCATGAGCCTGAAACTTTTAGGATAATAACAATCTCGGGTTTCTCTACAAAAACAAGAAAATAAAAAATTGAGATTTCAATGATTTAACCACGTTGCTGAAAGCCGCGACTTGGTCTCATTCTAATCCCCTCGAAGGCAATCATAAAATGTGACATGTTGATTTTTTGTTTATCAAAATAAAAGTCTATTTCGCATGACTTTTACTTTTGCTTCCAGTAGAAGAGTTTTTAGGGGAAGTTATCTTAATTTTTATTTGAAAACTAATTTTTAAAAGCACTTCCTATTCTATAAGTGATTTGTTGGATTTGTGACCCAAATTCAGTCAGGTTTACGTAATTTTAGAGTCCTAGTTGAAGTAGTCGTGAAGAAATCAAAATTATGGATCGAGAGGAAAAGTCGTCAGATTTTGCTGGTCACTCAAGCAAGGGGACCACTTTTGGAGCAATAACAAATGGTATCAGAGTCAGGTTAAGAATTTGTCTGAGGTTTCTATTATCGATGGCAACTGTAACGTCCCGAGCTCTAGAGACTCGTGACATTACTAAGATCTTAAATTTGTAAGATTCTACATTGGTAGTTCATAAAATGCGGAAAATAACTTGGACTAAAAGTATTAAGGCTACAGAGAATCCGTTACGAAACTCAGGAAATTTTCTTTTGGAAATTTTAGATTTTCAGCTTATATAACTTTCTGAAATAAATGTCATTCGACAACCAAATGAAATCCAAAATTTTAAAATTTTAAACTGTAAACATCTCACACATAGGAGAATTGTATGTAAAAAATTTGTACACAAATTCAATCAATAGATGGGTTAAAATTCTTTTCAAAAATCATAACTATTTGTTCTCGGGCACATTCTGGCAGCTCTCAGGAAAAAAATCCATAACTTGTGTTTTACACAACCAAAATTCCAAATTCCAAATCTGAGAGATAGTTAACTCATATGCCTATCATCTCCAACTGGAATCACCTCAAAATTTCAAGTATTGTAGTCTGTGTAAATTTTTAAACTTAGGCCAGAAACAGAAAATATTTAAAACCTACTGTAGCATCTCAAATGAACTAAATGAACTACCATAAAAATATTCTGTCAACCATAAAACAATTTCATATAGAACAAAGTCTTCAATCTTTCAAGAAATACTAATTTAAAATATCCCGTATTTAAAAAAATGTTCGAATAAAAACATGACTCTATTGATGTCTTTAGGAGCTCACATCAAAGCACCACCACTCTCCTCCACGCCGCCGGTGAACGCCTTAATCTGAAATTGTTAGAGTGGGGTTGAGTATTTCATAGAAACACTCAATAGACTCATACACACGTTAAATCAAATCATATTACGCTTTAAACATATATTCATGTCATTCAAACTTTAATAAGTAGCATATTGATGATCATGCGACATACCAACATTTGGTGCACTACCACGCCACCAAGTACATATTTCCGGTGCACTACTACACCATCAGTTCACATTTAAACCCCATAAGGAGTCACATATAACATATAATCACATTTATACATGCTGAAATTTAACATGAACTGAATTAAAACGGGGTTTGAGTCTACCTTTTTCGTAACCACTTGAAGTTTGAGCACAGAGTCCTTACACTTGGATTTTAAATTCGTGAACTACCTAATCTATGAATATAAATGTTTTGTTGCTGTGAAAAAGTGGAAATATTTAAGTAACAACAGATAGAACTCGGCAGCCTGAAGCATTTATGGTAGGAGGAGTTGTTTTTGCAAAATTCTAATGGCAGTGGACTTCAAAGTGCATAACGTCTCATCTTTAAGAATTTTCAAAAAAATTAATAACTAATAGTTGTTTCAGATTCTCTAATAAATACTGTTAGGATTAGGATAGTATATATATAAATCAGTGCGCACTCGCAAATTATTTAAAATAAATGATTATAATTCTATTAAATACAATAATCCTAGTTTTACTTTTATGTGCTCTAACTTGATTGTCCTTAACCAAATTAACTTCTTTTCAAGCCTAATATATATTGTTAATTATGACCTATCAAACGAGTCTAATATTGCTATAGAAATTTTCACAACATCAATAATTTAAAAACAAATCTCGCGATATCAAGCATTCGCAAGAAACTAGAAATCTTAATTAAATCATGACTCGTGTAAATAATAAATTTATTTAAAATTAAGCGACAAAAGCCTAACTTAAACTTGCTATAATTTATCTCACAATATTTCCAAGGTAACAAGTAATGGACAAGACAAAGTTAGCGTATTAAATGCATGGCCAATTAAAACACATAGATTGGGAACAATATGCAGCGACTCGAATTCCTATCTCATAGAAATTTGGAAAAAAAATCATTTAAATATAAAGAAATTTCGGTCGCTACACCAACTATGAAGTATGATATTCCTTTTTGGATCGTAATACAATATTCTCGTTGTGGCATGTGAAGATGCGAGTTGTTTTGGCACAGATGGATTTTGATGATGCGTTGTTGGGATTTGACAAGATTCCCACAACTTGGACAATAGAGGAGAAACAACAGAAGGATCAGAAGGCTCTTTCGCATATTCATCTTCATCTATCTAATAACATTTTTCAGGACCTTTTGAAAGAGAAGACAGCTGTTGCATTATGGTTGAAGTTGGAGCAGTTGTGCATGACCAAAAAGTCTGACAAGCAAATTGCATCTGAAACAAATGTTGTATTCTCATCACATGGCAGAAGGAGAATCTTTGAAAGATAATCTGGTCGTGTTCAAGGAGATCATCGCTGATTTGGAAACATTATAGGTAAAGTACGATAAAGAAGATTTGACCTTAATCCTATTGTGCTCACTGCCTGCTTCATTTTCTTCATTCAGGGACACGATTCTGTACAGTCATGACACACTCACCATTGACGACATGTATGATGCAATATTTTCAAAGGAGAAGATGAAGTATCTGGTTGGATCTGAGTCTAGAGATGGAGGTCTTGTGGTTCATGGTGATCGACTAAGGGGTAAGTCGATGATGAATTCCATCAATTTAGTTTGTTTCTATTGTAAGAGGAAAATACACGTTAAGAGAGATTGCGAGAAGTTGCAGAATATGGGTAATTCAGCTACAAATTATGGGAAGCAATCAAACACTTCAAACGTGACT
Organism: Osmanthus fragrans; assembly: GCA_019395295.1. Classification (NCBI taxonomy): domain Eukaryota; kingdom Viridiplantae; phylum Streptophyta; class Magnoliopsida; order Lamiales; family Oleaceae; genus Osmanthus; species Osmanthus fragrans. The sequence goes on from CM033342.1 coordinate 3,735,528, forward strand.
AACATAATTGAGAACTATTTGAGTGATAGAGATGTCTTGGCAATTTTTGACGTGAAATCCAAACCTAACGACCAATATGGATTTGTTTGAAACGTATGAAACGGTGACGCAATGTATTGTTGTCATGGTAAACAACAAACCTTGCCGGGTAGCTGATATTGAGAGAATCGGATTGAAATTGTCGGATGGGACAATTAGAACACTTGGCCAAGTTCAACATGTTCCAAATTTGAAGAAGAATCTCATCTCGCTGAGTACCTTGATTCGAAGGGTTATAAGTTCTGTGGAGGAGGTAGAGTCTTGAAGGCTTGGAAGTGTGTCCGTGTTGTATTAGAAGGGCAGATGAGGTCTTGATTATTCATCTTGCAAGGTCGCGCATAATCGGTGAAGAGATTATCAGTACAGGTTTAGTACCGTAGTGGATATACAGTTTGGTACAAGATTTTTGTGATTTGGCTCTGGGTCATTATTGAATAACACTACTCAAGGGAGTTTGGAGGATATGGATAATTCCGCTTGGCCGCCATTGTCTGCGGTGACATTGTGTTCAACTGCTAGGGAATGACCTACTAACAATAGGTATGAGGATGCTAATTTGGTTGCACATGCTTTCTGTGGTTTTGAAGGTGTCAAGATTAGCAAGATCTATGCTTCAACCCTATTTGGTAAATTTTGAATTCCTTGTAGGAATATTAGGAACCCGGTGTTTGGGTTCGGATATCATTTGTGGATACTGTGAAAGAGGAAGAGTAATTTTCATGAGGTGGAGAAGTTTGGTTCTGGTTGAAGAATTCAATTTGTTTCATTGTCGTCAGACTTATTCTTTCAAGTGGAGAAATTTTGGAGTTTCGTTCGTTGCATCAAAATTTGTGTCAAGGTGGAGATTGTTGGGTTTGTGACCCAAATTCGGTCTATGTTTGTGTAATTTTGGAGGCCTAGTTGAAGTTGTTTTGAAAATATCAAAATTATAGACTAGAAAGAAAAGTCGTCAAATTTTCGCTAACCCGAGAGAAACAATTTTGGAGCAATAACATGCTTTTAGAGGAAGACACATTAGAACCACTTCCTCTAAAAGGTTTTCTAACTACTAGAAGCACATTCATAAAAGTAGTCAAACATGTCTCAAAAATTCAATTTGACTTTTCAGAAGCCATGTCAAACAGCCATATATAACTTCTATTTTTCCACCATGTTCATTCCTAGCAGTCATTTCAATGACCATGAAGAGCTTCTTGATTGGTATCTATAAAATGATCACATCAAAATAAAACAAAATCAGCCATCAATCTGTGTCCTGGTTTATTTATTCCTAAAGCAAGATTGTTGCTAGTCTATCGATTTTTCTAGTTTCTTCTTCTTCCTATTCTTTTTCCCCCTTCTTACCGCAGGAAAAATTGATATACATGAAAGGCAAAGCAAGCTCTTTTAAACTTACATCGACTAATGCTTCTACAGTCAAGTCAATATCGTCACTTGAGAAAACATTAAGCTGGCGCAGTTGTTTGGTCAAGACACCTGAATATTCCAAATGAGCTATGATCTTAACTAATGCTTTCAAAATCATCAAGGCAATACCTTTGGAGGAAGCCGTTTAAGAAGCACCAAGTCGTCTTGGAAATTGAATTTGAGAACCAGTGCCCAATTGCAACATACTCCAATAGCCAGCAACTAGAGACAATTCAAGATTGCTAAATAATTGAAAACTCACTCGTCCAGTATCAAAAATAGTTACCTTTCAACGTCACCGAGGATGATAATGCTTAATGGAGACTTATAACCATATCCTCAAATACCTATCAGATTTTATTTATTTTTTATCAGAAGTCATCGCTCCACATTATTCACAAACATTACATAAATATTTTATAACTAGGATCTTTTGAATAGATAAAAATACTTCAAAATGATGATGAACATTATGCACAACTTTCACTCACCTATGACGATCTGGCTCGAGCTAGCTAGCAGTTCATCCCACTTAACACCCCTAGCAAAATGTGATATAGTGTAGTTCAATGAAATTACTGATTAAGGCCCACTAGTTTCAAAAATGAAGGCTCACTTAACGCTGCAATTTTTACGACACCTTCAAGCTCTGCCCCTTTATGATTTCGCATCCTGGCAGTTGTATGCAAATGATATTCTGTTATTAGAATTTCAAAGAGAGCTTATGTTAGACTAAGTAAATGTAAGTTCAAACCAAGCTCTTGAAATTTGAATAAATGGTGGCAATCAACTGTGAACTCTATACAAGCAATGCAACTTTCTATAAATTAGTAAATATGTTGGATCAAACTCTCATTTAAATCCATATATCAAATCCAAGGATAGCAAAATAAATGCAAAAGATGCCAACGAATTCCCTTGATTCTAGAACTTCACATATGACAATGTTAATGTATTTGAACTTCTGTAAATCATACGTAGATCAATTTCAATAGATTTCTATATATTGTAAGCATATATGTTTGATCAATACATGATAGAAAACATTTGAACTCTATATGGTATCAGAGTGAGCCATTAGACAAACGTCTCTATCTTATTGTTCTCAAAATGTCTTCTCCCAATTCCTCTACCTCTTCTGACCAACAAGTTATCGCTTATCCTACCTTCAATCCTTCCTCCTTCATCAATATTACCGAACTCGCTAGAAAAAATTACCCAATTTGGAAAGATCGGATGCGTCGTTATCACAAAGGCCGGATGTCTTCAGTTATGTTGATATTAATATTAAACCTCCTTTTAAGACTCTTTCTGCTGCCGGCGGCACCTCTACACCAAATTCCCAATACGTTGCTTGGTCCAAACAAGGCAACCTCATTCTTAGTGCTAACTAGGGCTGAGCAAAACCCAACCTAAACCAAACCGATCGGTTTGGGTCAATTTTATAAATTCAATTGGGTTGGGTTAGGTTGAAAATTTGAATTTGAGGTTGGGTCTAGGGTTATGAATTATAACACAACCCAAACCAACTTGATGAATTAAAAAATTAATATCTAAGATTAAAAAAAAATAGACATAATAGTAAAGATAAGAGAATTTCTTATAATAGATAAACGTCAATTTTATTCATATAGACCGATTCATATGGACACTGTGTACAAATTCAATGTTATTTGACGATAAAGTAAAAATTAAAGACATGATAATGAAATTAATGAATTCCAAAAAATTATTAAAAAAAAATGTTTCATAAATTTTAAACTTATTTATATATTATTTTTAGAAAAAAAATCTTATATATGTATAAAAAACCGAGGTTTTCAAGTAATTTCAAACTCTAAAAAATTATCCAAATTTAACAAATAAATCGGATCCAACTTTAATTGGGCCGAAACCCAAACCGACCAACTCAACCTAATCCAAACCGACCAAGATCGATTTGGGTTGGGTTGGGTTTGAATCAATAATTGGGTTGTGACGGGTTGATTTTCGATTAAACCGACTATGTTGGATTGGGTTTGGGTTGGAAAAAAAATTGACCCAACCCAACCAAATCTACGCCCACACCTAGTGTTATCAATTCAAAGTGCTTGCCCAGGTCTCTCAAGCTACTTTCTCCCACTTGGTTTGCCTAAGTCCAATCGCAACTAATATCCATCCGCGGCATTAACTCTATTGTCATGAAGTACTTTATTCACATAAAAAATTAACGGACAAGTTCGCTATTGCTGGCCAAGCCATGACATGTAACAATATAGTAACCTATGTACTCGCTGGCCTTGGCACCAAGTATGATTCTCTGGTTACATTGATCTCATCCCGAGAAAATACCACTTTTGAAGAATTATATTCCCAGCTCCTAACCACTGAGGTAATAATCAACCACAACAACCAAGCTCTTGTTCTTCCAAATGCATCTGCCAACATTGCCACCCGTTAGCAAACCTACAATAATAATGGTCGTAATCGTGGCAATTTCTATCAAAACAATAATCAAGGACGGGGATGTTTTAATTTCATCGACTCTAACTACAAACAAGGCTCTTTAACGAGTGGGAACAAGTCCACCCTCTGGTGCTAGCGATGTGAAAGACTCGACCATACCATGAACAAATGCTACTATAGGTTTGATATAACCTATAATGCTCCATCAACTCGTGGGTTTATTGTTGGGTTTTGATACCCAATAAATCTCAGGTGATAATATAAAAAAGTTAAATTATATTTTTTACAGGCCTCGGTCGATGATGAATTGATTATCGACAATCAAGACTAAAGGCTCGACCCGAAAACAACTATGACATTGCCGCATTGGAAGCAACTTAATTAGTTAATGTTGCTCATGGACACTATACTTCTTGGATGGCCCTTTTAATGTGTTGGCCCATTTATTGTATATATTGGCCCAAGTTGGGGTAACCTAAACTAACCTATATATCTATGAGTAAATTTAATCAACACTCATTGAACTTTAGCATTGTTACTACTTACTCACTCATCTTTAACGGGTCACTCAATACTCACTCATCTTTCCATATAATTACCCATCCACCATTCATTTAACTTTCATCCATCGAAATGGATGGAAAATACAGGTGGACAACAAAAATGATTACGTGGCAATTCTTCCTCATCCTCTTCAACCACATCAGTTAAATCCCAATTATCTTGAGTTTCAATTTCAGCATGTAGTTTGGAACTAAAGCAGCTAAAGATGATTCGGAAAATCTAAAATTAGTTGAACTGTAGAAATATTGGAAAACAAGAGATGAATTTTTAAATTGTGAAAGTAAAAAAATAAGAGTTTGGCTGGTATAGTTGAAGAGGATGAGAAAGAACTGCAAATATGGAATAGTAGTTTCCCGGGAAAAGATTGGAAGTTGACTGATAAAGAGTTTAGGGATTGGGATTTGACTAATGTGGATGAAGAGGATGAGGAAAAATTACCACGTAATCATTTTTGTTGACCACCTGTATTTTTCATCCATTTAGATGGATGAAAGTTAAATGAATGGTGGATGAGTAATTATATGGAAAGATGAGTGAGTATTGAGTAACCCGTTAAAGATGAGTGAGTAAGTAGTAACAATGTTAAAGTTCAATGAGTGTTGATTAAATTTACTCATATATCTATCATTCCTTTGCCTTTGTCATGTGTGTGCTTTGCCTATTTTTGAGAGAAAATCGTGGTTGTTCTTCTTCTTTGTGCCTTGTCTCTAAGGTTTTCCCTTTGCTTTTATGGCTTGCAAACAATCACCATACTTGTGTTCTTTGTGGGTACATTAGAAGTGGCAACCGAAGTTATTGAACAAGTTGTGGGTCGGAGCCTTTGATTGATTGCTTGATATCGGTTGGTAAGTTCAATATGGGCTCGGATTCTATAATTGAAGATCAATTCTGCAACAAATGGTATCAGAGCATGGGTAGGTAATAAATTTGTATTTTTTTGGGTAAAAATCGGGGCAGAAATCAACCAAAAAATCGGAGGAAGAAACTGTCTTAATTTTAAAAAAAAAATTGAAACGGATCTATTTTGATATTTTTTGGACAAACCACTTAACAGTTGCACAAACCAAGACCACCGATGTGTTTAGTAGACCGAGACGCAGCTGGTGGTGTTGCATGTGACTTCGACGACAATGGAATTTAGGTGACCGCACGTATAGGCACGTTTGAAGACAACTGGCGGTGGTTTGTGCAGACAGTTTGTTCCGAAGGTGTGATAGATCATGCAATGGTTTCCATTTTCTATTTCTGTCAAAAAATTTGATTTTGGATGATTTTGTACCTATGCGTTCGGGATTCGACTTTTGTTCGATTGGTTGCTGCAGTTGTTGAAAGCTTTAGGGCGAATATGATGGCTCTAAAGCGGTAATTCATATCTCTCCATATTTACGGACCCTCAGGCATGGTCCGCTCTGGTATATATTTTTATCCTGTTTAAATTTCAGTATTAGCAAGTCATCGTGTAGGGTAACGGTTGCTTGCCACTAGAAATTTATGAATTGTTTACCATATTTAAATTGTTGGATTTAATTGTAAGTTGATTATTCATTTTGTGTTTAATTTCTATTAAATCATTGTATGAGAAATTGAATTTTTTTTTTACATACATTCGAGTGTCGCATTGATTATTCTATTAGAACACCTAGATTTCCCGTTTGACCATTCTCTTGATACTGAGATTTTGAATCTCATGAAACCCTAAGAATCTAGAATAGTGTATACTGCGGCCTTAGGATTACTTCGTGTGACCTATTTGTGCACTTTGGTCGTTCTATTTTTCAAAATATTTTCATATTTTGAAGTTGGAATTTTCAATGGAAAATGAAAATTTTCTATTTAGCACAAAAGATGAAGAGAATTTTGGTTCACAAAAAGTTTCATAAACCATAGATGACAATTTTCCTGCTGATTTGACAAAAACACCAAAGAAAAATTTGATGAATTTGCTTATACTTCAATTATTTTACACCAATCTGATGTTGTTTCAAGAAAAGTTGAAAATTTTGATTCTACTAAAGAACTTTGAAAAAAGTTGGAAATCTTATATTTGCTTAAGTCAACTCCTAATAATTTGTACTTGCTTGAAATAATCATTTAAAGGATCTTAGTGACAATTTGAATTTTATAACAAGCTTGTTCAAGACATTATTAATTTTAATGAAAAGTTGTATGAAAAATATAAAGCCATCATTTTTCTTAATTTTATGCCTGACTCATATATGGATGTTAAGACTGCAATAAAGTATAATAGAGATACCTTAACACCCGAGATTGTCAAGATTTCCTTAAGAGTAAGGAAATGGAGATTAAAGCTGAAAAAATAGGATAAGATGAGTGGTGATGTACATATGATGAGAAATAGGATGAAGTTTAAACAAATAAATTTAGGTAGAGCTCAAGACAATAATGACTCGAGTGATAAGGGTGATAAGAAGAAGGGCAAAAGTTGTGACAAATCCAATTGTAGATGGTGTTATAGTTGTGGTAAGACTGGGTACTTTATTATGGACTGTACTAAGAAGAAGGATAAGCATAATGGTAAGATAACAGGTGAGGCAAACGTTATTTTTGGATCGAGTGATGACTCTAGTGAGGTTTATTGAAAGTAAATCTAGTTACTGTATGTTCATTTGTGTGTAATCCTTTCTACATGTATGCGATTGCTTAATTTTGTTGCATAGTTATATATTACATTTCAATGTGTTTGATATATAATTTGCATGAATTTGAGAGTAATCTAATTACTTAGTGTGATGTGTTTACATGCATAGTGGTTTAGGATTCATTAGCAGTAAGTGTTTTGGATGTCTTTTGGTGAGGTGGAGTATAGATGTCTAAGGGTATATTGGTTGTTTGGACCAAAAATGTGAAGTGTGACATTTGGATCTCAAGTGGAAAGGTAATTAAATGATGAAGTGATAGAAGATTATCCTTGGACTTAGGATCTATTGTGGTTTAACGGTTAGACATAAGTTTAGTAATCAGTCTATTGAGCATGATGGGCGATGAGAGGAGATGTGTATTCTCGAGATGTGAGCAACACTGAATGAGATAGGATAAGTGTGGTGAGATTTTTTGTGGGGTCATTTATGCATTTGTTGCATATGTATAATCGTTTGTTTGATTAACTTGGTGTTAATCTGTTGTTCTATGTGAACGTGTTTTGAAAATATGTATGTGTTATCCTATGTTATATCTTCACCGCATGTTTATTTTCTCTTGATTGATTACTGTGAATATTTATTTCTACTTGGATGTTTCTTGACCTTAGCCCTGGTAGTACATGGAATGAGTATGGTATGTGTTTTGGTCCAAAAACAAGGTAAGGTCTGTAATCTCAATTTTATTGGTTACCCTGATTATGCAAGTATTAACTTCGTGTTTTGATTACTTGCAGGTTGATTGGTTATCAAAGTGGATATTTGTTAAATTTTGATACCGAATAAATCTTGAGTGATGATGTAAAAACGTCGGATTATATTTTCATTTGCCTCTATCGATGATGAATTGATTATCAACAATCAAGATTAAAGGTTCGACCTGAAAATAACTCAGAGCATTGGAAGCGACTTGATTAGTTAATGTTGCTCGTTGTCACTATACTTCTTGGATGGCCCATTTATTGGATACTCTTGGCCCAAGTTGTGATAACCTAAACTAACATATATATATATATACACACACACACCATTCTTTTGCCTTCGCCGTGTGTGTGCTTTGCCTTGTTTTTGAGAGGAAACCATGGCTGCTCTTCTTCTTCGTGCCTTACCTCTTATGTTTTTCTTTGCCTTTATAGCTTGCAAACCATCACCATACTTGTGTTCCTTGTGGGTACATTAGAAGTGGAAACAGAAGTGATAGAACAAGTTGTGAGTTGGAGCCTTTGATTGATTATTTGATATCGATTAGTAGATTTAAACTAAGCCCGAATTCCATAATTGAATATCAATTCTGCCAACACTTATCCAAGCTAACTATGTCAAATTAAAAAATAAATACAATTTTATAATTATTTTATGCCATTTTTTTTTCCATAAATATGGTGTCGATTAACTTGGAAAAAAAGTTCTTTCTATAAAAAATTCTTTAAATTAACAAAAACTATGAAGAGATATAAAATAAATAATTAAAATTATGGTGCTCCTATAATTTTGGGTCGTGTGCATTGTGCAATCACAACACTTGCACACCCTCGAGCTGCCCCTAGATGGAAATCTCGTCGCCGATTAATTGGGCTTCGTATGCCAAATGATTGAAATAAAAAGAGGTGAAAGATTGATACTTTCTTACTGCATTTTCTCTAAAATCTTGAGTTCATAATGAATAAGTTCGCTTCATCATGAAATGAAATTTTGACGTGGTCGTGCCTTTTGTTTCCTCAAGTATGTGGTACAAGGTTTTTATTGTTCAAGGTTGTGGCATATGTAAATAGGCAAACAGCAAGTTGTCTGCACAGGTTCAGTGGCAATATAAGTTAGCTCCTTTTTGTGTGATTGTGCGTAGTAAGTCAGTGTTCGATATCTGTCTGCATAGGCGGACCTGGGGGGTCCCGTCAGGGGCGAATCCAGGGCTCGAGTTCAGCTAGAGCGAATCGCGAACATTGAACGTTTACGATCAACGGTCAACGTCCGTAGTAGCGGTATTGTTTATTAATATTTAATTAAATAATATTCAAAAAATCGTACAAACTAGAATTAGAAGAACTAAATACATCACTAGAATTAGAAATAGGTACCAACTTTCATTTCAGATGAAAAAATCGTTCTATAATCTATAAAATGTTCTAATTTATTTTTTAATCAAATATGCAATATATATTAAAAAAATGTCAATATACAGTTTACAATTCAAGTTAATTAAGAAAGCATTATTATATTAACAAAGTTGAAATTATTTATGTGTTTATATCAATTTTATGTGTTTGTGTGATTTTACTTTTCCGCAATCGATTTTTTGTGAAAGAAAAGTGGGACATTCTATTAATTAAATAAGTTTTGTTAAAAGACTACTTATGACACTAAAGCCAATTTTTTTATAACTTCATTCGCCATTAATTGACAAAACTCTCAATAAATTGATTAGAGAAAAAAAAAATAAAGAAGAGGGACAAATTACCGATTAAAGTGTTTCTATTTCCATTAAAATCGATAAAATGAAGATATATTATTTTCTTTCATTGAGTATCACAAATTAATGCTTTCCATGATGGTAAAGCTATTAATATCTTTTAGTTAAGGTCACTGGTTCAAATCCACTTTGCACTTGTTTTTAGTAAAAATTGTTTATAAAAATTACATAAAAAATTGTCATTGGAAGGTTTCGAACCCAGAACCTGTGGTTTAATAGAGGAAGCGACAACCAATTGAGCTACCAAGGACGATTATAAATAAAATGAAATACCGGATATATAATATAAATCGTTTATCTAAAAAAAAAATTCTTCTCGACGGATCCAGCTAGAGCGGCCGCTCTAGCTAGCCCACATGTAGATCCGCCCCTGGACTCCCGCAGGGTCCTGGGACCTCCCATTTTTTCCAGATTTTTTTTTTTTTTTTTTTTTTGGGTGAAAAAACCCCCAGGTTATTATTATGTTATATTTGGTAAAGCTTTTTGTCGATCATAATCTTATTTAATGTGTGGATAGAAATTGTAAGTAGATTGCGTGGATAAAAATGATATTGACTAGCTCATAAACTTGAAAATACACTCCCAAACATGTTTATTATAAGTCTTAAAATTTCTACTTTAAATGTTACTGAATTTTAAAATTTCATCCTAAAATGTCAATCGAGTTAAAATGATCGAAAATTGTTGAATGATAGTTTGATTGCATACATTGAAAAAGATGTTTTTGCCAAGATCGAAAATAATGTAATTCTGAAGCGTTATCAAATTATGAGAACACGTAGAGAATGATGGTAATAAAATATCTCTTACTTTAATTTTTTTGGCAAGTCTAAGACATTCATATATTGAGTTCTCTTACTATTTCCATTCTTATATTTGAGTTGCACTGAGTTTATTTTAATTGTACAGATTTTTTAATCATTATGAATGTTTGTGTTACCCTGAACTCCAAAAAAAAAAAATTCACTTCATCTCAATATCTTTCATTTTAGGTCCCCCCTAACTCTAATCTTCTGGGTCCGCCTATGTCTGTCTGGAACTTCGGGTGGCGTATTTAAATTACATTTTGATTTTACATCATATCGGATGCCAACTCGGGTGGCGTAGTAATTTTTTTTTCTATGTATTTTTTCTATGTATTAGCCTAGTGCAATTTTTATTTTATTTTTGGTCTCCCCTAGCTCCTCCGTATCCATCATTTTGCGTACCTCGTTACAATGTGTTCATTCCTTACCTTCTATTTCTTTGTTGTCACTTTGTCATGTACAATATTTGTGAGGGTCTATGGATTTAGAATGGATCTTTTGAGGACAGTAATTACAGGAGTAGAGGGAACTTCGGAAGCATTCCCGTGATATTCTGGTAGAATGTAAAGCCTATATCAATGGGTTGTTCTGTAAAAAGGGTGTTTAAGATGTTGACGAGGGCTGATGGGGAGAATTAGGAACCTTAATTTTATTTCACCGAAAGCAATCAATCAACAGAAAAATGAAAACACACAAGATGTATAGATGTTCGCTTCAATGTGAGATTACGTCCTCTTCTGTCACTACAATAATTCATTATGATCACATACTTATCTTTCGTAACATTTATTTCTCTCTTTTATGATGGTAATTAAAAAATCTAATGACAGATCCCTATTTATAAGACGAATCAGGGCAAAATCGAAATTACAAGAACTCAAATTCCGATCACAAAATTTATAGAAACAGAAATTCATAAATTGCTTTTCTCGTAGTGGCTCTTTGGAGTGAAATAATTGGACTCTACAATTGAACAGTGATACATATTGCTCCTAAGATTTTAGGGTACACTTGTAAATGTATTTTCTCAAATTGACACAAAGGATTGTCAAGACCGTTGGTGTATCTATCACGTGAGAGATATAGTGAAGCCTTTAGTCTTATCTAGAGATAGTTTTGTAATCTCATTATTTGAGATATAGCCTTTGTTTGAGCCTCATTTTATAAAAAAAACGTAGGGTGCGTTTGATTTGTTGTTTTCAAACCATTTTCAATTTTCAGTTTTGTAAAACACTGAATCATGTTTGGTCTGGTATTTTTAAAAAAGCATTTTCGAAAATAAGAATAAATTTATAACATAAAATAAAAAATGCATTTTTATCATTTTGAGTTTTTTCAATGAAAATTCTGAAAAACACTTAAAAGTTAAAACATGAAAAACAAACATTTAAAAATTAAAATTCTAACAAATAAAATTACAAAAATTCTAAAAAAAATTAAAATTTTAAAAATAAATTATAAAAAATTCATATATTCTATCATTTTTTATTCCGTCGATATTCCGTTTCATCACACGAAGGAGGGGAAAATTATTCTGCAGCATATCATTTGTAGATAATTTTTCCTAACTAGTTTGTTTGTTGAGCCGTGCTAAACTGTTAGGAGCTGACAGGGGGACACTCGGCTGCTTTTTACGGGGTCACATATATATATTTCTAACTAATTCGTTATATTAAAGCATGTTGGGTGGGCCGTGGGCATATAACACAAAAAGCAAAAGAAGATTAGTGCTTATGTTTGGGGGGCTTATAAGCTGATTTGAAATGTTCATAAGCACCGCAAATGCCTAAACACTTGAAAAGTAGCTAGTTCCGCGCAGAGACGGATCTAGGCGCTCTAATGAGCTAGGGCGGAGTGTCGAGCATTTATCAAACGATCGCCCAGTATAGCGATATTGTTTAATAAGGAATAAAAATACAATTTTTGAATCATATACGTATGATCAAATTTCAAATTTTTATGAATTGAAGCGAGATAAGATGAAGTTTATATGTAAAGTATTAATTAGACGATAAAGACAAAAATTTGAAAACAATGAATCTTAGAGTATTTTTGACTAAAAAAGAAAAATATTTTTCGAACTCTTAAAAGAATGAAGATCAGTATTTAGATTTTTCAAATTTGAATTGTACAAAATAAATTGATAAAATATAACAATAAAAGTATATATTATTAAATAATAATTTAAGTCAACAAATTTTTTTAAATAAATTATTTTAGAAACAAAAACTAATAATATAGAATTGTATAGTTATTTTTTTTTAATTAAAAAGAAAAAATAATAAAAAAGGTTGAGGTGAGGAGATTGAACCCCATACCTCTAACATGGAAAGAAAAAACTTTCCATTTGAGATACAACACTCTTGAAACAAAATAATATGAATAAAGCATGTTGTACAGGGTCTGGTAATATGAATAAAGCATGCTGTACAAGGCCTGTTTACCAAGTCCTGTACAGGACAGATACAAGGGGATGGGAGGTGAGTGATTATTTTAATCACCCATCCCCCTACTCATGTGTCTGCTAAACAGGTCCTGTACAGCAAGTAGGACTCAAATAATATATAGTTATTTAATTATTATTTAATTGTGTTAAAAATGTTGAAAGAAGAAGTGGAGACGAGGAGAATCGAATCACGTGCTTCTCACGTGCTAAATCAACGTCCTACCAAATTAGCTATAATAAAATTTGTTGAAAGCTTGTACAATTTTACATAGTTAACGAAAAAGTTTCATTAACATGTAATTTTTTCCCATTGGAGCTAGCATGAGCCGCTGCGCTGGTTCCGTCCCTAGTTTCGCAACTTATAAGCTAAACAAGTTAGAAATTTCTAATGTAACACTTGAGACTTGATAAACAAGATCAGAATTCTCAAGTTCAAAGATCTCAAGTGGAAACATAAGGTAGTTAATATGTGCAACTAGGGGTGTAAGCAGTCTGATTTTAGACAGATTTTCAAATTAAGCCGTTTACACCGGTTTGAGAAAAACTCAAACCTAAATCAAACCATTTTGAACGGTTTGAAAAAAAAATTCAAACATAAATCTAACGGTTTGGTCCGATTTTAAACTGCCGATTTTGTCGTATATTTTTTTTGTCAGTCATTCGATTTTTAACTGTCGATTTCGCCGTATATTTTTTTATCTGTCTACTTTTATACCATTAATTTAAGAGTGGACATTTTTTTCCAGAACCGATCGATTCAGTTCCGGATCTTCTAAAAAATAATTTGATTTTGGGACAAATTATTAATAATCAACCGGTTCTGGTCCAGTTCTCGGTTCTAGTATGAAAATCGTCGAGAACTGGACGGTTCTCATAGGATTTTTTTATTTTTTGGTAAAATATATGATTCAATCTCCAATCACTTTTATAAAAAATAATAGGGTTCTTTTTTCATTTTAAACCTGAGAACTTTCCTTCTTCTCTTTGATTATTTTCTTCTCTCTTCTTATAATTCTTTGATTAACTGATTCTCAAACTAAATTAGAATATTGAGTAAATCTATACATTAATAAATTTATTTACAATATATAATTTCATTTCTAAGATCTGAAATTTTTATTTTATTTTCACTTTGATTACATAGTTGTTGATCCGATCAAAACTTTTCATCTATATTTCTACAAATTATAATCGACAAACCAGAAGTTGCAATAATTCTTTAAAGGATGTCTAATTCAATGTAGGATTTTGATTTTGATTTTGATTGAAGTTTGTTTATCATTGGAGTACTATGCGTTTTATATAAGTTGATGATTGTTTGGTAATAGTAATTTATATAGAATATAACCTGATTGCTGATGAATTATTTCAGACTTTTAGTTTAAGAGCCTATGGAATATATGAGTCTCATTTAAAAATAAATAAAAAACTCAACACAAAAGTAGTACAAATTACAATTTAGAAAATTTCATTTTTTTAATTTTTTAATTTTTATATATTTTTTCGCCGGTCTGGTTTGGTTTAAACCCGCAATAAAATTTCTCAAACCAAAACCAAACCGTTTTTGGTTTGATTCAAAACCATTTCGTTGACGGGTCCATGTGGCACCAAACTGATGGTTTCCAAAATGCGATTTCGATTTAATTTTCCGGTTTGACGATTTTTGCTTACAGCCCTATGTGCAACATTCCCTTTTTTTGTTTTCTCGATTAGTTAAATGGCTATCTTTGTACACTTGATTTTAGATTTTTAATTAGACGGCTCTCTTTGTGTGCTTGAAAGAGTAATACTCTTTTCTTTCACCACAGTTACATGATATACTTTTTAGTGAAGTTAATCATACTTGACAAATAGTTCGAAATCAATAACAACATTGTCAAATTTGCATTGTTTGCAATATTACCAAAAAATAAACCTCCTGATAGCACAATGTGCGTTAAGTTTTGGGTACACGAAAGCATATTCTTTGTGAAAGCAAAAATGTGATTTGTTGATCTTAGCCTTTGTCCAGAAAGAATGTATAAACAATTTTATAAAAAGATAGAACTAAGCCCCTGTTTGTCACCCATTATTTTACATTCTATTACATTATTTTTTCTATAGTATTCATTTTCAATCACGCATTCTTCATTAAAATAATATTACACGTAAACAATAAACTTTTTCTTATTTCCTAACCACACATTCTCCATCAATTTACTATTTAATAATACATTATTTCAAAATTGAAGGACTCAAACACATCCTAAATGGTGGATGAATAATAATGTTTGTGAGTGTATTGAAATGTATGATGAAACAAAGTGTGACTATTTATAAATTATTTGACTAATTAGAAATTAATCAATAAAGTTTGTCAAAAGGAGGTTTAGAGCATGTTTGATAGGATTTCTACTTTTTGTAAAAGAGATTTATAAGAAAAGTTATCTTGGAATTTGTTTGGCTAGCTTTTGAGAAGCTAAAAACTATTTTTGTATATGTTCGAAATATTTTTTTTGGAAATGTGTCGGTCTAGAAGAGTTTTTAGAGAAAATTAACTTAATAATCTAATTGTTTCTCGCAGAAGAGTTTTGACATGACTTCTGCTTTTGCTTATTGAAAAAAAGTTTCAATAAAACCAGCACCTACATCTACACCACCATCGCTAGATCCACCACAACACCAACAGATGTATTACCATCGCTAGCACAACCACTCAAACAGCAAAAAAAACCCAACCACAAGAAAAATCAATGCAACCATCGATAATCATCGCTGCAGTGGCATGGCTTTCTTTTCTCAGCACCACTACAACATCGATGATTATGCCAACTACACATGCATTGTTGTAGCGACGATGAGCAACTTTTCTTAGCAGCATCATTGCGCAACAATGCTCAGAGGGGGGCTCCAACGCTGGGTGCTACGTGTGACAGTGCGATCTAACGAAGAGGGTAGGGAAAGATAGGAGAGGGAGAGAAAAGAGAATGGAGAGGAAGAAGGAAGAAAATGATTTAAGGTTTGAATGAGATGGATACGATAAGGTGTTAGTATTATTATTATTATTAGTTTTGCTACAAGTACAACATGTTTAACAGCTCGGTGTACAGTCCCCTCACAATATGGGGCCTGCAATTTTTTTTATTTAGCTAGGGCCCCTTATTGTGAGGGGGGCTTGATAGCTCGGTGTACAGATAGCAAAACTCTATTATTATTATTATTATTAATTTTAAAATATGGAATTATAACCTAAATTTTGTGTAAATAAACCCTAAACTTTATTTTTGAATTGGAAATGTTAAATACCTGTGTGGATATAATTTCCACTTTTAACAAATATATTTTTCAACAACAATGATGTGTGTACATTTTGGTTGACATCTCAGATGACACTCTGCACGCATGAAGGTAAGGCTCGAGCCTAATAAAATAATCGTAATGCCACCATCATGTGTGTGAAGTGTCATTTGAGGGGGCTTATGAGCTTATTTAACATGTTCATAAGCACCGCAAATGCCTAAACACTTGAAAAGTAGTTAGTTCCGTGCAGAGACGGATCTAGCCGCTCTAATGAGCTAGGGCGGAGTGTCGAGCATTTATCAAATGACCGCCCCGTATAGCAATATTGTTTAATAAGGAATAAAAATACAATTTTTGAATCATATACGTATGATCAAATTTCAAATTTTTATGAATTTAAGCGAGATAAGATGAAGTTTATATGTAAAGTATTAATTAAACGATAAAGAAAAAAATTTGAAAACAATGAATCTTAGAGTATTTTTGACTAAAAAAGAAAAATATTTTTCGGACTATTAAAACAATGAAGATCAGTATTTAGATTTTTCAAATTTGAATTGTACAAAATAAATTGATAAAATATAGCAATAAAAGTATATATTATGAAATAATAATTTAAGTCAACAATTTTTTTTAAATAAATTATTTTAGAAACAAAAACTAATAATATAGAACTGTCTGCTTATTATATATTTTTTAAATTAAAAAAATAATAATAATAAAAAAGGTTAAGGTGAGGAGATTTGAACCCCGTATCTCTTACATGGAAAGAAAAAACTTTCCATTTGAGATACAACACTATTAAAAACAAAATATATAGTCATTTAATTATTATTTAATTGTGTTAAAAATGTTAAAAGAAGAAGTGGAGACGAGGAGAATCGAATCATGTGCCTCTCACGTGCTACATCAACGTCCTACCAAATGAGCTATAATAAAATTTGTTGAAAGCTTGTACAAGTTTCATTAAAACGTACATTTTTCCCAGTGGAGCCAGCACGAGCCATTGCGCTGATTCGTCGGGTGCTCGTTCCGTCCCTAGTTCTGCAACTTACAAGCTAAATAAGTTAGAAATTTCTAATGTAACACCTAAGACTTGATAAACAAGATCAGAATTCCCAAGTTCAAAGATCTCAAGTGGAAACATAAGGGTAGTTAATATGTGCAACTATGGGTGTAAGCGATCCGATTTTACTGATTTTTGACAGATTTTCAAATCAAACCGTTTACACCGGTTTGAAAAAAAAACTCAAACCTAAACCAAACCATTTTGAGCGGTTTGAAAAAAATTCAAACCTTAACCTAACGATTTGGTCAGATTTCAAATCGATGGTTTCGCTGTATATTTTTTTTGCCCGTCGTCCGATTTTAAACTGTCGATTTCGTCGTATATCTTTTTGTCTATCTATTTTTATGCCATTAATTTAGGAGTGAGAATTTTTTTTCCAGAACAGGACCGGAACCATTTAGAACCAATCGATTCAATTCCGGATCTTCTAAAAAATAATTTGATTTTGGGACAAATTATTAAGAATCAACTAGTTCCGATCCAGTTCTCGGTTCTAGTATTGGAACCGCCGGGAACTAGACAGTTCTCATAAGATTTTTTTATTTTTTTGGTAAAATATATGATTCAATCTCCAATCACTTTTATAAAAAAATAATAGGGTTCTTTTTTCATTTTAGACATCTACACTTTCCTTATTCTCTTTGATTATTTTCTTCTCTCTTCTTATAATTTTTTGATTAACTGATTTTCAAACCAAATTAGAATATTGAGTAAATATATACCTTAATAAATTTATTTACAATATATAATTTCATTTCTAGGATCTGAAATTTTTATTTTATTTTCACTTTGATTACATAGTTGTTAATCCGATCAAAACTTTTCATTTATATTTCTACAAATTATAATCGACGGTTTTCAAAATATGGTTTCGATTTGATTTTGCGATTGACGATTTTTGTTTACGGCCCTATGTGCAACATTCCCTCTTTTTGTTTTCTCGTTTAGTTAAATGGCTATCTTTGTATGCTTGATTTTAGATTTTTAATTAGATGACTCTCTTTGTGCGCTTGAAAGGGTAATACTCTTTTCTTTCACCACAGTTACATGATATATTTTTTTTAGTGAAGTTAATGTTATTTGACAAATAGTTCGAAATCAATAACAACATTGTCAAATTTGCATTGCTTGAAATATTACCAAAAAATAAACCTCCTGATAGCACAATGTGCATTAAGTTTTGGGTACACGAAAGCATATTCTTTGTGAAAGCAAAAATGTGATTTGTTGATCTTAGCCTTTGTCCGGAAAGAATTTGTAAACAATTTTATAAAAAGATAGAACTAAGCATCTATTTGTCACCTATTATTTTACATTCTATTACATTATTTTTTCTATAGTATTCATTTTCAATCACGCATTCTTCATTAAAATAATATTATACGCAAACAATAAACTTTTTCTTATTTCCTAACCACACATTCTTCATCAATTTACTATTTAATAATACATTTTTTTTCAAAATTGAAGGACTCAAACACATCCTAAATGGTGGATGAATAATAATGTTTGTGAGTGTATTGAAATGTATGATGAAACAAACTGTGACTATTTATAAATTGTTTGACTAATTAGAAATTAATCTATAAAGTTTGTCAAAAGGAGGTTTAGAGCATGTTTGATAGGATTTCTACTTTTTGTAAAAGTGCTTTATAAGAAAAGTTATCTTAGAATTTGTTTGGCTAACTTTGGAAAAGCTAAAAACTATTTTTGTATATGTTTGAAATATTTTTTGGAAATGTGTCGGTCTAGAAGAGTTTTTAGAGAAAATTAACTTAATAATCTAATTGTTTTTCGTAAAAGAGTTTCGACATGACTTCTGTTGTTACTTATTGAAAAAAAGTTTCAATAAAACCAGCACCTACATCTACACTACCATCACTAGATCCACCACCAACACCAACAGATGCATTACTATCGCTAGCACAACCACTCAAACAACAACAAAAATCCAACCACAAGAAAAATCAATGCAACCCTCGATGATCATCGCTGCAGTGGCATGGCTTTCTTTTCTCAGCACTACTATAACATCGATGATTATGCCAACTACACATGCATTGTTGTAGCGACGATGAGCAACTTTTCTTAGCAGCATCATTGCGCAACGGTGCTCAGAGGTGGTCTCCAACGCTGGGTGCTCCGTGCGATCTAACGAATAGGGTAGGGAAAGATAGGAGAGGGAGAGAAAAGAGAATGGGGAGGAAGAAGGAAGAAAATGATTTAAGGTTTGAATGATATGGATACGATAAGGTGTTAGTATTATTATTATTATTAGTTTTGCTATAATCGTAATTCCACCATCATGTGTGTGAAGTGTCATTTGAGATATCAACCCGAATGTAAGTATAGCAGAACCAATTTTCCAAAATATCAATGTTCACAAAAAAAAAATGCTCTTAATGAATTTTATGTAAAATTTTTAAAATTTTACTAGAGAATTGGGCTCCAAGCTATCGAATCAACATAAGATATTGGTGGGCCATACTTTTTCCTTTTGGCTTTTTAAAAAAGCCACATAAACGTTTATCTACGTGGCCTACATGCAGAAATGGAACCCACACCACGAGTCCCCTTCGCCAATGGCACAATAGTAAATAGCAGAAATTGAAGGGCTTAATATGAAACACATTTGGCGTTGCAACCTCCGAACGCCGATCCGAGCAATATAGTACTTAACTGGGCGCGAACTCAAAAGGCAAGGGCTAAATATATAGTGAAGAAAATTTACTCACACTATTTCTCTCTCTAAAATTTTATAGATAGTTCCGCAGCAAATTTCTGTATCTGTTATTTAGTATCGATATCTATCTTTGTATCGTGGAGGAATCGGAAACCTATAAAGGTGTAATTATCGATTTCAATTTTCCAAGACGAAGGATGAGTAGTCCCTGAAAAGAAAAAGGTGTTAATTGACCTAACCGAACCCTAATTTTGTTTTTTAGTTCTTTATTACGAAGCCGGCACGAGCTGATTTCATGGAGTCCCCTACGCCTGTTTCTCGATACATCCCCCAGAATTCCAAGTAGTATTCTTTTTCGGTATGTGATTTTCTGTATGTGTTTGTATGAAGCGTTTATATGTGGTGGATTTTTAATGGGTGCAGGAAAAGGGTATTTACGGGTGGGAGTTCTAGCGGGTGTCAAGAAGCGGATGTGGTGGAAATCCCACCGCCGATTAATCGATCTTCGAAAGCCAAATTATTGAAGCAAAAAGAGGTGAAAAGATATATATCGATGAAATCTTTTGTCCTTTGTGCACTAGATTCTGGTAGTAAGTTGTTCTAGGTTTTCTTCTATTTTTCCTTTTTGGAGTGGGTGTAGATTTTTTTTTTCTATTTTTCCTTTTTAAGGCATTGGATTGTTGTTTTTTGTGATTAAAATCAGAATCGCATTGAGCAGAATGGAATTGGGCCGAAATACAATGAAGAGTTATTTTTTAGCTGAAACCGTTTCTTTTTTTGGTTTCAATGTGGTGATGCATTGCTGAGTTTTCTTAACTCTCTGTGTGTGTGTGTTTTTTTTTTTTTTTGGCAGTTACCACAGCTTAATGAACAGAAAAATAGGGAGTTTTATGTTTGTGATGCCCCTTCTGAGTTTTCTATTTAATATAGATTTTTTGTAGTTGATAGATTTATGATGGTGATGTGAAAATAAATATTGGAATCTGTTCCTAAAATTTCTGTATTGGGGGAGGAGGGACTCAGTTTTAAGAAATATTGAGAGTTCCTACCTGACTGTTTTAGAAGTTAAAACGGTTTTGCATGTTGACAATTTTGCAGTCAAGATGTTGGCATACTATCATATGTGAACATTTGGTGCCTATGCTATTGGGAGCATTGCAACTGAATGGAATAAGTCCAAAAATAGAATTGGCGACCAATATAACTTACAAACAAAGTTGTGAAAAGGATAGAGGTTTAAGTATAACAAACAATAATATTTGTGTGAATGCTAAACAATTAATATATTCACTTTTTACAAAAAGGTATGGAGTTTTGCTGAATACATAATTGTTGATCATATTGAGACTAGTAAAAGACCATAAAAGATTTGTTATTTACTGTTTCAATTCTTTGTTCTGTGAGACTGGCCATTACTCCCAAATGTGGGGAGGTCATATTAGATGTCCCATGTGGATTGATAAATAAATGTATCATTCACCTTTTTTAGCTTACAGTTGCTGCAGTTATTGATTTAGGTCTATAACTCCGTTCCTCCTGTGCTTGAGGATTTTATAGTGGAGTTCTGTTCTTCTTTCTAAAAACAACAAATAATTGCTTTCAACTGGAAGTAGAGTTCTATTATTTTGGTGGTACTTTATTTTGTATGATTTGGCCCCTAAAAAAATACGGTGGGTGGGGGAATGTCAGATTTAAAGAATCAGTGACTAGGGAGAGATATATTTCTTTTTCTTTTTTCTGTTTTTCCTTTCATTTGATGGACTAACTAGCATGCAGAAAAACATCTTGTATTTCATTTACAGAGAACCCATTTTCTGTTTTCTGGTTATTGTTACTATAGCTTGCTGCCTGAACTAAAAAAATTATAAAATTCTTGTTGGGTTTACTTGTGTTAATTTGATTGGCGTGTCTGAGATAAACTTTAGCATCATTATGATCGTTGTTGTTAATAAGTCATTTTAGTCTTGCATTGTTTGGCATCCTAATATCTATAAACCGAAATTCTTGAAGGTTATTTCTCATGAAATAATAGACGTAGACATGGATGAAGACTGTGATGTTATGCTTATTGATGGGCAAGTTGACACAAGTGGCAAAGGCAAGGTAATTAAAAGTTCTCACGAACTATAATTGCCTTGTGCTTAGAATCATTTTATTAGCCTCCAAGCTTTAGTGTTGGTCATCACAGTTTCTCGTTGATGACTACACACTAATCTATTCATTTTTTATTTTGCTTGTAGGAAGCTCTGTCCGACTTTTCGCTGGGTCCTAGTAGTATAGCTACTGGTGGATCTGGGAATGGCATTCAGTTGTCCAACAATGGCTCTGCTGGATTACATAATTCTATTAATGTAGATGATTTCAATTCCTCCCTTTTCTCTGGAGAAGATGAGTGTATAGATATGTATTATGATGATCTCATTGAGGAAGAATATTCAATTTTGCAATCACATTTTGATCATATGGATATTCCTCCTGGGATAGAGGCTCCACTTCCCTGGTTGCCTAGTTCTGCAGGAAATAACATGAAGTTAATGACCCCAAGCACTTCAACCAATTCGACGTTGCAACTTCAATTGAATGATGCCAATCTGCCTGCCATGAATTCACCTCACCCATCACGGAAATTGAAAAATGCCCTAATAAAGGCTCAATCAACTTCAAGGAACAGTTCACAGTTCAGTACCCAAGTGCATGCAGTTAGTCAACCTGTGGAGTTGAATGTGTCTTCGACTATGTGGGAACCAGAACAGGAGAAATTAACCACTTTAAGCAGTACACCTTATCCAATTTCAGATATTTCTAGTAATTTGTTGAATCTTAAACATGGGAAAGACTCTTTACCCTCTTTTGGAAAGGTTAGGAGGAAGTCTCATCTACTACTCCCACCATCTGCTCCCTTCGGTTCATACAATCAATTTCCTGCCAGTTCAACATATTTTTCCAGCAGTGTGAAGACACCAGTTGGTAGCGGTGGCAGCTACCCAAAATTAAATCCAATGCACACACCTGGAGCTGGAACTTTCGTGCCAGTTCCATCATGGAAGAAATGGAATATGACTATGTTGGAACCTTGTCCAGTTCCTCCTGGGTTTATTGGTGGAAGCTCGTCTGCCCCGTGGGAACATGATCTTGCCAAGAACCATAATAATGCATTTTCTGCAGCAACTCCAGAACCGGTCACCAATGTGGAGAATAGGAATTTGGATGAAATTCTTCAGAATTTCAATCATTTTAAGCAATTTGACACTGTTGAAAATTACTGTGACCACCACTACTCAAAAAATGGTTCATCTGTGAAACAGGCAAGCACATCTTTAAAGGATGCATGATGCATATACATGTATTGTCTTTAGTTTTATCTTTTGCATTTATTCACATGCCTTCACACTATCATCTTTAATGTTTGATATAGCCGTCAAAGGGTTGGACAAAGAGAATACAAGAGGAATGGAAGATCCTGGAGAAAGATCTGCCTGGTTAGTTTTCTGAAATTTCAGGATCAATTTATGATGATATCTGATCAAATTTAGTTATAGTCCCAGTATGTTTTGTTAAAACCAATGGCGTTACCATCATTTTGCTGAGCTTGTTAGAATGAATCCATTCCTCACCTTCTATATTTTTGTTGCCACTCTATCAGATACCATATTTGTGCGGGTCTATGAATCCAGAATGGATCTTTTGAGGGCTGTAATAGTAGGAGCAGAAGGAACTCCATACCATGATGGTCTCTTTTTCTTCGATGTCTTCTTTCCTGGAAGCTATCCCAATGTTCCACCTGTATGTTTCTGATATTTTTGTGCCCATCTGCTTGTACACCTCTGAATATGTCAATACATTGTCTTCCATTGATGCTAAATCACTTATTGTTGCAGCATGTCCATTACCACTCAGGTGGACTTCGCATCAATCCAAACTTGTACAATACTGGCAAAGTATGCCTGAGCCTTCTCAACACTTGGGGTGGTAGTCAGAAGGAGAAATGGATCCCTGGTGTATCAACTATGCTACAAGTTTTGGTCTCTATACAAGGCTTAATTTTGAATGCTAAGCCCTATTTTAATGAGCCCGGATACGCAAATATGAGTGGTTCAGCAAGTGGAGAAAAGTGTTCTCTGGCATACAATGAAAAGACTTTTATCTATTCTCTCCAAACTATGGTGTACAGTATGAGGCGGCCACCGAAGGCAAGATGAAATTCAGATCCTCTCTATGTACTACTGTTATTATTAGGGACTTTTGATCCTTGCATATTTTGGTGGTTAATTTCAATTTGTTCTTTCCTTTTTGGTGACGACTTCATTATACTGATTTGAGTTTTGTGTTGCTCGTAGCATTTTGAGGACTTTGTGGTAGGGCATTTCTGCAAGCGTTCTCGTGATATTCTGGTAGCATGTAAAGCCTATACAGAGGGCGCTCAAGTGGGTTGTCTTGTTAAAGGGGGTGTTCAAGATGTTGACGAGGGCGATAAGAGCTGCTCACAGGATTTTAAGGCCAATTTGGCAGGGTTCATCACTACGTTAGTGAATGCATTTTCTCAAATTGGCGCGAAGGACTGTCAAGAGTTCCTCTGTTTAGCTCAAAAGACAAATGTACAGGGGTCTGCTGCACCTGGGGTCCAAAACTTATATTACTAGATCAATTAAAATACAATTTAGACTTGGGCTACGTATTTTGCATGGAAGACATGCTCATCTTGAATTTTGTTTTTGACTTCATAGGCTGTATTTAAATTAAAAAGCAGTGAATGTTAATGGCTTCAGGATGCTCACCTTGCATTTTAGTAAATAAAAATGTCTTAAATATTGTATCTTTAACTGTGTTTATCCTTCCCTGATTTATTTTCCTATATTCTGTAACATTCTATTGCATTGTCATTCAATTTTTCGTAGTCATATCCAGTCAGTTGCATCTTTGTGTGTTTCTTTCTTTTCTTTTTTTAAATCATTTTTACTCTCTTGGTTTTTGTATTGTTGATCTTTTGTAATATAGTTTGAAGGGCATTTCTTCCCATTTTCACCATGAATTGATGTTACCTTAATTGCCATTAGTAGCTGAGTGCCAAATCATAATATTGTTAGAATTTTCTAAGCTCAAAAAAGAGTTCACTGCCTTGTTGCTTGTGACGGATTCGAATCGTGAAAAGGTAAATACTTTCAGGAGAATAAGTTTTCATTTGAATGAATCTACAGCCATAAGCACGAAAAGATCAGAATTTACCGTCGTTTTCTTGATTTTTGACTTTGTGAAAATACATGGATTTTAATCTTCATTTTGGCAAGAGGGAAAAAGTGGGAAAAAAACAACCCTTTTATTTCTACTAGTGGTAATCGTACGTTGCACGATGGTTATTATAGTTTTGGAAGTGATTTTGTTAATAATATCGTAAAGTATTGAGGTATTTTTTTAATGATTTAAGTTACCATAATAAACACCTAATTGAACATGAATATCAAAGTAATTGCTTTGGACAATGAGTTTCAGTATTAGTGAATAAATTTTTAGTTGAAGTTATTTATTTAGAGGGTGTTTAATGGGGATTAAAATTAGATTTTTTTAGTTGTTTGTGATAGAAGTTTTTGAAACGTGTGATTGAAAAATTGTGAGACCCATAAAATGGTTAATATTGATGATTTGATTTTGATTTAAATTAAAATCAGATTTTAATATAAAACAATTAGGCTCTTAGTTATTACCCAACTGCAAACGAACTCATTGACAACAAAATGTTCAAAAATCGCAGGAAAATACTCACATTCTAACAACCAATAACACAGAAAATTAAAAATAAAAATCCAAAAATAGTTTCAATATATCTTAATAATTAAAAAATCAGTGTGAACCCGAATTTTTAAAATAACATCAAAGTTTATAACAAACCCTTTCAATTTTTACAGTTAAACATAGCAAATGTACCAAAATTATAGCTATGTAAAACAAACAAACCATATAGATTTTTGTTCACGAAAATACGTTCGATTAAAAATCACCGCAAGTGTATGGTTTATTACAAGTAATAAAGTGAATTTTTAGAGTCCGGATTGTAGATCTCACAGAGATTGAGTAGTTCAATGATAATTATCTCGAATTTAACCGAAACTAAATGAGTTTTTGATATGTTCTATACTAAATTCTAATCAAACTAAGTTATGAAAACTATGAATGAATTGATTTAACTAAATGCGAATTATGCTAGAATGCAATATAAAAGTCGAATGCAAATTGATTTACCTAAGATGAGAAAAACGCACTAGAATCACGAATCCCCATACAACTATCAATTTCAATCCTAGTTTTACAATTTGACAACACGATTAAATATTTAAGAATCAATCCTATTGAATTTAATAATCTCTTATGAGTAATGTTAAACCTATCCTATCATGTGAACCGACTATATTTCTATGACGAATATAAACATAAAAGAATGCATGAGCTTTTATGAATACTTAAAGATTCACATAAGGAATAGCGGTATATTTCTATTCTCTATTGGACCCTATGATGATTTATACAGTTTCGAATTTATTATCTTTTTTCGAATACATGAAATAAATTACCAAACTCATACAACCATTGCACATATAATTGTAGAAAAATTAAATTGCATATAAATCATTCAACAATTCAAAAACGTGTTTCTAATGTCAAAAATATAAAACTAAATATTAAAATATTTTGTTACAAAGTTCATCGATCTCCTAGTACAAGAAAAACTAACCTAACATGCTAAAGAAAGAAAAACAAAAGAACATTTGAAGAAACGTCATCACTCGAGAAGATATTCGATTAATTTCTTGGAGTGGTTGATGATTCTTCGCGTTGTTCCTCGTGTTCTTGCTTCCAAAATCACATTTTCTTCTCCAAAATTGTGTAGCCCCCGATTTTGGACGAGTTTAGGGTTATAAAAGAGTCAAAAACCGAGTTTTCATAGGTGTTTAAGTTAAAAACGGAAATAAGAATTTTTCGTGTAAAAATGCACCATGCGACCGCATGGTTAAAACGTTGTGGCTCCTCTGCTCTCTGACCATACCATGCGACCGCATGGAAGTTTGCACCATGCGGTCGCATGGTTCAATTAACTTCCAAGTTACGTCGTTTTGGTCCCCGACTCCGTTCTTCCTCATTTTAACTTCTTTTCTTCATTCTCTTCCCTCTAACACCCTTTGATATCGTCAATTTTGTACTTAGTTCGTTCTCGTTCTTGATTTGGGTTTCGAGTCAACTTTTGGATAATTGTATCTTAGTCCCTGAATTTTGGCTTTCTTCTGTTTTGATACTTTCTTGCTCGTTTTCACTCACTTTCGTTATTTCCATCGATATAGTCCTGCAAACACAATTTATATAGAATTAAGCCATATTTCAACATAATTACAATCAATTTTCCATATTTTGTGACCTAAATAAGTGCGTAAAACACAATTATCAATTCTCATTAAGAGACAACAAGACTACCAAAAAGAATGATAAGGGAATAATTAAAGAAAATGAAGTAAACAAAATGACACATAGAAGAATTCACATGTAGATTTAGTGTTTTAATATAAAGACAGACTTGAATAGTAAAAACATGTATTGAATGATGCACAAAATAACTCTCAGCGATATGTGATAAAATCTTCAGAGCGTAGAATTTAAACAATGTGGTACTTATTCTAATGTACTATCCAAAGAATACCATACAACACCAGTCTAATCTTCATTTTCCATTTTTCACGGGAATTGTCACGGAACCAAGAACTACACTTTTTAAAATTATATCCCAATCACATATTGTCGCATTAATCGGGTCATACAATTTACATAAAAGATCAGTTCAATAACCAAAACCAAAAATCACATATCTCTTTCGTGCTAGTCCACAAAAAATAAATAGTGTACTTCAATAAAAATAGCGGCTAGAAAATAAAAAATGAAGCAATTAATAACAATGAAAATCATACGATAGACAATGAATTTTGTTCAGAATTGCACATTGAATTAAGTACCTTTAATAGTCTCGCCAGATCATTCGCATGAAGTATATTAGCAAGTTTTGAATGGTCATATCCCACTTGTTGTTCCTTGGATTCATAACCTGATCCAAGAGATGAATTAGAAAATGAGATAGAATCAAGTACCCTTCTTTATCATTGACTCTATGTTGAAATTGAGAGGTGCATTACTTTGAAATCAAGAATCCAACAAAACACGACACCCATATGAAAATCAAACAAGTGAGAAAAGAATTCACATTTCCATTTCTACCAAGAGTGGGTAAAATAAAGATTACAGAGTCTTTAAAAACTTTACAAAATACTCACGGTTGCATTCTAGAGGTATATGCATAGTTGGAACCATATAAAAAAAAAACAATAAAACAATAAGTTTTTTGATAAAAGACAAAAAATAATACATAAAACTATAAAAATTATTGTTAATACTTTGGCGTGAAGCAAGAACCAGTGCAAAATCGACATTATATTTTTCATTATTCACACGAACTCACATGCTCTTAGAGAGTGCGTTGGACTTGCTTCTACTCGAGCAAATTAAAAAATTTGTTGGAGGGAACATGGATGACTTTATGTGCATGTTTTCAGAGATCGAAAGGTCAACAGATCTTCTATTAGCATAAGAAACTATCATAAAACCAAGAAATGCAATACAAATAATTTACATTAATAATAAAAAAAAGATTATACAAAAGAGCAAAATATGAACCTCATTAACACCATACTATTTTTTCACTTCAACATAAATAAAACTTTTCAAATGATCAATTACAAATGCGAATATAAGTCTAATAAAAATATTATTTACTTTATATATAGTTTTACTAATTATCAATAAATATTAACAAAGAGATCATTTTAGAACTCATCAAACGAACATTATGGCCTAATGAGTGTGATAACTTGAAAGAAATGGTGGTAGACCACTTCTGTTCGACATAATATTTATACTACAGAGATAATAGATAAGTATATACATTAAACGTTTAGCAACAATAGAAAGTCAATTCATCCGTACAAGAAGGGAGGATTGTTAAATTCAAGAAAATCAAAATTTTTTGATCTTTTTCTTAGTTTTGGTAGCATTGAAGATAAAAAGCCTCGAATCACATTTCTCCAACTCTTTAACAACCATTTTTGCACCCTTTTCTAGTTGTATCTTGTGTACCCAAGCTTATCTTTGTGCCTGAATATACCAAAAAATATAATTATGCGGATAATTTCAGATGTGTGTTTTTAAAAATAATAGAATGATTGTGGCACTATCTAGCAAACTACCACCACAAAAATGCAAGGTCGCGTGGGTTACTCTCGTACTTATCCACATTGACCGTTAATATAAATCAACTACAGGAAAATGTTCATCATAGTGCAAAAGAATCTCTACAAAATAAAAGCGTCACAATATCATTAGCCACGCATAAGCTTCATTTTCCAACAAAACAATAAGAAATTAACCCTACCACAATCATAACTATATTTTAGTGGAAATAAAACTTGAAATAGGTCTTTCTGATTCATCAACTTCAATTTCGGCTAATATGTACCTGTAAGATATCACTATCAAATTAGTGTCTCATAACAAAATGATTTTTCTATTGTCCAACCGTACAATAACCCTGATGTCTATTCTACCCATTTACAACATAAATATCTGGACAATACATATATGCATAAGCATAAACGTGCACTGATTCACAAACATGGAATATTTGTTTGACATTACTAAGGAGAGAAATACAAAAAAAACAAAACAATAAAAAGAATTTGAAGGAAACGAAAAAAGATAAAATTATGATTCAAGAACTTACCCTCAAAGTAAAATCAACAGGAATCTCAAGTTCTTAGAATAATCTTCAAAGCCCACTTTTACAACCCAAAGCAGCAGCTAAGAAAAGCCTAACATTACAGCAAAATTCACTTCAAATTTTTCAAAAAGTAGCAAGTCGAAGTTGTCTCTCTGTCCGCTTAAGCATCTATAAAAAGTTCAATGTCCGTGTTACTATTGATGGTTAAAAATGCACATGGATTACAAAATCTGATCTATATTAAACATAAATGAGACTATTATCTTCTGAGAGTAAACAAAAGTGAAAGATAATAAAATTGAACAAAAATCACATATTAAAAGTTTTTACCTACAGTACTCTGTGTCCTCCTTGCCGCTGTGTACACCTCCAATCTCCAGGCAAAATACGACCCCGTAGCAACGACAATGAAAAAGAACAAAAACTCTATGATTTTACAATTTTTTTTTTACTCTAATACTCTGCATCCTCTATCGCTGCCGTCTAGAGCTCCAATCAACAAAAGCAATACGATTTGTGGTAGCGACAATAAAGAAGAACAAAACCTCTGTGATTTTACAGTATTATTGTACTTGAAATGGAGGAAATATGTGACATTTGTTAGGGTTTCAAAAGAAGATCTGAGGTAGCGAGAAAGGCCGTAGAGAGAGAGAGGGGGAGGGGGGGAAAGGTCCAATAACTTATAAAATAACATATGATGTCAGCATTATATAAGCATGATGTCTTATGAATAGTAACACATTATCCTCTTTTATATATTATATTACTAGTGGCGGATCGTGTGTTGCACGATGATTATTATAATTTTTTAAGAGATTTCGTTGTAACAACAATATATTTTAGAACATGTAAACATTTAGTTATATAGCGTCAATAATGGGAACAACTGAGTTTGTCTTGTGGGCCAAAGATCTACTATCGCTTCCACCTCTCCTTTTGCAAATGCTAATAATATCTTGTTATTTAACAAACCAATTAACTAAATGAAAATAGATCCCAGAACTCTTGAGCCTGGCAAGACGTACATCTTTATGCGAATAAGAACTTGACGTGCCAGTATCTGCAAACCTCAACCTAGTCTTCCTCATTTCAAACTGAAAAATCAAATAGGCAAGACATCAATATAACAAATCTATAATTTATGTGTTATAAATTAATTAAACAATTAAACCAGTAGAGTTTCTAATTTTAAAATATCAGTCATTTATGCAATATATAACAAAAGTTGATTATAAGTAAACTATATGCTTATGATGACTTGTAATCATATAACTTCAACTTCCAATCAGCCACAAAATTGTAAAGAAAGTTGATTTTTGTTGCATCAATGAAACAAATCTACAGTTTACATATTGGTGATTTGTAGAATAATGCAAAACACTTGGCAGAACATCTAAGTTCTGAAATACCAGCCAGAATATACAACATATGGTAGTCAAATAGTTGTCTAGTAAGTAAATTTCGACCTAACGACCCATTGAGATCATACAAATTTTAACTTCCAAGCTGGCAAAGCATTGGAAATGAAAGGAAAAAGTGACAAACTTCAGTTGTTGCACCAAATTCTATCTAGAAAACTAGTTCTTACTGATATCCACTTCGTTCTAGATATAATTTATGTTCTTTGCATCAATCGTTGTGTAAAGAAAATTTTGAGCACTAATAAATGTGCAAATGAAAAAACATTAAACCAGCTTCTAAATTTTCAAAGTTGTACCTTGGCATAAATTGATTACATATTAAATAATTTCAAATATTCTCAGTCTGTTATACTTGTTCTATATCCATTCCATATTGTTCATTTGTGTATAGAAACTTGTTATTAACCATCATTTTCAATCTTTTCTACACATCTGCTGGTTGAGGTGAAGAAGAGTGTTGTTATTTCATAAATATTACATTCTTCTCACCCATCTTTATACCAACAATATTAAGCGTGCCAAAAATTTCACTCTATTCAAAGGATAGAATACTACATTAGACGCTTACACGCTATTCATATTTGCTCAAGAGCTAAGATTATCTGGTATAGGCCAGTCTAAGTGATTGTTGGCAACATTTCTACGACAAAGTAACATGATCAACTCAAATTTTGTAATCCAAAAAGACTGATGTAATATTAATAA
Organism: Osmanthus fragrans; assembly: GCA_019395295.1. Classification (NCBI taxonomy): domain Eukaryota; kingdom Viridiplantae; phylum Streptophyta; class Magnoliopsida; order Lamiales; family Oleaceae; genus Osmanthus; species Osmanthus fragrans. The sequence goes on from CM033342.1 coordinate 3,767,321, forward strand.
AGCAGTCATAAGAAACATGACATACAAGTTAAATAAATCTACGTGCTTCCCAAGTTCTCGTGGAATATTCCAACAAACAGTTTATCATTCAGTTCTCAGTTAAGCGCCAAAAAAAAAAAAAAAAAAACTTAAGTACGATGATATGTCATAATTTATGATCCGTAAAAACAGAAACTCCATACGTGGCTTTCGAAGCAGAAGCTAATCGCTTATTATCATCCTACAAATGTCTTACATAAATGTCCACTCAGGACATAACTGTGAAAGTTTATGCATAAATGAAAGAAGACTAATAGTAACATAAAAATAGTTGAGCTTTGTTATTAGGTTAATTTTTTCGGCAGTGTAAATTTCAAAAAAGTAAAAATTATATAATTAATAAATTAAAACAATTAAAATATATCATAAAAATCAACTCTTCCACTTCAAAATTCCTAATTTTTTCTCCAATCCTTTTAGCTTCAAATTAAACTATATAGTATGATTCAAATATACCAATTAACTAAAACTATAATTTAGCTACGGAAGACAATTGCAGAAATGGCAAATTATGACATCTGAATTAGGAGAAAGGAAATATATATATATATATATATATATATATATATATATATATATATATATTTATCTACTTATAAGAGTTGAGAATAGTCAGGGGGTGGATGAAGTAGAGTAGTCGTAGACGGAGAAATGGCAAAGTAATCGAACTCCAAATTCCATCATTCCGATCTAGTAGGGAAGTGTTAATTATTATTGTAGATCAAAAATCATAGGATGAATAGGAGGTATCTCTATAATATAACAATGCTTAGTATTGTGAACATTAATATTGACATCACCAAAGTAATACTAATACATGAATTCAAACATCAAGAAGCCAAAAATTATTTCTGATGAAAATTTATTTACCAAGAAAATAATGATTTCTTCTAAAAATTTCTAATTTGTAATAACACAAAGACGTATCAAAATATATTTTTAGCTTGAATTTGACAAATTTATAAATGATTTATTTATCATTAAAAATTTTCAAACTAATTATTTTCCACTAAAGCTAAATATGTTTGTCACAAATTTACAATCGGATCAATTTAGAACTATAAGAAAGTTCATCAGATTTAAAAAAATCTTTTAAACCCTCCAAAATATGTAATTGAACACACAAGAATAAAAAATTATAACGTACCTGATCCAAAAATGTTCAATTTTTTTCACCCAATCGACAAAAATCCAGAAAAAATGATTTTTTTAAAACACTACATCAGATTTAAAAATACCCAATTCAAACTCAGTCTCTTCCTTTGTCTTTGATCCATTGTCAACTCCATCACATGTGAAGATCAGTAAAAACTTTGCGATATAAAATTATCTAGAGAAAAAGTTTGAATCACTCAATTATCATACTATTGGGAAGGAATATATTTTTTTTTTTATTTATAAAAATCTAAAATTATAGGAATGTATGCTACACAACTAAAGAAGAAATCCGTTATCACAACCATCGTGAGATAGAAGCTTTCAAGGTCTGACACTCGAATCATATTTGACGAATCGAGAAAATACAACATCACTGCAACATGATGTTAATGCCAAAAAATATATGTAGTACATACCTTATGTTATAATGAAAGTGAAGTTACTCATTCATACAGAGAAATCCAAATTAGAGAAGTAAAAAATGAAGTTGTAGTTTGATTTTCAAAAAAAAAAAAAAAAAAAAAAAAAAAAGGGCAAAAATGGCAACTTCAAATAAATTTTCATGAAAGATTTTGATCAATTGAAGAGAGAGAAAATGAAAAGGGAGAGTCAAAGAGAAAGAAATGTCGAGAAGAAAGAAAAAGACAAACACATGGAGAATGGAGGAAAGAAGCATGAGAGTTAGCGTGAAAAATGGAGAAAGAGTAATAATAAAATAAAATAAAATGGTTAAACATTATAATAGATACACGACATCACAGGTGATATCTTATAAATAGTAGCAAGCAAGTTTTCTTTTTTAGAAAGAGTAATAATAAAATAAAATAAAATAGTTAAATATTATGATAGATACATGACATCACACACAATGTCTTATGAATAGTGGCAATCAAATTTTCTGTTTTAATGTTCTAGGGATATTATAGTGATTTGGTAATTGCTTCTTCTTGGGGTTAGCAATATTCCAAGTCAACCAAGACTTGTTCAGACTGTTCAGTGTGTGTATTTTTTTTATTTTTTTTTTTCCAGATAAATGGGACTTTAGCTGATTACAGATAATACAAGTTGGGCCTGTTTAATTGATCGTAATTTTTCGTGGAAGGTAGAAAACGTTTTAATACTTTTCATTATTCACCTGTTTAATTGCACTAATTTTTCAGGAAAAACGTTTTTCAACTTTTTCCAAGGTGCAAGCAGTTGATGCATAAAATCTAGAAATCGTTTTTTGATCATAGTGGTGGGAAAACGTTTCCAACTTTTTGACAATTTTTTTTTAAGCAATTAGAACACATTCTAAAGTCAATGGTAAAAAAATTTATCTATTTAATTGACAATTTGTATAAAAAATAAAGTTAAACGAAAGATTTGTCAGGTAGAAAATTATACTAATCAAACACTATTAATTACAATTCTCTGTAAAACGTTTTCTAGACAATTCAATTCTCCGTCATTCATTTTTTTTACCCGTTTTTCACCCTTGCAATCAAACATGCCCGTAGTATTTTGATTCCTGACCGTTGACCCGGATTCTCTCTCTGTGTGTGTGTGTTTTTTTTTTTTTTTTTTAGACTTACTACTTGTACATCAAAAGTTGTACATAAGGATATACATCCTCTCACATGGGGGAGTCCACTCGATTATTTTATTCGGGTGAGCCTCCCTCTCATATGAGAGGATGAATATTCTTATGTACAATTTTTAATGTATAAATAGCATTTTTTTTATTTATTTATTGATAAATGGGACTTTAGCTGACTACAGATGATACAAGTAGTGTATTGATTCCTGACCGTTAACCCAGATGACGATAAATCCCATTCAATGACGGGAACTTCCAGGAAATAGCCTTGTAGAAAAAATGTAAGTAGACTTGACCAATTAATCATTAATGCTAAGTAAACAGATACCAATTGGACTTTTTATTACCATTTTTTCAATCATAAATTTTTCTTCCTCTTATTTTCTATCACATATTCTTGTTCCATCACATATTTTTCATTAAAATAATATTATATACGAACCAAAAATTTTAAAATTTGAATTTTTTTTTTATTTAACCACACACTCACGGGTACATCCTTCAAAAATAATGAAAAAAAAAAAGGAAAAGGAAAACACTTTTGTACAGATTTGATCAGGATCTGTATAGACCCTCACTGTAGAGGGTGGGTGATGAAAGTCAAATGGGCGGTACAAACAGCACTCCTCAAGAAAAAAAGTGCAGCATAAAACTACTAGTTTGTTTTAGTCTTGATCAGTTTGTTGTGGCGATGAATTCTTGGTTTACTATGTTTTCTTCATGGTTTAAGATTTTCTTGTTCTTCTTTTTCTTTTCCAGTCTCTGTAAAACTTATGGTTTTTCTTCTTCTGCTAAGAGTACTTCTACAAAGTCATATACAGATCACTGTGCTTCCATAGTCCCCAGATCCAAACCAACGGTTCGTGCCCATAATAACTATGTAATTTCATTCAGAGGAGGCTACTACACAGGTGGTGACAGGCTTCTAGGCAGTAAATCATCCAGTCAGTCGTACTATGCTGGGAGTTATCTCCGATTTCGACCCACCAGGAATGTCTATAAAACTGATGCCAAGGGTGTTTATCAACTTGAAGCTTACTTATATTTTCGGCCGCCATACAGTTACTATGATAATGGAACCAGTTCCAGTTATGGATCCCACTATCATAGAACTGTTCGTGACTCGAGGACAATCAAATTTCTCTTGAACGGGTTCTGGTCGGAGGTTTCAAGGAAGCTCTGTATGGTAGGATCAGCTTCTTGGCAATCTGAAGAAGGTAACTTTCTCAATCTTGATGGTGTTCTTAAACTCAAGTTTGCTGATGAGAAGTCAAATATATCTACTAGTTTGGTCAGTGGTACTTTGGAGTCCATAAATCCTCAGAATGACTTGGGATATTTTGAACCAATTTCGATATATGATTTCCCTTATCTGTCCGGTTATACTTTCTCATTGGTTTCGGAAGAAGTTAATGGAGGGTGTCATGGAGATATTGGTCTCCCGAAAAACCAGTCTGTAAGCCTGGAGTCGAGGGATTTTTGCTCTATTTTCAACAGAGGAATCGACTCTCTTGAATTGGAGTACCCTACTGAGTGCAAAACATCCCAAAATTGTACCCATTTAGTTGGGGGTAGAGGATACTTGCCTAAGTTTATGCACCTGCAGGCGATTCAGTGTTCGAGCGATGAAGAAAAACTAAGATACATGGTAAAATTTGGAAATAGTAGTTACCCCTACTTTTATGGGCAGTTTGATCTAAATTCAACCTTGATTGGGGAGGGATCTTGGGATGCAAAGAATAATAGGCTCTGTATTGTTGCCTGCCGAATCTTGAATCGGGCTAATACTTGGGGAAGCGAAGTGGGGGATTGTACAACGAGATTGAGCTTGAGGTACCCTTCAACTTTGACGATCAGAAACAACTCGAACATAGTTGGGCAAATTTGGACCAACAAAACTGTCAATGATTCGGGGTACTTCGGAAAGATCATGTTCAGAAGTTGGGAAAACGACGTAGCAGGTATCCCGGGATTGAAATACGAATACACTGAACTTGATCGGGTAAGAGAGTCATGCCCGGTAAAAGGGGCTGTCAAAATGGGGGGAGCGGGATATCCAGATGGGCATTCTTATGATATGAGGTTTGATATGTCTGTAAAACATTCTAAAAAGGATTTTGCTTGGGGTAATGCCGTACCCCTCTTTGTTGGGAATGAAATCTATGAACAATCAGGTATGTTTGTTATAGACTCTACCCTTTCAGAGTCTAATGCCGGGTTCGAAACGATTGCTGAAGCTGACAAGAAAACCAATGGCCCCTTGAATATCAGCTACAAGTTGAGCATCAACCCATTTTCGCCAGTAAAACTGGGCAGTTGGTTTTCGCCTCTCAATTTATCGATGAATCCCCGAGGTCAAGTTGAGATTACTGCAGAAGGGATATATGATCCTGAAACAGGAAACCTCTGCATGTTAGGCTGCAGAGAATTGAGTTCATTCACTCAAGAATCAAGAAATAAGTCCTTAGACTGTGAGATTCTTGTGAATTTCGAGTTTCCATCAATGAAAGGTTCCAAAAGAGGAGAATTTATCAAGGGAAGCATCAAAAGCAGGCGAAAGAAATCCGACCCTCTTTATTTTGAGGATTTGAGCATGTCTTCTTCTGCCTATTATGTCAGCGTAGCTAAGCAGTCGATATGGAGAATGGACATAGAGATCGCGATGGCTTTGATATCTAACACTCTTACGTGCATTTTTTTGGGATTGCAACTATTTCATGTAAAAAGGGATCCTCAGGTACTCTCTTACATTTCCCTTGTCATGGTCTTAATACTTTCTCTAGGACATATGATTCCACTTGTCCTAAATTTCGAAGCCCTTTTCTTGGGAAATCACGATAAGCAAACGATGTTGCTTAGTACCGGTGGATGGCTCGAAGCAAATGAAGTTACTGTCCGGATAGTAACTATGGTAGCATTTCTATTGCAAATCCGCCTTCTCCAACTCGTATGGACAGCAAGATCGAGTCACGAAAATAAAGAGAGTTTGTGGGTCGGGGAGAAAAAGGCCGCCTTAGTGTCATTGCCAATATGCATTATAGGCGGCTTGCTCACCTTACTTCTGAACTGGATGAGAAAGAGATACGGCTATGAAGCGTCTTTCATCCGACCATTGTGGGGGGATTTAAGGTCTTATGCTGGTTTGATTCTCGATAGTTTTCTTCTCCCTCAAATCTTGTTCAACGTATTCTCCAGTTCCAGAGAGAGATCGTTGTCTAGTCCATTTTACGTTGGGACGACACTGGTTCGTGCGCTGCCCCATGGTTACGATCTTTACCGTGGTCAGAGTCATGTAACATATGTCAATGGATCATCATACTATTATGCAGATCATAATGCAGATTTTTACTCCACTGCTTGGGATGTTATAATCCCCTGCGGGGGCATTGTGTTGGCTGTGATAATTTTTCTGCAGCAGTGGCTTGGTGGCCGTTGGATTCTTCCTCAGAGATTCAGGGAAGTGGAACTGTACCATAAGGTGCCTGTGGTTGACAATGAGTGATAACAAATATAGTAGCAGACAGTTATCATCTACAACTTTGTTATGTTTTGTTTTAATACAATGTTGTACCATAGTTTTGTTGTAACCCTTAGGTTCTGTTTGGCAATACTTTGTCAAAGAAATAATTGTGCTTTTGTTTCCATAATCTCATTCTCTGTTTTGGCTTGTTACTTAATTGAGTTTGCCGTTATATGTTCGTGATTTCTTTTGATGCATCCTTTAGGATAAGCCTATGTTTGGTTTATTTATCGACACATTTTGAGGGATTCATAACTATTATTCATTTATCACCAATATAGATGACTAAATTGCGATTTAGAATTGGATCAAATCATTAAGTTTATTTTGAACTTTTTCAGATTCTTTCAAACGGTTCGCTTTGAAAATATGTTAAAAATGGATCAAATCAGACCGCTTAGACCCCCTGAATCCATGTGCTCATAGATGAAAAAAATTGTAAGAACTTGAGTACTTAATTTAACAAATATTAGGGACCATCACAGCAATTTCTTATTCTCCTTGACCGGTTCGAATCCATGTGAGACGGCCCAGCAAAACCCTAGTTATGGTCCTCATGTGACACGTGTCTCTCGATCTCTCTAGAATCTCTATCCCGCAAAACCCCCTCTAAAACCCTAGTCGCCGCCTTCCTATATAGCAGTAACCTCCTCACCGGTACATTTGTGTTGCCGACCTAAACATAATAAGTACTAATTATCTCTTCCTTAGCAACAATGGCGAGCTCTGCTGCGTCAATGGCCGCATCGAGGGTGCTAAACATCAGAAATTCTTCACTCCGAAGCCTAATACACCGCCACCTCCGTCCTGCCGCCGCAGCCACTTCCACTCCGCATATTATCAACAATAATATATCCAGTCAGGAACAACTATTATTCAATCCTTTTTACTCTGAAAGGAGAAGTCTGGATTCAGTAAATCCTTCATTTGATATGAAAGTTTTGAATACTGATGCAGAAAATCTTCCACGAAATTTGCAACTCGCAATTGGATTATCTGCACACAAAATAGAGGCAAACCGGCGCCGTGGTCCGGTCAAGGATGAGGATAGCGATGATGATGACGAAGACGATGATGACGACTGTGATGATGACGACTGTGACGATGATGACTGTGATGATGACGACGACGACGATGACAACGACGGTTCTCCTAGTAGGTTCAGGGATCAGAGTGAGATGAAATAGTCCTTAGATCTTTTCTTCTTGCGTTCAATTTTTCATTTTTGATTCCAGATCTGCAATTTTCTTATTTATTAGGAGAAATTAACTTTTTAAAGCGAATTAATACTTTCTATCTTATGAGCGATGAGAAATTTCTAACTTGCTGTCGAAGAGGTTCAAAAGGAAGCAGATTAAGCTTTATCTTATAATAATTCGATTCACAAGCTCAAAACAATTGAATAATTTCTCCCAGCATCCAAAAACTTCAGCTTTTTTAATGGTTTTTCTTTGCCAAAAAATTGGCCCGCTTCAATATAGATGACTTTGAATGCGCATGATGGTATTGATTTTCCCCGACATCCGAAAACTTCAGTTTTTTAATGGTTTTTCACGGCCCAAAAATGGCCTGCTGCAGTATAACTAACTTTAAATGCGAAAAATATTATTGATGGAAAAACAAATATTAATTTATAATAGAGAGTCTAGTCACGTTCCATAATATAAGCCTTTGTTTGGGCTTCATTTTTTTATCAAAATACATTTTTTTTAATAGTGATTTGATTGTACTTTAAAAATACATTTTTTAATAAAATAAAATTATATGCAAATTTAATTTTTTTTTAATTTTTTAATTACATATTTTTTATCAATGTACTATTAAATTTTTTTATTTTTATTTTTTTTGATAAGAATAGGACTCGGGCTGAATAGATGCGAGACAATAAATATTGGACTGGCAAATAATTATTATTTGATTGCGGTCAATATCAAATTATTTCGTGCACATTGGTTTAAAAGTAGAATGTATATTCAAAATTGACATTATCTGACTACCGTGTTCTATAAGGTTTACTGTATGTAGAGGTGTCAAAATGAGTGGGTCGAGCCGAATCGGTCCACACAACTTTAAGCTCAGATTGGCCCGTTTTTAAAAAAGCCCGTCCGTAGGGGGGATTTCGGGCCGGGTCGGCTCGGATCGTTAAAAAATTTTGTGCAGCCAGCCCGCTCGAAAGCCCATATGGGCCGGTTAGCTTGACCCGCTCGCTAAAATTTGGTTCGGCCCGTTTAATTTTTTAAAAAAAACCTTAATAACATAAAAAAATTTTTATTTTTATTATTATTTTTAAAAAGGGGGCCCGCCCGTGGTTAATTGAGGCCCGTTTGGTTGGACCCGGCTCGGCTGTCTCCGTGCGGGCCTAGCGGCCCACCCGTCTTGACAACACTACCTGTATGTCGATTTCCCCTCACTACAATCTTCATTCAGAGTGGGAAAGGTGCGATTTAAGGTGTCATGTATGTGGAAGTATCTTGAGATCCTTGCACAATTTTGGAAATTGAAATTTTGCTAAATGCTTGTATAGTTGTCGACTTAATTTTTTTGGTTTGAGTTTGAACGTTCATCAATGACTTATTCTTATCATATCAAGCCAAAATAGCGTGTTATAACATGATCTAACTTTAAGATATTTCGGTAGAGATTACATTTTAATTGAAAATATAGTCGTTATGCTTAATTTTCATCTCACGCATGAAACTCACTAATAACTAGTTTTCCAATTAAAATTTAATTTAAATTTCCACCAAACACTCTTAACTAATCTTAGTATGCCTTTGTTTGATTCTCATTTTAAAAAAAAATAATAATAATAAATTCTTAAATAGTGATTTGACATCATTTTAACCACATATTCTTCAATAAAATAATATTACACGTAAATCTAAAAAAATTTCTTATTTTTTAACCACATATTTTTTATCAATACACTATTTAAAAATGAAAAATTATCTAGAACCCTTCTTTTTAAGATCACATTTAAAAAACAAGTGTCCGAAAGATTAATTTCATAAATCAGGTGCTAATTAAAAATTTTAATATTAAAAATTATATTTCAAAATCAAATTAATCATTTAACTATTTTTTTTTTACTCTCTCTCTTTTTATCCTCACCTTATCTTGTTTCTCTCACTTCTTCTCTCTCTTCCACTCTAACGAGATGGCACTCAGGCGTTCAGGCGCAGCATGAAAGCGTAGCCGTCATTTTCTCGCAACAGCATTGTGGTACTTCTTCTCACGGATGAGGTAGCTTTGCATATAGGGATGATAATGGGGCGGATTCGTGGCAGAGCACCTCTACCCCGCGCCCCCGCCTCGCCTCGTCTCCATCCAACTTCATCCCGCCTTAGACGGGGCGAGGCGGGGTGCAGTGCGGTGCGGGGCGGGGATGGGGCAAGAATTTGCCCCGTTTGTTGCCCCATTTAATTTATTTTTTTATTATTATTTTTTTTACATTTTCAAAAATTCGAATTATGTTATTATTTAAAGTTCAACCCTTAATCCAAAATCTAAAGGTCATTCCATATATTTTAAATTTTTTTCTAATATTTTCGATTAACATATTAACTTACTTTGATTAATTGATATAAATATTTCATAAGCAAAAACTATTTATTTAACTATCATGATTCATAATTTCATATTATATAATTTAATTATAATAAAAAGATTGAATGACCGAATTTATAAATTATATAAATAATTGTTAGTTATGTAAAATTTTAAATTAGAAATTGTATAATATAATTGTTGGATTAGAAACATGTTGAAAAATTGAAAATACATTCAACAATATTTTAAAACTAACAATTTATTAAAATTCTATTTTTAAATTTTTTTTTTCACGGGGCCGATTCGGGACAGGGCATCCTCGCCTCCGCCCCGTCATGGGGAGACCCTTTACACCCCACCAACTAGTCGAAGCGAATTTTTTAGGTCTCATTAGGGGTGGAGCCCCGTCGGATTGAGACGGATTAAATTGCCATCCCTATTTGCGAAGTGTATCGTCGCAGCGCGATAGCGCCTCTACGCGATATAAATCTGTTGTTCTTTTTATTTTATTTTATTTTTGAGTGGTGCGGTGGTGTGCGGTGTTGTTGTGTTGCTGTGGGTGCGGTTGCGGTGCGATGGTTGGGTGTGCGTGCGTGCAGCGGTGGTTATTTTTTTGTTGTGGTTGGGATTTGCACCGTTGCAATTTGGTGTGAGATTTTTGGGCTGTATTTTTAGTTGGTGGATGGGGCTATGGTGGTGATGGTATTTAAGTAGCGACGATTATGTTGGATCTGGTGATGGATCAGGCGGTGGCGGCACAGTGAAGGTGGTGGTGGTAGCGGGCTTTAGGGACCTTAGTAGGGAACACCCTTTGGCTGGCTACTAGCGCTGCGGTGGTGGGTTACGGTGATGGTATAAGTTGTGATGGTGGTGTTACAGGTAGTGGGGGATCTGGTGGTTGTGGTGGTGTTATGGTATTCGAGACGATGGTTTTGTTGCTAGGAGGTGGTGTTGGTGGTTCTGGCGACGGTGGTTTGTGTTGTTGCAATGTTGTGGTGCATTGAAGTTAAATGTGTTAGTAGTGGTGGATTGCGATACTTGTATGCGGTGTGTGCAGATTTTTTTTTGTGACCCTATGTGATCAAATATGTGTTTATTGCTATTATTTGTGACCAATTTTGTGTTTGTTGTGAATGGTTGCAACTTGAGATTGATCTGGTCACAGATAGACACACTAAATACAAATTTGGTCACAGTTAGTCACACCAAAGATAAAGTTGGTCTCGATTAATCACAGGTCAGCAATATATGGAGATTTGTTTGTGATGATGACCTTATGCTGCCAAATATGTGCTGTGAATGTTTGTGACCAATTTTGTGTTAATTGTGATCGATCGTGACTTAGTCACAAACAGTCACATTGAATACAAATTTGGTCACAGTTAATCACACTGAAGACAAAGTTGGGAGAGGGGGGTCCCCGAAATAGTCGTCAGGGAAGGGGGGTTGCCGGAATCGATGATGAGGTGAAGGGAAATTGGTGTAGTGGGGTGATATGATGGGGTGAGTGAGGTGACGTGGGGTGTAAATAATTAATATATATTATTATAATTTAATATTTAATAAATCTATTCACCACTTAATTTCACAAGATTATTAATTTTGAAAAGTAATTCTTATATGTAGGTGTTATGTGATTTTTCTATTTAAAAATACATTTTTATGAAAAAAATGAGGCTAAAACGGGGCTATAGTATTATCATAATGTATACTTATAGTCGCATTATGGGCTTGCAAACTAAAATTCAAGACGCCCAATCTCAATCTTGGTAGTACAACCAAAAACAATCACAAGATTTTCAAACTTTTTTTATCAAAGTACGTTAAGCTGTGTAAAGTGATTTTTATTTTTATTTTTTAAATAAAATGTATAGTTAATAAAAGTATAAAAAAATAATTACATATTTAAAATACTTGGAAAATTGCAATTGAGTCCTCCTTTAAAATGATAGGCCATTCCGAGGTCAAAATCATTTCCAGCTTCCAGTAACCATCCAAAACCCTGCATCAGAGGAATTCATAAACCGGAGAGATTCTCTATCAACATACTGTTTAGAATCTGAAGCTGATGGGACTCGAATTCAGACGCCGAGACTACCGAGCAGAAGAGCAGTCCCACTCACTTCCGCGCGTCCCCGCCGAATCTCATCCTCTCTCCGCTCCCTCTCCCTCTCCCTCTCCCTCTCCCTCTCCGTCGCCTAGCCAGGTCTACGCCTTTTTCTCTTTGTATCTGTTCTGTTTAATTATATTCTTGATTGCATAATCTCAATGCCTATAACTTGTGATGGAATTATTTTTTGGAATTTAAGATATATGGTTGTCCGTTTGAAGTTGATTTAGAACTTAGAATTATAGAATTGTTGAAAACAAATGAATAAAGAACGCTGCATAGGATCCTCTTGACTTTCCAGTATATAACTTGAACATATAGGAGTAGATCGATTTTAGCTGAAATGTAAAAAACATGATTACTTATGATTATTTTACCTTTTCTTGTAAGGAGTTAAAATGATGAAATTAAAAGGTAAATATTAGTTTCATTGCTTCGTCTTTTCTTTTACGTGTATGAATATGTCAATCGCACATTGGTACATGATCAAAATTTGATGCCCAGACTTTGTGCATTCATCTAGCTTATATCTTTAGCAATATTTTATCAATGATAATGTAGACTTTCATGTAGTTGGTTATAGATGGATGCATAGGTGATGATTTTGTAATACTATTAACATATTAGCTAAATCAAAACAACTACATCTACTTATTTTACATTCTCTTATAGTTAGAGGACCTATTATGTTAAAATTTACAAGTGATGGTGAGTCGTGAATATAACTACATTTCTATTTGTATGAATGTGGTTATGTAACTAGTCCCCTGCTGCTCGTTAGGAAGGTTGATGTAGGACAATTCTATTAAAAAGGATAGAAATTATCTATTGTAGCAGGATTTTTTCTTTCTTGCTTAGAATATGATTTCTTCTTTGTTTTTAGATTAATATTTTTTTTAAAACTCCTTTTAGGATTTTAATTACTTTAGTCATTAGTATTAGGAGATTTATTTGCCTATATAAACTTTGTGCACATTTTAATCTAATCAAATTATTCTTATAAACTCTCTGAATTTCAATTTTTATTCTTGTTTCAAGAATTTCAATTTTGCTTTCGCACCAAAATTGATAATAGAGACCTTGGCCTAATGGCTAAGGACAGTCCTAGTGGAGTTTGAGCCATTGATGATGGTCGGAGATTCGAAAACATTAAGCCCCAACTCGACAAGATTGACAAAACTCAAGATGTCCATTATACCTTACTAGTGTTCATCTTTGAAGTTATACGCGATCTCCAAGGACGACCACTTGCACGGATAGATGACCACTCCAACCATAACGATTTAGGTTATGATGATCTACCATCAGATGGTGAGCAGGAACAAGTTATTAAGTATTTCTTGAACTTCTTCAGAAGAGATACAAGGCTGTCCCAATTTGAAGCGAAACGTGACAAGATTTTTTTAAAAACAATGTACCATCAACAACAAAGTTGCAACGTGATCATTATCCATGGGAGTAGTGAGAACATGGTGTCTAAACAATTGGTGAAAGCTTTAAAATTTGAAGACAAAAAAAAAAAAAAAAAAAAACTCATTCTGCTATCAAGTTCCACTAGTTAAAGGGGAGTGAGAAATTTTGAAATGGAGGTATGATTTTTTTTTTTTTTGGGAAAGTACTACAAAGATGAGATTGTGTATAATGTGGTAGAGATAGACAATTATCATGTTGTTTGGGGTCAATCAGGGTACAATAAGAGATTGTTATGTTGTCATTTGATGAGCAATTTGCGGATACCAATGTAAATAAAGAGCAAAAGATTAATAAAGTAGATTATTATAGCGAATTAATGCATTGACTTTAGATTGCGCTTGGGGGTTCCAGGAATGCTATATAAGCTCAATATTCAGAAGGCTTATGACCACGTGAACTGGGGATTCTTTTTGTACATGCTTAGGCGATGTGACTTTAGGAATAAGTCGTGTAAGTAGGTTCAAATTTGTATCTCTATTGTTTCATTTTTAGTTTTGGTCAATGGCACCCTTGAAGGTTATTTTAGGTGCAACAAAGGCTGGAGGCAAGGGGATCCTTTGTCTTTGTTACTGTTTGTTATTGTAATGGAGGCTTTCGGTAGGATCCTGGAGAAAGCCGTGGGGGAGAATTTCTAAGGGCTTTACGGTTGGTGACGTGCAGGTGTCCTATTTGTTATTTGTAGATGATACACTGATTTTATGTGATGCAGATGATGAGCAATTTAGGAACTTGCGCCGTTTGCTTTTATGCTTTGAAGCGGTGTCTGAATTGAAGATAAATTTGACGAAATTTGAGGCTATACCAATGGGAGAGGTTGTTAATGTGAAGGAGTTGGTTGATATATTGGATTTTAGGGTTGCGCAGCTGCCTATGTCATAACTAGAGCTCCCTTTAGGAGCCCAGTTTAAAAGTATACATATTTGGAATGATATTGTGGAATGTGTGGAGAAGAGGTTAGTGGGGTGGAAGAGAATGTACCTATCAAAGGGAGGCCGGCTTACTCTTATTAAATCCATTTTCTCTAATCTTCTCACTTATTTTTGTCATTGTTTCCTATTCCTATTGTAGTGGCAAATAGATTATAGAGGATTCAAAGGAAATTTCTTTAGGCAGGATTGGGGAAGGAGAGGAAAGTTCATTTGGTTAATTGGGACGTTGTCTGCTCTCTTATAAGGATGGGGGGCCTTGGATTGATGAACCTTATTTTGTTTAATAAGGCCTTATTGGGCAAGTGGTTGTGGCGATTTTGAGTAGAAATGGAGAGTTTTGGCAGAGAAATCATAGAGATAAAGTATGGTGTGATGGAGGGGAGTTGGTGCTCGGTCGAGGTTCGTGGTTCTTATGGGGTGAGTTTGTGGAGGTATATCCGACGAGGATGGAGTGACTTTCGGGATATATTGACTTTTGCGATGGAAAATGGTAATAATATTAGATTCTAAGATGATTGTTGGTATGGAGATCAACCGCTAAAAGTGGGATTTCCTTCCTTGTATCGCATTGCCTTGGTGCTTTTCTGCTACGGTGAATGACGTATTAGACATTTGCAATGGGAGTTACACAGTTGGAATATTACATTTGGGAGGGGTTTACGGGATTGAGAATTAGATGATTTTGCATTGTTCTTGACCTCCTTGCATGAGGTGCAAATTCGGGTAGAAGACGGTGATCATAGCAAGTGGAGGTTGGCATGAGATGATATTTTCAGTTTGCACTTATTTCAGATCCCTTTTGGGATCTGTAGAGAGTTCATTTCCCTGGAAGATGGCATGGAAATGTAAATTGTCTCCACGAGTGGCATTTTTATTGTGAACGGTTGTGAGGGGACATGTATTAATGGTGGATAACTTTCGAAGAAAATGTTTCTTTGTAATCGAATGGTGCTATATGTGTTAGAGGGACGAGGAGACGATTGATCACTTGTTCATTCATGTTGGCTGTGGAATAGTATTCTAGCGTTTCAACATATGAATTGGGTGTTGCCTAGGCGTATAGAGGATTGTTTCGGGAATGGAGGAGATAGCTTTGTGACAAAGATAGCAAGCTTGTATGGGATCTTATCCCTGGATGCATTATATGGCGTGTGTGAAGAGAAATGAATAATCGCTATTTTAAAGACCAAACACGAACAACAGAGCAAATCAGAGAATTGTTTTATGTGACTTTGTATACTTGGTTTAATGCCACGACTTCTAATCCTATAGAAGAACTGCCTAATTTCTTGTTGCTTTTTTCTTGTTTAATTTGATAATACACTTCCTGTGTATTCTCTTTTGATTAATAAAATTATCTGATTACCTATAAAAATAAATAAATTATAAGTTTGAATAAAATGTCATTCAAAATGATGATGGTGTTTCTGAGATATTGCTAAGAGGTAGGAAAGTACGTGCAAGTTGAAAACCCATGCTGAACCCTAATTCATGGAAATTGACAATGAATACAAGCTAAGGTTGGAAAACATTATGGTGAAGTTACAATTGTTGACCTCATGTCCGAGTTTATGCCTAATCATGAAGAAGTCAAAGGTGAAGTTTGTCAAATTAAGTATAAAAATCTTGTTGCTTCTAATGATAAAGAATTAAATAAGCACAAGGAAATTAGTGATGGACTTGTAATATTGAAGATGTCTCATTAGATGTAAGAACACTAGAAGCACAAAGAATTGAAAAATGCAGTGTTTATACTGTACACGGCGATTCAAGAATGATGGATTGAATAAAATATCATTTCTAAAGGAATGCCAAGCAGGAAGTGTCCTTTAAGGAAGAGAATACGAGCATTGTAGGAGCAAAGTTGATTTCCTTCAATGTAATTGCGGAAGATATGGATGTTATTTAATATTGTATGGCAGAATATTTTGAGTATTTTCCACCAGATTGAATGATTTTCTCTCCTCTAGTCAAACCGATGATGAATTTTTTCAATGAGGGAGAATGATGTAGAACAATCCTATTACAAAAATGATAGAAATTATATATTATTGTAGTAGGATTTCTCCTTTCTTGTTTGAACAATAGGATTTCTTCTTTCTTGTTAGAATATAATTTCTTTTTACTTGTAGGATTATACTCTTTTCAGGATTTTAATTATTTCGGCCATTAGGATTGGGAGAAAAAAAATGCTTTGTACACTTTTCAATTGACCAACTTTTCATTACAATCAAATTGTTCTTACGAACTTTTCAAGCTTCAATTTTTATTCTTGTTTTTAGAATTCTAATTCGCTTCCTCACCAAAGGTGCTGGGAACACTTGTGCTACCCCCAGGGTGTTGTATATCTGGCAATATATTCACAATGTTGATAGAGTTTGATGATATCAATTACAGGTGAATTTATTGGATGACGGAAAAGATGATTTCTTTGATCCACTGAGGTCAATGAATGGGAAGATGGAACTTTCTGCCAACATTTTGCAACATGAAGAAATTAAATCTGACGAGACAGTCCCCAAGGAAATTTATGTTCAATCACAACAGAAGGAATGGAATTCATTCACGAAAATCTTGATGCAAAGATTCCCTGTTTCTAAAACAATTTCGATATCTTTGGTATCGCTCTTAAACCTTTATGTAGTGATTAGAATTTGTTTCTGTTTTATTGTGTTCAAAAGTAGGGACTACCTTGGAATTGGTATATCGTTTTGTAGCTAGGCTAGAGTAACCATGTTTTAAGGTCATCCTATTTTCTGAAAGTAGTGTCTAATTTTAACTTCCCAACTTTATTCCAACAGGTAGCCAGCAAAGATATGAAGTACCGTAAAGGTATGTTGTATTTTGTAAACAGTTATCCTTTTCTTTTCTTTTGATTTTTTGGGTTGCATGGGTTTCTCTGTCTTTTTTGGAATCATTTTAACTTTAAGAGAAAGTTGGCAGCAAATGAGAAATCATCGAAAGATTCGCACTTGGAGGAATTGGATGATCCTCAAAAATTTGCTGAAGATGTTAAGGTTATTAGTCAGCGGGAGTATGTCTCACGATTACTTGAACTCAAAGATGAAATCAAACTTGCTTGGGATGCAGATGACCGTGTAACATCTTTAAGGTTGTCGATTAAGGTGGGTCGTGGCTTTGATTTGTTTGGTTTTGTTTGTTTAGTCTTATACTTTTGCTAGCTGTTTTAGTCAGAATTTTAACATAGTGTTCTTTCTGTCTTGAAAGAAAATAGGGATTTTCTTTTTGAAAGTGTTGAATTGTTAGTTATTTCACGTGGTTTAAATTCTAGGTCATTAAGAACTATTTGCTTTGATTGTAGAAAATCCAGAACCTAAATTTTTAAATTTTATGTTTGGTAATATCTGAGTAACTTCAGTTTGAGACTCAATATTACAACCAAGGATTCATGCATGCACTATGTGCATGGTTTAAAAAGGCGGTAGTGAGCCGCGTGTAGTATGCCTCGAGATGATATTTTTTAGGTTAAAAATATGAGGTTCACGCCTCTAAATCTAAGGCATATGCCTCATGGAGTATGAGGTGTGCACCTCATTTAAAATTTGAAAGGGCCTTTTTAAAAAAAAAATGGTTAATTTAAAAAAGCATTTTGGGCCGAAACAAAACAATAAAATACTTAGAAAACTAAACGGCAGCCAGAAATTAGAGGACCAAAAAGGAAAATTCAAAAGTTAGCCTTTCAAAAACTAATGACTATATATCCTATTTACTATATGCTCAAACTTTGATTTTTTTTGTATTTGTGTATTATTTTATAATTCTTTTACTTAGAATTTTTTTTTTTTTTTTTTTTTGTGAGGCTTGCGCCTCGTCTTATAAAGAAAAATCGTCTCAATACTTAGTTTCGCATTTTTAAACCTTGACTATGTGCTTTTGATTATCAATTATTTTCTTTGCAGGTTGCCAGACTTCTTATGGATACAACCACAGTCCAGTTTTATCCAAATCTTTTTGTTCTAGCAACGGATATAATGGACATGCTAGGTGATTTGGTATGGAATCGCATTAAGAAAAGGGCTGAGTTCAATGAAGATGGGAGATCTATTTGCTTTTTGCCAGGTTTAGTTAAGATGTTTTTGAATCTCACTAAGTACACATCATATGCAATTGCTAACCGCCTTAGTGATTTTATCTGCCTTTAACTGAGATGGTTTGGCTATCTTCAAGAAAGTCAGCTAGATGCACTGGGTAAGAAAAGCGACATAGCTATGTTGATGGTAAATGTTGGTGAAGAGGTTGGCCTAAAGTTATTTGACCCTTTGTAGTTTAATTAAGGAGAAGTGCCCTTGATGGAGTATTGTAGAAGATGAGAATCAACGAAGCCAAGTAGATATGTTTGGGGTTAGGCTTGGTTGAGTTGTCCATAAGAACATCGTCAGCCTCATGTGGATTACTAGACCAACCTTTGGCGTGTCTATATTACTGAAAGCACCCACTGAATTGTTTGGAGTTAAGAGTAATTTGTGCAATTAAGTACACATGAAAACAACCTTTGTTTTCCTTTTCTTCCTTCTTTTACGTGGGAAGTGTAACTTTGAAAACAAAGGATCATTTGTTGAAAGTCCAGCAATGGCAAAATAATATATGAAAATATATTACAGTGTGATTGTTACTGTCAGCCTTTCTATTGAAGGTTTTATTAGAAATGGAATTTCTTTTTTCTCTTTTCGTTTTAAGGTTACTGTAGAATCTGCGTAGGACCACACTACCAAGTCATTGACATATGCATATTTCAACCCCAATGTCGTTTTCAAGATTGTTATTTAGTTGTAACTTTGGCAACCTGAATATGTTTGTCAAACTACAAATCTCAAAACTTTCTGTTTGATGTGGCAGATAATTTTGAAGCAGGTGATATTTGCTATGATGCCAAAGAGACCTGCAATAACTGGTTCTGCAAAATTGGTTTCAGTTCGTGAGCTCCTTCCTCGCATGTGAAGTTCTTTATTCTCTTTTAGTTTCGTGCTTGCTATATTTTTGTCATAATTAATTGTTGATGCTGTCACTTCCTTTCTATATTATTATTGTTTAAGTTGTTGATGCTTCTCTAGTTTTTAGGAGAGTGCTTCTTCTAGAGATAATTGCGTTTATGTACGAACTTTCTGCTAACATTAGTATATTGTGAAATTCCAAGTAGATCTTCAAATGGTGAATGAATAAAATAACTGGTGTGTACATTAATAAAACTCGGGAGCATACCTTGTGTGGTCAAACTATGTCCTCATTTTAGTTGTAAGTACGTGAGATGAAATCTAAAGATGGCCACTTTGTTCAAATAATGGCCAAGTTAGTCTTTATTCAGTTCAGCCTGCTTGTAGCATTTTAGCATTCTCACTGTGATCTTACTCGGATATGGCTTTGCTGTTATACAGAAAAAATGAAGATAAATCTTTGTTTATATTAAGGAGTCTTGGTTTGACAGAAATTGTTTTGTTCAATGACATACATAGGTAATATACAATCAGAACACTAACACAGTTTTTGATATTAATCATTTGTGCAATTTGAATTATCAAATAGAGCTCCATGTAGACATTTTCATTCGTGCTACCTTAACTTCACTGCTCCACTACATCTTGGATGAGATATTTTGTTGAATTTATACTGAGAACCTGAGGAAGTTGTATAATCTGCATACACATCAAATCAATGAGGTATACGAATTGGGAAGGAACATTTACCATCTTTAGGAAATTGAACAAGTAGAGATTGTGGTTCTGTGGAGTGTGGATTTCGGAAGTATAATTATCTTGGTGGTATTGACTAATGCAGTCGACTGCTATGGTAATATGACGTAATTTTAAATTTAGACTTGTCAATTTTTGGTCATCTTTGTCTCCAAGTTTTCATTTTCATTTTTTATTTGGTCACTGGATGTCAAACACTTTGTATGCTAAGGAGACAAGTGATGAGTAGAGAACATGGTATGGATCCTCTTTTTGATGGGTGAAGGCAATGTTTTTCATTTACTGAGTTGTTATGATATTCCATATCAACTTATATTGAATATTTTTTTTTGATTTTGAAAGGGGAATACTTAATATGCTACCATGAGAAGATTCCCGCTATTTCAAAGAGTTTGATGGAAGATGGAAATTTTTTTTTTCCTGGGCAAATCATCAACTCATCCTTTGTGTTTTTAGGCTCCTCTATATAGAACTCGCTTGAATACATGGGGGTGGGGGTGGGGGTGCAGCAAAAATACATAAGATAATAAATAAAGAGGTACTACTTCTCTTACAAGGGTAAAGAAGCAAAAGTAAACTATAGCTTTCTAACACTAGGGATGTTATATTTATCAATTTGTATCAAGGTGCGTAATCGTAGAGGAAGGTCTAAAGGTCGCTAATCTTGGTAATGACGTTCCCAACCTACAACGACAAGTGCGTGAGCAACATGATTTCCCTCGCGGTATGTGGGAAATCATGTCTTGATCAAATGAAAGATGGTCTTTGATATGTCTGAGAGTACCCTGGATGGACCATGGTCTAGTTCCATGAATGACGCAATGAACATCTAAAGAGGAATCCGCTTCTATCCACAAGTCAGAAAGTCCAAGTCCTCGTGGGAGAAGAACCCATCTAGAGTAACTCGTAACTCAGCCTCAAAAATTGGGCAATCACCATACGGAGAAGAGAATGCCCGGATGCATTGTCCATCCTAGTCACGAATAATGCCCTTACCATGGGCAAATCCGTCCTTGGACGCAACCATCAGATTTGATTTTATAGGATCCCACTGATGGAGTGCGCCAACAAACTAGATAAGGGGTGATGGGGGAGGAGGGGACAAATAGATACCAAACAGGACGATGGAAGATCTTCTTTGCCTCCGAAAATAATCAATGTTATCTTTATACTCTTGTCCAGAGTCGTTAAGACAACGTTAATTTACATCTTGTAGCTGGACTATTCAACTGCTTACCTTTTAATTTTCCTTTTTACGTTTGTGCTTGATATCTTCACTGTCTGTTCACGCTGATGACTCTGTATGCCAGCTATCTGGAGCTTTCCATGTTGCACTGCTGGCGCTTCCTTCTTGACCATCCTATGGATAGCCTTCAACGCTTGGTTATGATGACAAGGGGCATTGCTGATCCGCTGGTGTCGGCCTACTGCCGCCTGTACTTGGTTCGATGTGCTCAAAGACTGCCACAACGTGATACAGGTGCTAATTCACATTCTCTATTTTCTTATGCAAGAAAGGACAATGTTTTCTCAATTTCTTCTAATCTGGAAACAGTTGTAACTTAAGTAGAGGTCAACCACTTAACTAGCTTGTGCCATTATCTGTTGTCCAGTTAAAATTTTGACTAGGAAACTTCTGCGATCACCCAATTTTATATCCTTACATTTTTCAGAGGAAAACTGAAAAAGTTATGTATCTTATTGCCGGGTGATGGCTTATTGTTACCATTCTATGATTTGATTCAGTTCAAAATTTTGTAGGAAACTGTCTAAACCCATTTCATAAAAACTCTCATCATCGTTTTCTCTGGTTTGACTCTAGATCTTAAAAGCATGCGTCTTAGTCCCCCTAGATTTTCCTGTATGGATATCCGTAGCTTGGTTTTCATTTTAAATATTTCTTATTGCGCAAGTCATGGATAAATGTGTTATGTACGTGGCAGGATATTTGATTCATTGCATTAATGACCTGAAAGAGCAATTATTGCGCCTCATATCAGCTAGAGAGAGCACATCTGGAAATTTTTGGGGAAACAGTAAATTGCTTGTCAGCTTGATTGAACCGACTATTGAGTATATCATAAAATGCTTATTCAAGGATCTAAACCAGGTCAGTCACGAAATATGTTCCTGCTCTGGTGCTAGGTTATTTTTCATCTACAGATACAATTCTTTTCTTACATAGAGTTTGACATTGAACAATGAGAATAATTGCAGCTGTTCTATTTGGCACAACTCTGCATGGTGTTTCTTCAATCTTATTGTTAATTACATCAACATTATATGTAAAAATGGCCTGGATGTTTTGGCATTTTTACTTGTTCTGTGGCAATTCCATGTGACGGTATAGGTTTTTATTTTTTGTGGGCCTTCATTGTGGGGATGTTAAATCGTTCCCCATTTATTATTTTTTCAAATTATTGTACAATTTTCCTGTTTAATTGTTAATCTTCTGGGCTTGTTTCTCTCATATCAGAGTGGAACCAGTTCTACAGTCTCTTATTTGCTTGTTTAAGTTGTTATGCTCCCTGCTGTTGTGACTGGCCCATTTTATTATTATTATTATTTTATATTTTTTTTATTGTGGTTTCATATCCTTGTGAATCCCTTCATTCTTGTACTTTAAACTTTGATTTTCTAAAATATGAAAACTTTTCGTCATTAGATTAGGTTGTGTAGTTGCTTCTGATTTAGCCGTTGATTACTTTTTAGTGTTTAGGTTTTTACACTATGATTTTTTTATTTTTATTTTCAATAGTTGTTCTTCCTTGTACCGTCATTATGATGGCTTGACTGATGGATGACATGAATACTCATGACAGATGGAAATCAGAAATATGCTTGAGGTACTTGGAATGAGGAGGAACCAATCAGACTCTTTTGAAAACTGTTCATGCATCTCAATCATTCTTCATCATATACTGAAGGAACTTCCTCTTGGTTTCCTTTGTTCTAATTCTTTTGAGATGCTTCATCTCATTGAATGTACTGATGATATCTCCTTCGAACAGGTATCTATCTTGAGATTTTCATGCAGTATACTTCTATGTTTATGATGCTTAAGTTGCAGTTTCCAGACTTCCAATCTGGGCAGATTAACTCTTCAATATGCAGTGTTTGAATTACAAATTACTTGGATTTAGGCTGTGTGAAAGGATACCTGAAGTCAGCAACATCGATCTAATAGTAGAAAAAATTGTCCAGGTATTATGATTTTACCCCTCTGTTTTATTATGCAGAACTGATCCTTTGCTATGGCATTGTTATATTTTATTTGTTATAGTCTGTATGCTACCATTATACATTTAAAGCTTGTTTGGAATAGATTTATCCAAGGAAAAATGATTATTTATTTATTTATTTATTTTTTTTTGGAGAATGTGTGTTTAAAAAGTGGGGAAAAATTGAAGGTCCCCTAGAATGTGTGTTGAAAGTAATTTTGGGGGAAAATGATTTTTAAAAAATATATGACAAACAAGCCTTTAATCAGAGACTTTGAATCCTGATTCTTTCTTGCCTGATTTTATTGATTTAGAAATGTATCGATTCTGTTTTAAGAGTGTCTCATCCAGCTGTTCCTTTTGGCTAAACTAAGAGCAATTCATTTAAATGAAAATCAGTTGTTAGATTGGCATATGGGTTAGTTGTCTGCTTTACCACATTCTTACTGTTTACTGAATAGCATCTCTACTTGTTTACATTCTAATATCTCTCTTCATTCTCCAATCAAGTTGTCTCGAGATTCTTTTTCTGTCTATAAACCCTTCTTTTTTTATTTTTGGCTTTAAATTGGCTTCAAGTGTCTTCAGGATTCATTTCATCATCATAAAGCCAAACAGTTCTGCTTCTTATTAAGAATTCTATAATAGATTTTTGATGAATGTCCATATTTCAGGTTATGTCTACTTACAACTGCCTGGATGCATATTTAAAGGTTGCGGATGCTTTTTTGGACATAATATTTGAGAATCAATTTGTAAGTTCAACTTTCTTGTCTAGAAAATAAGGTTTTTTTTTTTTTTTTTTTTTTTCTGGTTTATATGATCAATCTTCTCAATGCCCATGTGTTAGATTGCTTTTGATCATAAAGAATAAAGTGACCATTTGAGGGATATCCTTGCCAAGAAGAAAAAGAAAGATAATTTTTGGAGTATATATTATAGAAATATTTGACTTCCAATGTAATCATGAATTGCTCAAAAATTGTGTCACATAAGCATAAATAGATGGTGTTGGAAAAAATTCCTTTCCGATGCTAGATGACGAGACGCCATCAAGGTGACGTGATAAAAAAATAGACAACGGCTAGAACTCTGTCTTGATTCAGAAGCTCTATTAGATGAAGTAACTCAGCAAAATGATGTTTCTTTTCCAAATCTATATATTCTATCCAGATTTGATCGTGGTTTTGTTTTATTTTAAGAAAATAAAGGCCACCTAGATAATAATCCATAGAGTGTATTAACTAATTTAATACTCAAGTTGTCTTTTTATTAAACATTAATGCCATGTAGACCAGAAGTCTTTCAACTTACATTCCGCAATTCATAGAATGCATTGGAGATGCTCTTAACGTGTTCAACAGTTTCCTTTTCCAGTATAACTAGTGTAGTATATATTCAGATTCCAGGGAAATTCTCTGTTTTTTGTCCTTTTCTTTTCTTTGTATTGGAAAGATTATGGTAAATTTTTATTGCACAAGTTATGGTTAGTATTTGAAGATTATTCACAAGGAAGATTATGGTAGGAGGTTATAACTTTCCTATTTGGTTATTCATAACCATGTGAATATGATATTTCACTTTGTAATTTAAAAGACGAGAAGACTGAAGAGTTATATAAATTTTCTAATCCTCTTTGTTTTCTTTCTCAAAATTTTCCTTTACAATTTCCATTTTCCAACATGTTATCATAGCAAGATTGGACCTTGCACTGAGTTAAACTAGCTTTTGCTTCGTTTCTCCAGTGAGCGGCCTCGTGCTTCTCTTTCTGTCAATATAGTTTGATAGACTTATAGTGGCTTCACAGTTCCACTTAAATTCTCTTTTGCTGTGTGGACAAGGATGTCCTCGTGCCAATGTTTTCTAGACCCAGTTTTTTGGAGTTGACGATTTGCATTTGATTTTGGCAATTTGATTTCTGCGTGGGCTCATCGGGGAGGCTTAATTAGGTTCTTAAATTTCTTAATTAATTTAATTGTACATTTTAGCTACTCTGGAGTTTTAGAAAAAGCCTCTTTCCTGCTATTTAAAGACACTGGTCCTAATAATTTCTGTCCTTCGCTAGTTGGCTTTTGGTTTTGGTCTTTTCTGCATCTGTTGTTGTTGTTGGAGTGTGCAATTTGTGACCTTTTTCATTGGCGCTTCCTCTTTTGTGCTACCTCCTCATCAAATTCATCAATCAACAAAGCTTTTTCTCCACAGTTTGTTGTTGTTTGACCAATTGAGCTTTAGTTTATTTGGTTCTTTTCTTTGTCTCTAATAGAGGGTAACTCGTCTTTTCTTGCATTGGACTTTGTGCACAACCTATTTGCATATTTTTTGTCCTTTGCTATTGGAGCTTATACCCCCTATGTAGCCATTTTTAGTTTTAAGTAAAGAGTTTAATGACCTCTGGCTTAGTGGCAAGAGCAAAATTTTCAGCCCATATTATTGGAACAAACTCAATGGGCTCTATAATTCAGTTGTATCTTTTGGAAATTCCTACTGATTTTATATTTCATATTGTAAATGTTGATGGAGGTGTTAATACATGTCTTTAGGGAAGACAAATAGCTGCATTCTGAGTTAAAATGATTTTCTCATGCAAAGTTCAGTCAAATTCTAGATAAGTTGTGAATGAGAAATATCTCCTCACTAATTTGAGGGAAATGTTGGAAGCTTTGACTTTCCTTGTTCAATAGTTTCCTTTTTCAGCAGAACTAGTGTATAATACTTTCTGATTACTTTTCTTTGTAGAGGAAAAGATTTAAATTTGTAGGAAGATTAAGATCGATATTCATAAGTTTCCTATTTTTGGTTATTTGTATCCCTATAGAAAGAATCTTTTACCATGTGATTTAAAATACAGAAAAGAGTTATTCAAATCTTGTTGGATTCTATGTCATCTTTTTTTTTGGGTGAATTATTGAATGACAACCATATATTTTAGTGTAGCATTTTCAGTTAAATTTATTAGCTTCTACACGAACTTTGTAGATTCCTACTGGAATACGTAAAGGTAAAGAAGAATAGTTGTAAGCAGAAAATCCAAGGAAATGTTCACATACGAATACATTATAAGCAGACACAAGTTCTGGTCTCCGACAGATTCCTCCCCCAGTCCTCTAGCTAGATGCTACTTCACTATTTGTGATCTCCTAGTGTAGTCTTCTACTAAGAAGCCAAGTCCGTGATGTATTTGTTTTGGTAGGAGGAAGCAGAAGTACAAGAGGGAAAAGAGAATTCTTTTTATTTTATTTCCAGTGATATGTTGCAAATTCAAAGGGCATATCAATATAAAAGAACTTAAAAAAAAATTTCTTTCCCATCCATCGTACCCAAGCGGGAGGAAAATACGGTTTACACAGATTCCCT
This sequence comes from Osmanthus fragrans, assembly GCA_019395295.1. NCBI lineage: Eukaryota > Viridiplantae > Streptophyta > Magnoliopsida > Lamiales > Oleaceae > Osmanthus > Osmanthus fragrans. The sequence goes on from CM033342.1 coordinate 3,793,961, forward strand.
TCTAATTTTTCTTTCTGCCAACTTTCCCTCCAGTCAAGCACCCTTAATGCTATGGTCAAGGTTAGCAAGAAAAGTAAACTTGGTGCTTTCTCTCATTTATTTAGCTATTTATTGGGGCAAGGTGCCAAAAGTTGACTGCTGCTTGGTTTTGAAGGCAATTTTTCTGTAGCTTTTTTCTTGTGGTTAAAGAAGTTAATCTAGAACGTTCTTCACAAGATCTAGACCACTTTATTCTTAGGCATGGTTGTAGAATAACTTAATTTTTGTGGCGATTTTAGTTCTCAGCCTAATCATTAAGTGAGAATTTGTACTCTGGGTACAAGGAGATTCTTTGTTCTGGAAGCTCACATCTCTCTAATTCATATCCATTTTACAGGAAACTTATCTAAATGTGATCCTGGATGGTATATTTCAACGTGCACGAGAAGATGAGATTGGTGAAAATGAACTGGCAAGCTTGCAGTCAATTTTCTTGAAATTTCTTGCACATTTTGCCAATATTGAAAACATATTAGCTCTGGTATGCTTCTAATTGAAATGTAATACAGTTACAGAACTTGGGAATTTTTTGAAGTTGTTCATTATACTACTGTTGCAGACACTGTTAGTGATCACTTTTTCATTCTTCACTTGCGCATTTGTGTTTCAAAACTTCCAGTAGCCTAGTCATAATCTCTCTATATCATCACTGCATAAATATCACGTGGTTTGAGATCCTTGTAAACTATTGTTACTAATCACCATTTAAATCTAATGCTTTTGTAGAATCATTTTATTGACATCTTAGATGTGATGTATGGGAGCTCAAGAAACACTATCAATATGCACATTCTTAGTATGGCCACAAGGTATAATTCTTTGTCCCCATAAACAGTACGTAAGTCTTTCTTTTTTGTATTATGGATTCACGTTCGCCATATTACTTAAACCTGTTTGAGTGCAGTGATAAACAGACTTCAGTTTCGTCTTTAAATATATTGATGAGAATGGTCTGGCTGATCAGCTAGGTTTAGTTAAAATAATCATTTCCAACCGTTTGTGTAACGATTCGGACCTTGCGCCTAAGCCGTTAGAACATATGTATTGTCCATTTTGGGGTAGGCCTTGCGCCCACTTATCCCCTCACGACTTTCTGTCGCGTTTTTCAGGATTTGAACTCATAACCTCTCCCTTAAGAGTAATTTAAGGAGAATCCTGGTACCAATTGGACAACTCGGATCGTTACAATTTGACTGATTGTCAACGTTGTGCAATCTGTTGTATTTTGGTACTTATTGATGAAAATTTTCTAATACATGGAATCCTTTGTGCACCAGTTTTTGCATGTGGAAATATAAGATTTTCAGGAGTTTTTGGTTTCTCCATTCTCAAAAATTTACTGAGCTATCCTGTTATTCATTTATATTTGCAGAAATGGTTTTGTACGAGATCCGATGGTCATTGAGGTTCTATTTGAAGTTTCTCAGGCCTTGTGTGATGGTGTAGACTTCTTAAATATAAGAAAGGATGATTATCAACATCCAGCACATCTGATTTCCCGCTTTGTATATATGGTAACCTACTTCTAGTTTCAAATATTTTAGTTTCAGAGTAATGGGTGAAATGCAGTTGACTATCACAGAGATAAGAATTTGGTTTGCCAACACATATTAGTGCATGTTACTTTCAGGTTGACTATGGTCTGGAGATCGAACAACATTTAACTTTTCTCACTGAATGTCGCGCAGCTTTTGGTAGCATGAGTATACTCCAGGTTTCTCTATTTTTTGCCATGTATAATTATGTTTCTCAATCAAGAATTTTCATTATGTACTCGAATTACTAGATTAAGAAAAAAATTATGTACCTGAATTGCAATTTGTTTCTCACTTCCAGCATTTTATGTAAGGTAGATTATCAAATTTCTCATTATGCACTATGATAAAATACGATACTTCAAATGATAATACAAAGTCGGTATCTTCTGAAATAATCTATTATGACATCAAGATCTATGATCTTTGGAGATTATCTGATACTATCAATCATTACATTACTGCAATGACCTTAAACATCTGAAAATCTATTAAATATGTATGTGTTTATCCTTCTTCTGACGCTAAAGTCTACATAAAAATGTATGGGAAAGTCTAATATGAAATAAGTAGGTGTCCCTGTTAATCAACTAACTACAGGTTCAATATTTTGTATGTTTAAAATTGTAACACTCCCTTTTCAAGTTTTAGATGAACACCTTATTTCAAGAATTGAAAAAACACTTTCTCCCCAAGTTTCTTGATGAATTCAGCATACACTTGATGAAAGAATTTAGTATTTTTTGTTGTACATTTCTAGAACAAAATACACCAGTACAAAAAAAGGAAAAATGTAGATCCTATTTTTCATATCTATACGGACCTTATGAAAGGAGAGAGCTGAAGATGCTTTTGGAACTAATAGTACCTACACAGGATCAAATACATGTGCTTTACTCGTTTTACATTCTAGTTTCTTTGTGATTTGAGACTTTTCCACGTCATGGGCAGGCCCTTTTTTCTTTAATTTATTTTGATGGGGGAAGTTTTTAGTTGATAATACTCTAATCTATGTACCAATGTGTATCTTGGTCTTACATTACGCACAAGGTTGATTATTCGGAGTTTTGGTGCTGTTCATACTTGATATAGAAATATATATTCCACTCGTACATAATAATTTCTACATTTGGCTTGCAGGAGACCCTCATTCACTCCAGCAATAATTTAGCTGTTAAATCCATAAGAGATGGAAATAATAATATCAGTTTCATCAAATCTTGTCTAGCATTTAATGAAGTTACAATACCTTCTATTCACACTCGCCAGAGACAGTTGAATCTTTATCTTGAAACAGCTGAGGTATCAATTTCGTGTTCAATTTTACTATCAAATACGGATAGATATAGGCTGATATCCTTTTCCTTTTCATGTATTAGGTTGCATTATTGGGTGGCTTTATTTCTCATTCGGATGTGCTGATAGATGCAGCAGTCAATTGTTTGCGAAAGGTAGAACCAGATGATGGTTAGTCAAATACTTCAACCAGACTACTGTGGCAACTAGTTGTTTCACTGGAATTATTTGATAACATCATTATTCTCTAATAATTTAAATTTTGTTTTCACAAGGATAATTCTAAGTGTAATATCAGATAAAACAGCTGTTATAAATCTATACTAGGAAAGTTTGGTAATACCTATAAATTCTAGTAATCCCTCCTTTTCATGTGAATTGGCTGAGTCTGACTTGGATCTGTTCATCAGTAGATAGTATGACTCGTGTCATTAGTCATTTTTATCCAAATTGAGTCGAGCAGTCCAGCTTCAGAAAGCAAAAATCAATCTAGAATCTCTCTTTTCCCCAATCACGCCCAGCTAACCAGACACTTCCACCCCTCTTCTATCAAGTGCAACCGCATCTTGCTATAGTCTCCAGCACTATATTAGAAGTTCCTATAAACCCAACCACTTGCTGGACGTAATTCAAGGGGATTAAGTAAATGATCAAGATAATCCTACCAAAAATCCAGACATCATTAGATGGCAGAATTACTGCCTCTCGTACTGTTATGTTTCAGTTTCCTTCAGATCTACAGTTACAGATCACCACAAACTACAATTCCACATTAACGTAACCTAAATCTTTTCTCCTCGCCGATTAACCCTTCATTGAACCAGCTTTTCAATCTACAGAATATGGCTTGATAAGGAGTGGTTGCAACAGTGATGGGGGCATAGATTCCATGCTGGTGTTTGTGTGATGGTACCAATGGTGGTAAGTGTTTTGGAAATGGTTTCCTGGGGATGTTGACAATTCTTAGGAATTTGGGAGAGATCGGGTCTGTTGGCTTTCTCTTCCTGAGTCCCCTGATGCAACTTTTCATTACATGTTTATTCAAACTGAATCAGTGGCTTAGGACTTGGGATCTGATGGTTATAAGGACACTTAACATGCAGAGATAGTTCTCATGATAATCACCTTATCTTGAAGGATTCAATGCTGTAGATTAATAAAATGAAGAAATGGTTTATATTTTTAATGAACCGAATGTTTCATTCACGGAACGATTTGTCTATAGTAGGATGCAAATAATAATATTCTAGAACAATTTCTGGTGCCTCATCCCACTGAAATATGTACTTCACTTGAATCATAAATTTACTTGAAGCTAGTCTGTGGTGTGAAAAGAGATTTTTTTGATGCTAAATTTTCTGGTGACTTGTTTTGTTGTCATTGTTGCTTTAAGTCCTTCTTTCTCATTTTTAATCTTTAATTATCAATCGCAAAATTTGCTTCTATTTCATTTTTCTTTCGTATCAGGCTCTGGTACTATTTTAGTGCAAAAGTAAGTGCTGAATCAGTGAGATTTTCCTATAGGCTTGCTGGTGCCTGGCGATGTTGATGGGATAATCTCGTTAATATGCAAATTATGTGGCATCATGGTGATGGTTCCAGGTTTATTTTCCTCTTTTATTTTTTTATTTTTATTTTTTATTTTCACTTGGTGAAACATACGGTTGTCACCTAACTATTGCAGATTCCTTGCATATCTGTTTATTGCTTCTATATAATTAGAAGCTATATCTGTCTTTGCAGAAATCAACTGGAAGTAGCTTAGTTATCTATTAATCTTTCTCAGCTATGTTCCTTATGTGACAAATTTATAATTGAAGGTAGCCTTGAACAAGGAGTTGCTTGTATCCCAAAGCTTGTGCTGTCTATCCTGGACTCTCAATCATGGTGAATTCCATATCATATCTTTCTTAAAAACTTGTGTTATTCGCTTTGTTCCTATTGATAATTCATTTCACTGTTACAGGATGTTGCCAAGATTGAAAATCAAGGTGTCATGTGCAATCATTTCATTGTCTGCAGGACTAACCCAAAATCCACTTCCATACCGTGCATCCAGCAGAGAGGTACTTCTGTTATGTTGCCGAAGCTTGGTACTTATGGACCCAATTTTTAAACTTCATTTCCTCAGTATCTGCTAATTGCTATGTTATATGATTCTGGCTGCGCAATATTTGGTAGAATTCCTTTCAAATTATTTTGGTACAATCAGAGTTTGGATGAGAGAATATTTGAAATAGTTTAAGTGGGTTACTATTAAAATGGCTTGAGGTCAAAGGATTCACATTTCTGTCTTGACCTGGTATCGCCCCTTATAATTGGAGCTGGGACTGGATGAATCTTGCCTAAGACTATTTTTGTATGTATACAAAAATATGTACAAACATCCAAAACAGAAAAACCTGAAGAACTCAAAGCAGACATGAAAAAAGAAAAGTTTGTAGAAGCTACGTGCGAACAACCTTATGTTTCTTATCTATAAAGCTTTATAATGCTTCATACTGCATTTAAGATTCCACAATTAGACACCAAATTTCGACAGTAGTTTTTTTTCCTTACTCATAGTAACCAAAGCTTTTACATTATGGACGTAATAGTTTACTTACAGAAGAAATTTAATAAAAGCAAAAGTCATGTTCTAGTTGAATTCAGTAAAGTTTGTTTTTGAAGTGAACAACACTTGGGAAGTTGTGACATTGCCCCTTGATTTGAGGAGTGAGTTTGAGGTGTTGATCTTCTCAACGAGGAGACGATGTTCCTGTTATTTTGTAAGTCTTTGCTAGAATGACAATCTAGTAACATATTTTTGCTTGTTGGTGCCAATGTACAGATATACATCTCTGTTTCACTGTACACACACACACACACACACACACTTCTATCTGCGTATGCGCCCTTCTGGTTGTATTCCTTATTTGTACACCATAATATTGATTTTTGAACTGTTCAGGTAATAAGCAACGACAAATTGTCTTCGGCGTACCGGCATATCCTCAAGAACTTTTGTCATTTTCTGCTGTCATTCTTCGGAAAATTGTGAATATCGTTTTGGAAGAGAGTTCTATGGTAAGTTGGGTTTCTTTTTAAAACTCCAATTCTTTTTTGTTTTTATTTCTCTTTGTAAATTATATTTACTACATAAATGTGCATAATTCGAATTACTATCTATTGCACTTATGGACTAATACATGTATTGCTAAATTCAAATGCTGGCTCTTAGGCTGTTCGAGGACAGCTTGCACTGGAAGCTTGCAACTCTATAGCATCATCCTTTACGGTGAGTGTAACAACAACCCATACCTCAATTGTCCAGATACCCAAATAAGTATCTTTAAGATACCATATTTTTCTTTTCTTTTCTCTTAGTTTGATCTATTTAAATTGAAACTTGCAAGTTTTTCATATTTATACTAAAAAATGCAGGGGTACATTCACATATTTTTGACATTTTTTTTTTGTTTTGTTTTGCATATTACAGATGTCTGATGAAATGTTGGCAGTTAGCTCGAAATTACTCGAAATTGCAAAGTCGGGCTTGAGTGCAGATGACAAGTATTTAAGATGCACCTTGAAGTTTTTACATATGGAGTAACTCGTGTAGAATCGGTTTTTCTTTTTGTTGGTGCTTATGTACAATTTGTGTATTAATAGACAGGAAATAAATGTACAATTTGTGTATTATTTTGTCCGGTAGTGTGAGTTCTAACCCAAATTTGTATATTTATGAAAATTCAATACAGCTTGGTATGTGTTTGATTGCAAACATTAAATTTACATCGAAGGAAAATAAATTCTGGACAATCAAATTATTTGTATGAAAATTGTCAATTAAATATGTTTAATTGATTTAATTTTCAATTTAGAAAATATTATACTTGTCCATTTTTCATTGTTGGGAAGATGAGGGGGGGGGGGGGGGGGGGGGGGGGGGTAAATGCGAGAGAGAGAGAGAAATTTATTTTGGAAAATAAAAAAATTACTTTCCCTAAATAAAATATTTTCCTTATTTTCAAGGAAAATATGGTCACGTGACCAAAAGTATGAAAATATTTTTCATGGAGAAAAATATTAATTAAACAACACAAAAATAGAAATTTGGATGAAAAAATAACACTTTTTTTGTGAAAAATATTGACAATCAAACGCACTCTTACTATTTTCATGTCATGGAAATTATGAACACTTACATTATTTAGGTTGCTTTTATGTTTTTGATTATTGGAAAAGCCTTCTAAGAGTATTTTTAAAAGATTTTTTATTTTTAAAGAGTATATTTTAAAATTTAGAGTCCTATAAATTTAGAGTAAAATTTTTTGAGTAATCCAACATGTTTTTTATATTTAATTGTTAGTTTTACAACTTTCAAAAAATATTTGTTGTCTTTCCCTATTTTTTATTTTCACTGATTTTCTCTAAATTATTATATTATTTTTTATTTTCACTAGCTTTCCTCTAAATTAAAATATTTTGAACGCATTTAGTTATATAGAGACGGTTTGGAATGTTAAACTCACTCTTTAAATTAAAATATTAATTTAAAAAAAAAAAATTGGAACATAATTTTAAGAATTGACTATTTAAATTAGAGGGCATATCATATTTATAAAACTAGAGAACATCGAATATTTAAATCATTAATAAAAATAATAATAGATTTCATGAAATGTATGAATAATAAATGTTTAGTAGTTATGAATATATGGTTAAATTAATGAACGACTTTGATTGAATTTATAAATTATTTATGAATTAGCAGCCAAATTGAGGCTAAAAGCCTAAAACTTCAACACAAACTACTATTATTATATAGGGCCAACGTTAATAATTGAATTCAAAATGTCACACAAAAAAAAAAATGTAGAATTAAATCAGTCCATCTATGATATTACTTCATCAGTTTCGCTATGGTTACAAGGAGGTGACTTATCACTTTCCTGACCGACCCTCACAATAGGGAGGTCTCATCTTTTTTTTTTTTTTTTGTATTTTTTATTCACACAGGTCCCACTACATGTGAGTGGATGTCATCCAAGTGATATTGAATAATTATGTACAAGTAGTTTAATTCTTACTTCGTACCAATATGAAAGCCGCACTTTATGGGTAACAATATTCCTCTCTTGAAAAATAAAATGTAACCGTCAAGTAATAACCAAATATAAGTAAAATTCAATTTATGTGCTTATTTAATAGTATTTTTAAGTACTTATAATTCATTATGAATATATACGAAACGACAGGATAATATGTGTGGGTCCTCCTAGTTTAAGCCAAGTTCTTTTGCAAAACGAAACCCCAACAAATCACAGTTGGACCCGGTCTAAAACGACATGACAATTGGCCCAATAACTTATATACCAAATAGGCCCCATAGTTGCATACCATTAATGAAGATATCGTTTCCGGTTTGTCTTTCTCTGATCTCTCTTTAGGGTTCTTCCATTTTTCTCGCTCGCACAAAATAAGATTCAATCAACTGGATTTAGACTCGCATAATTTGCAACCAGACCAGAAAGCGGAATGAATATAGAGGTGGTGGGGCGTCATGCGCTGCTTTTTGACGACGACGTCACGGCGTCGTTCGTGAATTCCGGCGACGCCCTCGTCGATTGGCACTCCCTCCAAATCGACCGGTATGACGTTCGTCACCTACTCGACCCCCCTCCTCCCCCCCGCCGCCGCAGTCGCAACCCCCAATCTATTTTCTCTGAAGACCTCGCCCTTGAACCTCAACTCGATCATGAGTGATATCTTGATCTCCCTTCTACTCCTGATCAACCAGGTATTGTGTAATTTCCTATCTTCTCCATTTTCTTGAGCTATTTATGTTTTTGCAATCTTTGTTTATTGTTTTTAAGGCATCAGAGATGCTGTTTATTTTCTTGAAGGGATAACTATTTAGGGGGAGCTTGGGAGGGGATTTCCGAGAGCATTTTCTGGTGAATTGTGTCACTGAAAATTTCTAAATTAAGCATCAAAAGACATTGGCAATTGAAAATGTTTTTCTCAAGCTTATCAAAGAGATACTGAATGACACGAGGAAACACAGTTCTTCTGGATGCCAGCTAAATTAGTAGATACTTTGCAGTTCTATATATTGAAGAAGATGCGGGTTGCGTTTGATTATTATTAATGTATTTCTATCACAAGCTGTGGTAGAGAATATGGCACCACAATCTCAATCCATTTATTCAATTTTCCACAAGAAGATTGAACTTTTTTTCAGAATTAAGAAAAAACCGTTATTAGTTAGATCTTTTTTTTTTAGAAAGAAGAATTACGGAGAAGTATGCTGTAATGAAAATGGAAATTTGCATGGAGATTGTGTTTCTGGAGGTGGTGTAATAGTTTGGTGACATAAATTTATTTTGAAGTCTCCTTAAAAAACAGGGTAGTAGAAGGAAGGAGTCTGAGTACTTTTCTAGTTTTTGCTGGTATCATACTTTTTTGCAATATGCTTTTGAGTTTGCAGGAGGGGAGTAAACTATGTTGCTACTTCCATGTAAAGTAAGATCTTTATTTCTGTTTTCTTGAAACTTACTTCCTTCATGGTAGGTTCAATAATTCTACGCATTTTAGTTCCTGTTTTAGTGTTTAATGCGCCGTGTTAATATTATTCAAATTGTCTTTGTCCAGAGTTAGATGAAGATGAAAAGCCAACAAATACTGATGGTTACCGTTCTGTTGCCTTCTCTTATGGAAACACTGATGATTCTGCTGACAGAAGGAATGATGATGCTGGTTTGGAGTCGTCTAGATTTTCCCCTTCCTTCCCTGTTCCTGGAAGCCTTTCTCAAAGCTTGGTAAGTTTGGGCTTTTCAACCTAAGGATTTTTGTGTATTTCCAAATGTCCTTGATTTTTTCTTTGCTTGCTAACCTGATTTCCCCAAGATGGCCAACTAATAATTGTTGAAGGTGCATATGATATCTATGGCTCACCGTGTCTAAGTTTTCAGATGCTCGGAGCAGGGATGGAATTGTGATCTAAGGTTGCCATACACGGGCACCTTGTTTCGTTTTGATGTCATGACATAAGGCCGTGCAGGTGGGATTAGGATATAGAAATTTTCTTTGAGGACTATCAGTTTACTACTTGAGAGGGCAAATGTTATGTTTATGATTTGTAGTGCTCTGGTTCTTTTGGTATGATTATTTGAGACTTGTCATTCCAATCAGTTTAATGTCTTAATTAATGTTTTGCAAATTTTTACTTTGACATAGTGTTGAGAAGTTCTGAGATTCTCAATTTTGATGGAGTTCTCTATCTTGCTTTGTGCCTCTTTTTTCCAGCCTCCAACAGAGAGGCTACATCAGATAATTGCAAGGACTGCCATGTTTGTCAGCAGGCATGGTGGTCAGTCAGAGATTGTTCTACGGGTGAAACAGGGAGATAATCCAACATTTGGGTTCTTGATGCCTGACCATCATCTTCATGCCTACTTCAGATATCTTGTCGAGCACCCAGAATTTTTGCATTTTGACATTGATGGAAACTCTCAAAATGAGAGGGAAAAAGCTGGCAGTGAGCATAATGATCTCAACCGCCTTGGAGGTGGAGCGTTGTCCTTGCTTGGATCTGTATATGGGTCTGGGGAGGAAGACGGTGATGATAATGCAGAAACTGGAAAAGAAGTTTCTGGTGAAACTACCAATGCTGTCGATAAAACCATCTCTTGTGGTTCGGTGAAGACTGAATCAAGTGCAGATGCAGCGGATAAAAAAGAGGCAGTCTCCAAGAACCCACTTTCTAATAAATCGAAGGTTCTTGCAGTGAAGAAGAATTCTTCAATTGGTGCTTCTAAGCCTGGAAGGGCAGGTGGCACTAAGAAGAGAATCGACTCTTGTTCTTCTTTTATTGATGCAGAGAAGTCAAAGAGTGGTTCTGCTTTAGGAGTGACCTCTAAGGTTGAACCTCTAGTTCTGGAGCCTCCATCTGATTTAAAGAGATTAATTGACAAGATTGTAGAATTAATTATGAAATATGGAAAGCAGTTTGAGGCAACTCTTCTGGAGCAAGATTGCAATAAAGAGAGATTTCTTTTCCTTCTACCATCAAATCTGTATAATCCTTACTATTTAAAAGTCCTCCAAAAAGCTCAAGAGGTGTGCATCTCTTCTATAATTTCCTGTTGCACATGAACTTACATGAATACCGTGAATACACTATGCCCCTGTTGGAGCTCCATTATTTCAAATTTATTTTCAACCACTCATTCTCCCAGTAAAATAATTTTACACATGGACCAAAAAATTTTCCTACTTTTGAACCACACATTCTCTAAAAAAAAAAATCACTATTACAAAATCTATTTTTTCAACAAAATGGGTCTCAAACAAAGGCTATATCTAAAGTGACTGACCTTTTTGTATTTTTCTTAAACTGCTGTGTGTATGTTGGAGGCAAATGAGACATTAAAAGAAGCTCTTGATGTGAATATCATATTTCTGGGTTGTCACTGTGTTGGAAGCGTATTTGAGTTTGGTACAAGCAAAAATGACTTACTTTCATGCTTAAGCTGCTGTCATGTTTTCTTTTGCATTACATAATCTTCGTAACTCTTCTAGTTAGTTGAGTACAAGTATTCTGAATGTTAATAATATCATCGCCAATCATATCAATTACTTTCAAGTGTTCTTTGTTCCATAAGGACGTGTTTCATTGTTTACCTGAAATAAATTTCTCCTTACTTTTTATGGCAGAATATGTATAATTTTGTCCTTGGCTTTAGTAGTGTTAATATATATGTATATATATATATATATATAGTTTTGTTAGAACGGCTGTTGCTTATTGAACTCGTTGATTGTTCTCCTTAAAAGTTTTTACAGAATATAATGTCACATCATTCTGAGAAACACCAATTGTATGTAGTTTACCCCTGCCATCATGCCTAGTGGCTTCAAATTGCATCACATATGCAACTGTCAGCAATTCACGTGGAGAAGTTTTGTTAATTTTTGGTTTACATATCAAATTGATTTTGCAGTATTTCCTGCTTTTCCACTCTGATAATGTCCTTTAATTCCCTTTCAGTCAAAAGTAAACGGCAAGGGATTCCATTTTGGAAAAGATGACCCAGTAGGACGAGGGATGGAAAATAAAGCTTCTGTACTCAAGGATGGTGATTCTTCATCCTTAGGTTATGACACTCCATTTGAATTTGACAGGAAAGAGAAGTTTAAGATGACGATAGGCAAATCAAAGAAGGATGCACAGGAGACCGAATGCAGAGGAACACAGCAAGAATTTGGAGTCACTGTAGATGCTGCTGCTGCAGCCGCTATTCTTCAGGCTGCCACGAGAGGCATCAAGAATCCCAATTTGGGAATAATTTCAGGCACACCTCTGAATTCTAATCATTGCCACAGCAGTGAAGATAATAAGGCTTCTAGTCCTTTTTCTCTACCTCATGGCACAACTGAAAAGTCTGATAGCAATGGAGGTCATAATGTTTCTGTTCCTGCTACCAAGAAAATTGCTAGAGCAGCTGCTCTTGAAGCTGCTGGTGAGGCTGATTCTTCTGAGGCACACCTGACCAAGGAGCAAAAGCTGAAAACTGAGAGGCTCAAAAGGGCTAAAATGTTTGTCACCATGTTGAAAAGTGGAGCTGTGCCCTTTAAAACTGGAACATCGTGTGGTTCGTCGTTAGAACCTCAAGAATCTGGACTCTCGAAAACTGCTTGTGAGGTTAATCTTACTGGTAAACAACGAGAAGGCAGCTCAGCTCCTGTAGATGTTGATAAGCTGGCTATTGATGAAAAGCCTGAGAGGGATAATTTTGGTGAGGAGCATAATGAGAGAGTATTGAGAAGGAATTATAGATCAAGATCTTGGGAACACGAGGATGAGGACGAGAATGGTGATGAAAATGGAGAAGAAGAGGAGCATAATGACCGATACCCGAGACGGAAGTACAGGTCAAACTCTGGTAGACACGAGAAGGATGATCTATATGGAGGAGAAACAGAGACGAAGCACTCAAGGAAAAAACACCATTCTCATTCTTCTTCTCTAGAAGATGGAGAAAAAAGTGAAGAGGACAGGGATCATAAACACTCAAAAAGGAAGCACAGGTCTCGTAGTTCACCAGAAGATGATGAAGATTATGAAGACAGAGAGAGAGATGACGAGGATCGTAAATGGTCTAGGAAGAAGCATCGATCTTGCCATTCTTCTCTTGAACACTCGAGGAAGAGATCCAAGCGATATTCACGTGAAGAAGATGATGAAGAGGAAAGGCACCACAGACACTCTGGGAAAAGGCACCGTTCACATCGTTCTTCACATCATAGCAGACGAAGTTGCAGGCACAAAGAAAAGCATTCTTCTAAAGACACAGTATCTAGAGACTACACCAAGGACGATGACTCTTCGGATGAACATAAAAGGGCATCTTACATAGAAAGAGATGATGAGTTGGAGGAAGGTGAGATCAGCTCCAAAGCTTCAGATGATTCTAGAGGAATTGCCAGCGGCCATGTATGTAGAGAAACTTCACTTGATGTATCGAATTTGTTCCAGAGGGCCCCATCCCAACCCCTGGAAGGGACAACTGAGGTCTCTGATGATCTTAGAGCCAAAATCCGTGCAATGTTGATGGCAACTCGGTCGTAACTCGTAACCGTGTTACTTCGTTTCCACGAAAATTGGTAAAATTGAATGGAGCTGTAATGACAACTAAAAAAGGCAGAAGCAAAAATATGGTAGATGTTATGACGCTTCAAAATGCATTTTCATAGTTTTCTCCCAGGAGTACTTTATATTGTGAAGTCATATGATTAGTTTTCTTTTTTCTTTATGTATAAAACAATCGAATTTCATTGATGCAAATCGCTGTAAACAGGCAGGGGAATACATTCGATCTTGACTTCATTCTATAACCAAACTCACATAAACTTGGCATGTCAACTCATAGGCTACTTTGTCTCTGCTTGAGTCTCATTTTTGAAAAAATTATTTTTTTTTCAAATTCATTTTCAATAAAATAATTTGTATGTAAATTCAATGTGTGTGTGTGTATATATATTCTATTTTTCAGTCATTTTTTTAAAAATCACTATTACAAAACTCTTTTTTTTAACACAAAATGGGGATGAAAGATAACACTTGTCAAAATCAAGAAAATCTTATTGGAATTGTGGGTTGCTAATGTAAGGTCTAGATATTTTCTAATTTTTATATTTTCATTTTGAGAATTGAAATTTTAACTACCACGTTTGGTGGTAGTTAAAATTCAGATTTTAATTTAACCAAAATAAATAATTGATTTTAATCACACATTTTGTGGAACTAACAATTTTTCAACCATACATTTTATCAAATTTTACTAAAAATCTAATTTTAATCCCTCACCAAAGGGGCATAATATCTACATTCTATATTATCCTATTTTCGAAACAAAAGTTGATGCTTCCAATGTGAAATTGAATGGACATGGGTTTGTTCTTTGTAAGCACTTGGAATCCGATTTGGCACTAATGGATGACTAAACAAGACCGAAGGATATTATATAATAGTCAAAGAATTGCTTGACACGACTGGAAGGATATATGTTACGACGATGAATGTAGACTCATAATTCTAATTGTAACTTTTATATTCAGATATTTCATTAACTCAAAAAATAATTTTTTACAGCAAAACACGCCAAAGGAAATATGTGCATAAAGGGATGAAACTGATTTGTTCCCCCTTCGAATCATCTTTCACTTGTAAAAGACAACACACAATGATAAAAATCTCTGCGCACATTGAGAAAAAGGCCATTTTTTTTGTTTTTTTTTTGAGCTATGATATGTGTATAATCGATATTGACAACATCGATTGACAACCTCTTATATTAGGAGGGGACTCATGATAAATAAAAAAATAGTGGGTCCCCCTTGTGTGGGGGGGGGGGGGGGTGTTGTCAACTGATGTTGTCGATTGTATAAATAGCAAATTTTTTTTTTCCCAAGTTGTCCAAGAAGAAAATAAGTTTGAATTTGAGAATATTTTCTGGTTGTAGAAGAAACTAGAAATTTACAAGGATACTAGACAACTAAGAGGAGATTATTCTAATGACATTTTCTTGAAAATAATCGTCATGGTTTGTTTGTATCCTTTATCAATAACTGAGAGGAGATTTTCAATTTAGTTTACTCAAATAAAAAGTCTTGATTTAATCATAACGTAAAATTTGTATAGTATGTCAGATTTGATAGAATTAGATGCTACTGTTTTCATCCCGTAAAGATAGACTTAGGTCCTATTTGATTGGCCAAGTTTTTCGTGGAAGGTGAAAAACGTTTTCCTGCTTTTTACTATTCACCTGTTTCACTGCACTAATTTTTCAAGGAAAACATTTTCCAATATTTTTCAAGGTATAAGCGGTTGATGCACAAAAGTTAGAAAACTTTTTTTCACCATAGTGGTGGGAAAACGTTTTCCAGCTTTTTGACAAATTTTTTTTTTTTTTTTTTTTATAGCAATTGGAACACATTCCAAAGTCAATGGTAAAAAAATTTATCCATTTAATTGACAATTTGCATAAAAAATAAAGCCAAACGAAAAATTTGTCAGGTGAAAAATTATACCTATCAAATACCATTAATTACAATTCCCTGTAAAACATTTTCTAAGCAATTCAATTCCCTGCCAATCATTTTCTGTCCACCCATTTTCCACCCTTGCAATCAATCGGACCCTTAGTTTCTCCAAGTCAGTAAGACAAAAAATTGCATAACATGATGGTGTGACAACATGATGTTCTATACTTATAGTCAACTGTTAAAAAGACAAAAAAAACTAATTCTATTAAATTGCATAACACAATTTGCAATTAATCGAGTTAAATTTGGAAAATATCTATTTCACTAGCACAATGAACGTCCACCGTAATTAACGTCCATGATGATCAAAATCTGACTACTAGGCAAGCAAATTTGAAATGCAAAGACCTTTCGAGACCAAATATCTTGAAAAAAGCAAAAGGCAAAAGAATACTTGATGATGCACAACCAACCAAGCCATAAAGCTTGACCACACTTTGCCTTATCTTGTCCTCATTTTACGTGACCATGTGGATCCCACCGGTTCAAACCAATTCTTCTTCATGTCTTTCCTCAAGCCCGTTTGATAAGATTTATTTATTTATTTTATGTAAAAGTTACGTTTAGGGTGCATTTGACGTGTTTTTTGCTTTTATTTTTGCTTTTTGGATAAGAATTTTAGAAAAAATTACTTTAATTTTTATTTGAAAACCAATTTTTAAAAGAGTTTCATATTCCGAAAACGATTTTAGAGGAAGTTACATTAGATTAGCATTCTCTGAAAACTCTTTTAATTAAAAAAAATGCTTTCATAAAATTAGTTAAAAGGGTTGAAAAGTAGCTTTTAGGGTATCAAAAGCTCATTTCGACTCTTCAAAAGTCATGTGAAACGGACTTTAAGTCATTTTCCTCTAAACTCTTATAATCAATCAAAGCACTTTCAGAAAATTATTCAAATATGTTCGGAAGCAATTTCTTAATCTCAAGATTAACTCTTTTAACTGTTCAAAAGCATGGCAAACTACCCTTTAGTATCCCCTTTATCTAACTTTTAATTGGAAAGCGTGCAAGGCCAGGGAGGACACACCGAACTTTTTTAATTGCTTGCTTGAATCCTCATTGGGGTCACCGCCCAGGTGCCACGAGATGAGAGATAGGATTTCAACTGCCTACTCCTAAATAGCTTTTAGCAGTGTAGAGATTTGGGCGGTCGAGCTTTTTCGATGGATATTAGAATCTTGTGCTTTTATTATACGGTTTGTAACCCCACTTACCACCTCCCCCATCTAATTTCTCGACCCTTTTATTAGTACTTAGATAAGTTTTTTGTATTTACAAACTAAGGGTTTTGTCTTATCCCTATCCTAATAAGTATGTAGATTGATCACTAGGTACAACGAGCGGCGGTGGCAGGAACAGGCATGAGTCAAACCTAATTAATTTTTCTAATTATGTATCAGCTCAGTATAAAATTTTATTTGTGCCCCTCACTACGTTCTCGACAACAAGTTGAGCACGTTAAAGAGGAGTTAATTGTTTTAATAGTCACTGAACTTTGCAATATGTTACGTTTCACTAATCGAACTTTGAGTTGCACACAAACACTCACTCAACTTTGAATAATTGCACTTCGTTATTCACCATTTTAATTCATTCCACACGATTTTCTTTCGTGGAGGACGTTTTCGATATTTGACAGTTAAATGACACAAATTCAACGTCAAATCAGCCATGTCATTAATCCCCAAACCCCCCAAACACGCTTCACCCATTTTTAACACAGTTTAATATTCACGACGTGTACTGAAATCGACCTTCCAACCTTCTAAATTTCGACAGTTTTGTAGAGACTAGAGTTTCATCTCATGCTTTTAGTGTTAAAAATTATCATTTAACTGTCAAATGTCGAAAACGTCCTCCACGTAGGCAAATCGTGTGGAATGAATTAAGACGGTGAGTAATGAAGTGCAATTGTTCAACTCAAAATTCGGTTAGTAGAACGTGACACATTGCAAAGTTCAGTGACCGTTGAAACAATTAACTCCGTTAAAGAGCATTGACAAAGTGATTAAATTGTAACAAAGTTTAGATTCAACAACCAACTTGAAACAAAATAATTTTTTGGTCACCTCTAATCTGTTTAACCCTCATCCTTTTTTTGCATGTAAGATTGTTGGAAAAAGAATCGGTAGGTGCATCGAGACGTCCTGATTAAGGTGGTGGCATCTCTTTAGTATCCTCATTATTTACCCATCACATTAAAAGAATGAATACAGAAAAATATATACCCATAACTAGGCCTACTATACACACAAGAAAAAATAAATTTGGATTTAATAAAATCTAGAGCAATCCACCCCCAAGTAGGAGAGACAATGCTAAAAATTCGACGCCAGCTAATATGCAACTCGCTTTCTCTCACTATAGAAATGAGTAATAGCAATATGTTTAACCCTTATCCTAAATATTTGGATTTTTGTTTATTGAATTATTGAATTGTGTTAATTCCGAGGTATGAAAATTCTCTCAAACGCATCAAATCACTGACCGTCACATGTATACCACGTAGGGTAATTACGACAGTGATCGACTACAAATAACATTACTCGGATATTAACTTAGAGAACGTTTAATTTTATTTAGTTCAACGCGTTTTTTATTTTTTATCATATTATTTTAAAACAGTCATTACTCATTAGTAGACGTGAAAGGCAGAAAGGGGAGTAATTAGAATGTGTTTGTGTCAAACTGTCAATGGATTAAGCCGCAAGGTGCATGTCATCTAACTCGTTTATCAATTGGATCATGCTGTGTGTATATGATGATGTACACACAGTCTTACATCCTCTCACATAAAAGGGGTCCACACATAATAAAAATTTTGTGAGCTTCTTTCCATGTGAAGAATGTAATTTATTTGATATATCATGAGGTGTATAAATATATTAATCCTTATCTGATTAGCTCCAATCTTTTAAAACTGTGCCGTCCATTTTACTACCTTTTTTTAATATGTCAGGAATCCCTATATACGCTGTCACATTGAAATCCTCACTCTAAACATTTTGACTTTCGCTTATAATTAAGAGTAAATTAATTTCTGAAAGTACTAGGCATGTTTTATGACTACATAACAACTAAGCAATGCCCGGCCTTTGCACAAGTTTAATTTCGATACTTTAAATATATTAATCTCGATGGTTTTTAGATATTAGTATATTTTGATAAAAATTAATGAAATGTGAACTTGAAAAGTTGATACAAATTGTGAGTCCAACGAAATATAATTGAAGATGCGTTTTGTAAAAAACGAATTTTAAAGACTGAAGGTAGGGGTGACAATTGGTCACCAGCTCGGCTTGTCTAGGCTCGTGCTAGAATAAGTCGAGCTTGTGAGCTCATGGCTTAACTCGAGTCGACTCGACCCATTGACGCCGCTAACTATGAGTCAAATAGGGGCTCAATTTAAAAAATAAAACATTTATCTAGCTCAAAATTATTTGTGCTGAACGATTCGTTAATTTCTGATATTGTAGCACGATTTCATGAGATTCGACGTGATTCTTGTTATTTTATACCTCATTTGCTTGTTTTTTTCCCACTACCCCAATCCTCGTTTCAATTCGCTTGCGTTGAAATTTCATATTTATTTTTTTTCTAAAGAAAATTATTGGTTGAGCTTAAAAGTGTCCTTGGTTAGTGTAATGTTTATGTACCTTTTTCGATCCATTTCCAATTCCTTGCAAAAGCAGTAAAACGCGCCGCAATGCGTTAAAAGCGCATTTGATTGGTTGTAGATTACGTCGTGTAGCGATGATGGAGGGAAGCACGTGCCCACGTGTCCACATGTGAATGGCTTTATTCACAGCTAAGAAACGCGCCGGTCCCACGGTCGGCCAAACCTTGAGCCTCTAATCTTTCGCCACGTGGTTCACTTGCAACTTAAGAATTCTCCTCTTAACTTCTCCACACAGAGAAGTTTCACAATTTATATATAACAAAGACAGACGCACAAAACAAAGAATAAAGACAACCCAGTAAATTTGAGGGAATCAATTTCAAGATTACAGTATATAAATATACTTATGCAGACTTCAACTCTTCAAATTTGATCAATTCTCTTGTAGTTTTCATCTTCAATGGAGTGGATGAGAGGACCCTTAGTAGGCCGGGGAGCCTCTGCCGCAGTGTCTATCGCCACCAAGGCCTCAGGGGAGGTCTTCGCCGTGAAGTCTAGTGATATTTCTTGTTCTAGCTTGTTGCAGAAGGAAAAATATTTGATTTCTCAGCTTAATTCTCCTTATATAGTCAAGTGTATGGGTTCTGAAATAACGTTTGAGAATCAAAGGCAAGTTTACAATTTGTTCTTGGAGTATGTACCGGGTGGCACACTGTCTGATCAGATTATAAAGCAAGGGGGTTCTTTGGATGAGTCCATGATTCAGTTCTACACGCATCAAATGCTTGAAGGAATGAGTTATCTTCACATGAATGGATTGGTGCACTGTGATATCAAGGGTCAGAATATTTTGATCGGTAAAGATGGTGTTAAGATTGCTGATTTTGGCTGTGCTAAATTGATGGAAGAAGGTGGTGGTGGTTCTGCCAAGTCAGCATTTTCCGGCACTCCAGCTTATATGGCGCCGGAGGTAGCTCGTGGCAAGGAGCAAGGATTTCCAGCCGATATTTGGGCTTTGGGGTGCACAATTATTGAAATGGCAACTGGATCTAGTCCATGGCAAGAAATGGAGGACCCTGTATCTGCACTTTACAGAATTGGATATTCCGGTGAGGTACCAGAATATCCAGGCTGGTTGTCTGATAATGCTAAGGAATTGCTCACCAAGTGTTTAATGAAAGATCCCAATGAGCGGTGGACGGCCACCCAGCTTTTAAAGCACCCCTTTTTCGACTCCATGGAGGAGAATTTTGGGGAATTTAAAGAATTCACGAGGCAAACTCCTACTAGTGTGATGGATCAAGGCTTCTGGGATTCACTAGAGTCGACCAATTCTTCTCCCAATCCGACCTCTTCGAATTCTCCGGCCGACAGGATCGGGAGTTTGATTACATATGAAAATTCAAGTTTACCAGATTGGGCAGAAGAAGGAGACTGGGTGACAGTCAGGTGCAACCAAATTGAAGAAATTTCAAATCCTACATTTTCCAGCTCAATTGAAGAAGAGATTCAAACCTCAATTCTCATTGAGGATTCATTATTTGATTGTTTCAGTGATTATCTTAGGATTATTGAAAATTTTCTTAGAATTAAGAAATTTTTAGTGACTAGTGGTGAGAATGTTAATGATGTTTCTGCATCAACAATTCTTCATTTTCGAAGAATATTAATGGAATTAATTTTTCTCTTTAAAATAACATTTCTAACAGAAGAGTGGAGACTCGAATCTTGGTGGAGTCTTGGGTCAGGACATTTAGCAAAGTCAACCCTTTTGCCTTTTAGCATTGATGTGATGTGTGAACATAAAAAGACTAACTTTGGGGATATACAAACTAGATGGTGGCTTTTTTTTTTTTTTTTTTATTGAAGAAAAGTTAGGTATATAACACAACTTGAAATTTAAGGGACGGTTTGTAGCTGATCATAACACAAAATCTTGAATTCATTTTAATTAATGGTTGTGATGTACACAATAAATTTACATACGCAGCATTTGTTTTCAAATTCTGACTGCAAATCCTGTCAAACTATCATTCCCCATCTACAATATTCTTTAGCTATTTTAATTAACGGTTGTGCTGTACACAATAAATTTACATACAAATGATGTGTGAGATATGATTGAGTCATAATTTCTTTAATCAAATAAAAAAAAAATCGTCAATCTCTTTTTGACACCCCATTTATATGTAAATCATTATATAACTGTTTATGTTCAAGTAGCATTGTTCAAATGCTCGAGGTGGAATAGGTAGTGTAAGCTACAATTTTACAAGTGCTTACCTAAAACAAGAAATGATCCTTGCCCTTGGTCATTTCTTGCAAAGAATCCGGCCCCACCTTAGGCACCTGCAATGTCCTTATCATGATGAAACATGTTATAACATGAATGAATAGATCAATGTGTTGTGCTTACTAATAACCTAATTGATTTGAAATTTCAAATTGGGAGTGCCTCTTTGGTGTATGACAAGTGACATGTCATTATTGAAATGTTTAAAATACAGTCATATTTCTCATCCAATCACAAAATGCTACACTGTCTTCTGTCAAACAATTTGGCCAAATTCTTCGGTTAATGTGACATTTTTCTAGACTAAAAAGTTACTTTTCAATCTTTGTAAAGTTACTTTTAGAAAAAAGGAGGGTCTCTAAGATTATTTAAAAAAATCTCTTCCACAAAAATTAAAAGAGTTGGCTTGACAAAGTTTTTGAAAAGTCAAAAACTGCTTTTAAGATTAAGAAAATATTTTTGAGCATGTTTTAAATCTATGATATATCGGTTCGCAGAACAAAATAAAAATAAAAATAGAAGCTATCCAAAGAGATCAAAGCAAATCAACAAAATTGAATGAAATGTCGAAAAACGAGTTTAAATTCAGTTTGTGGCGAACAGTGTGGATCTTCTAGTGAAAGCAACAAATGCTAGAGGGTTACTCTAGCCACATACTGTACTTCACCTTATCCATTTATGTTGACCTTTCGGACTACCACATTTGGTGCCCCATATGAATTTGTTATTTTGTTCTCACTTTAACCTTTCTTTTTTGTTTTTCTCATATTGTATGTTACAAACCATTTTGACAATCCCATATGCTTTGTTTCAGAATTAGGCGGATATGGCACATGTATAAGTACCATATTCTGTATTTCATTTATCCACGGATCTTTTCTATCTACTTATAAATTAAATCGTTTATAAATTCTTCCCAAACGATTTTTTTTTTTAACTGCACAAAAGACTTTCGAAGTCTTCATATTATTCGAGCACATATGCACGTAGGTAGATGAGCATGTCGATATATAAAATTTGAGTAATGCTATTTAACTCCAGTCTAGGTGACGTTAATGTGACATTGATGGGTAAAATTAAATAAGTCATTTAAATTCACCTTTTATTTAACCTATCATCTAGCGCTACCTAAATTGGGATTACAACCCCAGTGGAGCTACATAACATTACTCATAAAATTGCAAAAAAACTACGGAAATGCTTCGAAATTAAAAATTTGTATATTACCTCTTGATTTTAAGTTTTCCTGATCAATCTTTGGAATTTAAAGAAATGATTGCTTCATATTTAAGGTAACTTCTGATGTAGTATTTATTCTACAATTCTGTGGACAGGATATTTTATGTAAATAAGAATTTGAGAATTTTGTAGATGTGTGTGGGAACAAAATGGACTGTTGGATCAACAGAATCTTAACCTTTCATTCAAGTTGACAAGGCCAAAATAGGATACGGATAATTTGTAATATCAACAAATATGATTTCAAGAAACTAAAAAGTATTTTAAAAAAAAATTATAAAGAAATTTAAAAAATTAATATCGACTTATATATATATATATATTTAAATTTCCACTTCCGTGTCTTTAATGAGTGTCTATTATAATTTATAATTTTGAATGTATTGATAAACACAACATCATATCAAGTAAGTGTACTTGGAGTCAAATCAAATCTCACGAGATGCATCCATTTTTCATGGTGATTATTAAATCTTAACCAATTTAAACACGACCATACACATAAGCATGTCGTGTTATATAGTTAAAACATGTTTTTGACATCATTAGTGATATATAATTTGTGTCAAAGTTTCTATGACACTTGTCAATCTCGACTCCAGATTGAGTGTCAAGTCAATATTGAAATGAGCATCGAAGTCGAGTATGATGCATTAATCTGAGACTAAGCATTGGAAGGTTTATGTATTAAAGTGCATGAATAAACTGTTCGCTTTAAGAATATTAAATTTCAAATTTCTTGCACAATAATATTTGATTAGAACAAATTAAGATTAAAGTAATTAGCCTTATAACATATAAAAGATTTGCATGGAAGTAATAAAAGGATGAGAAAAGAAAAGAGGCTCATTAATCAACCAAATGAAGCTTATATTAATATGTTTGCATTATGAGAAATACCATTCAAACAAATCCACCATATCTGCCACCACCACCGCCCCCTCCTCGTTCAGTACCACCCCCAAACCGACCACAAAACCCTCCTCAAAAACCATAACCACTCCCCATTCGTCCAACTCCCTCCACCAACACCACCACCAAAGCCAGCTCCACCACCAGCAGCACCCCGAAACCACCTCCACCTCCACCTCCACCTCCACCTCCACCTCCACCACTAAACCCTCCTTCACCTGAACTCCAATGATGAAAGAATGATATCTGGTCATTCAAAGGACCCTCTGCGACAACAAGCTTTCTCGCCGTAGTGGTGCAAACAAGAACACCAAGAAAAACCAAGAGAACAAGTTTGGAAGTCATCTCAATTTGCAAGTACTGATTGATGAGAATTTAGGACACAAAAAGGGATTATATATTGCTATAAATTCACAATTCTTGAATATTTTAATTACACCATAAACCGCGTTTAATTGTTTTACCTCAACTTGATTATTCGTAGTTGAATATCAGTTATTTACATTATAGTTTAACGGAAGAATTAATCTCTGAATTAGTGAGGGTCTCATTAACTTAACAGTTATTGCATTAGTGATTGACTTTCTTGAATGTCTAATATTTGAAGTTTATGTAAATTTTCATTCCATTTTTCATGTGGTATTTTATATACTAGGATCCTAATAATTATATACTATAAATCCTAAAAATTCATTTTTAACTGCTAATCGTGTTCCTTTGTGAGTCACTAGGGCCTGTCAAATGCTCAAGCTATATCGCTAAGCATATCTAATAACGTGTTCAAGCCTCCCACTCTTCTTTTGTAATTGGTTCAATATATCATTATCATCGTCCTCCTAATTACATTTCTAATAGTTCTTGATCGGATAGTAAAATTCTTGAAATATTTCGATATTTTTGTTTTTCATGTTAAATAGGTGCATAAATTCTTGTTATAAGCATCGAGATTGATCCAACAAAATTTCAAATGTAGAAGTTTTATTAGACGAAGTGAGTCAATAAAATTTAATTTTTTTTTTCTCAAAATTGAAGTTATGGACATAATCCATTGAAGATTAAATTTAAATTTTGTCATTTGTTCATTAGACTTTATACGACGTAGACTCTAATCCACATAATACACGAGATGCTCTAATATTCTCTACATCGTTCCAACTTTATATTACGTGACTGCAGGGTTGGTCCTGTGATTTTAGGGACCTGAGGCGAATTCCATAAATTAGGCCCCAAAATCAACGTAAATGTAAAATCCAACAATGTATTATGAAACCTATCGCTAATTTAAAACTTAACAGTAAAACAAATATTTTGGAGCTTATGCTTATCATCTATTTTGTATCCATAATTCATAAGATTTTCGATAGAACCAAGCTTATAGCTTTTCAGCTAATTCAAGATTTACATATAGAGCCGATCTTTGGAATTTTTTAATGGAAATTCCTCTAAGAATCTAATATTTAACATGGAGATGTTTTCATCCACTCATCTAGAGTGAACCTAAGAGAGTATACTCGTTGGAATAAGCAAATTTGCACAAATGAAAGAATGGATACTCACCAGAAATGGACTAGTGTACGCTGAAAGTGTTGCAATGATTTCTATCTTGTTTTATTCGAACTAGCAACTTCTCTGCTTCCCCCATCCTCTTTTCTCCGCATAATCCCCAAATCAAAGTGTTGTATGTCACAACATTACATGCCACTCCTCCCTCACGCAATTCACCGAATAGTTAATAAGTTTTGTTCATTTTACCATCCTTGCAATACTCAAACAGTCATACGTCACAGAATTGTTGTTGTCGACGGGGCTTAATATCGAGCGAAAATATTGTTTGTTCTTAAGAAAATAAATGGGTAAAAGGTTAATTCGCAGGAGCGTAATTAAACATCTAATAAATGGATGAAAACGTGAAGTATAACAACTCCACAAAAATCAGAAATTGAGAAAATGAGAAGGAGACAAAATGACAATTTGAGGAAAGTGCTGACACTTTCTCTTTAAGACAATATTGCCCCGCTATGGTGCTCACGGTTTATAGCATTTGTCTTCCAAAATACAACGAATTCTTCTTATGGTAACAACATTCAAATCACAAGAAACGGTGAACTTTCGACGGAGTTTCATTCTCTACAAGGAAATGAAGGAAGAAGATGATTTGCAAGAGATAAAATGATTCTCAATGTAAAGTATGAGATGATGTGCCCAAATGATTGTGTATATGGTCCTCTATATAGAGGATGAAGTAGTGTGAGTAAAAGATTGCGGACAAAATCACGCAACCTTACGAAAAGAAGTATCAGTTCATTTCGCTAGATTCTCGCTCGAGCGACACTTTCGGAGAGTTGGTCACTCGCTCTTTACTCGACGTCGCTCGAGCGAAATACTTGTCGCTCGAGCGACGGTGTTTCCGACTTCCTTTAAATTTTCACAACTTTTGGATCGCAATTCCTCATTCATCCGAAATTGGTTTCGACACGTCAAACGAAGCCTCGTAGCGAGGGAGGGGTAAACTATTTTGTCTAAACATATCGGGTCTTAATATTTGGCCGAAGTTGACTTGAAGTCACATTTTTTGGTTTTCGATACTTAACCAATTTTTGATCGTTTTCAAACCAAATCCCAACAATTGTAAGTATACAAGTCGGGCAGAGCCCCATCAAGCTTCATTTTCACACAGAGCTCGAATACATCTCTTTTAAGTCCTTTATTAAAGGGCCCATTTATCAAAACAGTGTAAGCGTACTGATTGGCAACCAAACCCAACTCTTCCATTTTACAGAACAATTCCTTTGCCTTTTCAACTTCACCATTCTTACAACACAGTCAACACCCATCAATCAATGTAGTGTATACAACAACATTTGGTCTGAAACCTGAAAACCTCTCTTCAAATCACCAGTATCATAACAACCCTTCATCAAAATTCCAAAAGTGTACGCATCCGAAACAATTCTCCCCTTATATCTATCAAATACACACCAAGCTTTCTCAAAAGTGGTGAATAATCACCGTTATGGATTGGTGAGTCAAGTAGGCGACGTCGAGTCGAGCAGAAACGGATGAGGAAAGGAATGAAAATAGATTTTTCATTTTCTTCATTTAATATTTTAAAAAAAAAAAAATTTGGGCAAAAAATAGGCCCCTCAGAGTTTTGACCTTGAGGCGCAGGCCTTATTTGCCTCGCCTCAGGACCAGCTCTGTGTGACTGAAGGGACACAAATGAAGTCTTCAAAGTATATTTATTTTGAAATGGAAGCAAGAGTACTATATCCTGTTTGGTGTATTTAAAAATCAGATTTTTTTTTGTTGATTTTGATAAAAGTTTATGAAGTGTATGATTGAATAGTTGTGAATCTAGTAAATTGTGGTTATAATTGATTGTTGACTTTGACATAAATTTAATTCAATTTTTAATCCGGACCAGGGGAAATATATTATATGACATGTACAACTTTCCACACAACCTGTTTGATGCAGCCCAACAAATCATCTCCAAGCCCAAACTATATTCCAGCCAATACTGTGGCTTATTGATTCAAGCCTAGCAAACACAACCTGTATAGATCAACCCAAAAGCTCAAAGTAATTTTAGCCTATTCTTGAATAATAGCTACAACAGACCATCTTAATTCTCACTCCAACCATCAACATGACAACATACTAAATTCATGAACAAGTTTTTTTACTTAATTTTTCTAACATTCTTAAAACTTAACTGAAAACTAGAAAGTTACCCTACTTATTCGTATACATATTTCTTCTTTTCTTCTCGAATCCAAAATTATTTGTATTCTATCAACCCACACGAAAGAAAACTACGGTTATAATCAACCCAGCCAAAGCCAACTGGGGTAGAAATCGCAAAGGATGCAATCATATGACTGCCCTATTCCCATCAGTCATTACAAAATTGAATGAACCACAATTATTATCAAGAAAAAGCTCTGCAATATCAGCAAGAATTGGACCATTGGCATTATAAGTTGTACTCTGTTTGCAGGCTATTGACATCCAACAATGGTGAGGGGATGTTATGTTGTAGTGCCAAAAGACATCCTTCTCGTAGCACCAAAACCTCACCATAAACTATGACATCCCCAGAGAATCGCAAAGGATGCGATCATATATTTCTAATGTTTACTCAGAGCTTAGTGTATCAGTATCACTATTCCTTCCATGTTAATTGAATAAAAAGGAAATATGACCAGCCAACAATCCATCTCCTTCCAAATATTTGAAAAGAGTAGAAGAAATTGAAGAAGAAAACTAATAGAACAATAGTTTAAACTCCATAGTTGATTAAAAAGTAGGCACATCTTATGTTCAGCAGAAGACCATAAAACTATTATAAACTGTAACATAATTTATTATTACACTAACAAGAGAAGGAACTCAGCACTCTCTTAGGTTAAACTGAACCCAAATATATAAATATTAGTAAATCTTCATTCGATTAGTTTTCCTTAACAACATTTATTTTTATTTTACCTAGTATTCATCTTGATTTTCAATCCTCTTCCTCTTCCTCTACCTCCGCAACTTTAGTCTTTGACTTTCCCTTGTTTTTCGCTTCATCATTCCTCTGATCGAACTTCTTTACTGCCTCTATCTGCTTCCTAAGTAAACGAAGTTCTTTTATGTAATAATGAAGCCTGTCAATCATCAATCCCAGAAATAGGGAAACACCTGCAATTCATAGAATCCCAATTCCTCAATTTCCTTATCCTTTTTACACTGGATATCAATTCAGAACATAATTTAACTGATAATTTTGAAAGCTTTGATTGTGTTTAGCAACTAGTACTCGCAAACATGGATATGTTAATTGTTTTTACTTATAAGCAACAAAAATTACTTCTGATAGTGGAAGTTAGATTAGCAAATAGATTATTTGCTCTTAATATACTTATGCATTTAAACTTACTTGTATGTAATTTTTTTAATCAATAATCAATCCAGAAATTCCCAATCGATCAATTTCTTTATTTTTTTTTTTTAATGAATTTCCTTTTCTGGAAAAATTAAGAAATTTCATTTTACCTAAAAGTGACGCTTCAAGAATATGGTAGGCCAAGATAAGTTGATCCGTGGGATTAAGTGGCGTCCCATCCGCTGATCGCTTCTGAGTGTCGATTATACTATACAAAATGGACACCAGAATCACAAAAAGAGTCCCTCCGGCGGTGGAGGCCACCACTGGGCCTCGGCCGCGCTTCGCCCTGTCCATCAAAAGGAGAAGTGGCTTCCGCAAAGGTGTTCTAAACAGAAGCAGCAGAATCACAAACACTTCTGCGAATACCAGACAAAACAGAGGCTGAAGCATTTTTTTTTTCCTGCGAAAGTTTTTCAATTAGGGTTGAAACAGCTGAAATATGGTGATGTATATTGGGGAGAATCCAGGAGACGTGGTGGACGAATAGAATAAAAGAGGCATCAAAGGAAAAGCATGCTAATATTCATTGCGTAGAAACTCACATTGGCCCTTGTTTGAAAAAATTATTTTTCAAAATTACTTATTTTTTTTTTTCACTCATTTTCAACAAAACATTCTTCACAGGAATCAACTTCATGTTATAGCCACAAACACTTAATCTGCATTAATCTTTATGAAGCTAATGATAATAACATTACACATGTTATAGCCACTTCAAAGTTTTAACCGATTTGCTTAAAGAATAGGGAAAACTAAGGGTGTAAAAGGTTTGGTTGGAACGAATTTTGACATATTTTCAAATCACGTATCGTTTAAAAGTATTCAAGAAAAACTCAAACGTAAACAAAAACATTTAAAATAATTTGAGATTGATGAATTTATTCATATGTTATAGCCACTTCAAAGTTTTAACTGATTTATACTTAAAGATTATGGAAAACTAAGGGTGTAAAATGTCTGGTTGGAACGAAAAACTCGAAGGTAAACAAAAACATTTAAAACAACTTGAGATTTCTCTAACTTAAATGGTTAAACTTAACAACTTATTGGTGATGAAATAAAACAAACTATAAATCTAGATAGCAACAAAACTACAATAAAAGTGACGGTTCTCGATAGCTTTTCAGATTTGAAAGTTCGCGGTGTGAAGATGGTTTAGTGTCTAAGCTATGAACTATGATATATTCATTAATTTATTGAGTTAGGATAATTATTAGTAAGTGACAATCGATCAAAATGTCATGTTTACATTAAAATTTTAGCAGTTACATTTTACTTTGGAGGCTAAGAAAGTAATTTATCATTGTGGTCTTTGTCCAATTTAAACCAATTTCTGGCAAAAAAAATAAATTTTTTATTTTTATTTTTAAACTGCATGTCCAATTTAATTCCAATACTCAGTTAAAGTACCAAAACCTAAACAAAATCGTTTTAGGAAGATTTTGTATGGTTCAAAACTGGTTTGTTCATGACTCCAAGTGGCAATGAATTGATTGTTTCAAAACAACAACTTTAGTTCGATTCGTTGATTTTAACTTAAAGCCATAGAGAAAATATTATAAGGTAAAGAGAATTCAAGTACGAAAAATCAGATCGAAAGGATTAAGCATTTGTTTAGGAGGGAATTTTCAAGTGACAAATTATTATTATTATTATTTTTAAAAAGTTTGATAGTGCTTAAACACGGTTAATTCACGTTAATCCATTGAACAATAAAGCTATTGTCACATTCTTCATTAAAAATACATTTTAAATCATTTGAAAATATGATAGTAACCAACTACAGAATAGAATTCTAATACTGAATCTTCCCTGTCGATGATTATTATAGTTGTTATTAGTAGAAATCAGTTCAATACTCAATCTACCCTGTCGAGGATAGGTACTTCAGGTCCACGTTTAACTTTAATTTTGTTTTGATTGAGACTACTAGTTTATATATAAAGAAAAAGAAAAATATACATATCAAATGTCAAATTTGAATGGCATTTAGTGCTATTCGCGTCAATTCCCCAAAATATGTAAATGGGTGGTCCAAGAATAGCAATAAATGGATCAAATATGTTCTATTGCATGGAGGAAATAAAGCATGAGAAAGGAAAGAGGTTCACAAGACACAAAAAATCATATAAAGCTTACATTAATTTATTTGAATAATTTTTTTTGGTACAAATCAAACATACGTAGTTTAATGACTGTAGACATTTCTTTTTATTGAGCCATGAAACATAGTGGTTTATGGATGGATTGGAATGGGGCTGAAATCTCAAGGAAATCCACCACCTCCTATTCCACCACCAGCTCCACCACCAAATCCACCACCGGCTCCCCCACCCAATCCACCTCCACCTCCGCCACCCCCTCCACCACCACCACCACCACCTCCTCCTCCAGCACCTCCAGCGCCACCTCCAAAACCACTACCAGCTCCTCCTCCAAAACCAGAACCACCCCCTACTCCCCCACCTCCACCTCCACCGAACCCTCCTCCACCACCTCCACCAAGTCCACCTCCTGCACCTGCACCAGCACCCCCACCAAATCCAGCTCCACCTCCAGCACCTCCACCTAACCCTCCACCACCGCCACCCCCTAAACCACCTCCACCACCAAGCCCTCCGCCTCCTAAACCCGGATGATGGAATGTTTTCTCATCATTGAAAGGACCCTCCGAGACAACAAGCTTTCTTGCAGTAGTGGTGCAGAAAAGAACACCAAGAAGAACCAGAAGAACAAATTTGGAAGTCATGATCTCAATTTGCAAGTAAGCGATAGGCCTTGACTCTTGATTGATGAGAATTTAGGACACGAAAAAGGGATTATATAATGCTACAAATCCATAATTATTGAAGTGGAGCCGCGAGGATTTTAATTGCACCATCTTCTCATCCATAAAACCGTGTCCCAATTGTAAATGCAGCAAACTGTTTCTTTGAAAAAAGAAACCCTTTACCAGTCTGACATTGAAAAAGAAACCCTCATCCGTATTCTGACAATTTTGCGCACATCTTTCTCTCTCCCCAAGGGTCGTCGTTTCCAAGGAGTTCTTGATCACATAGCAAAATCCTTGTAAATTTTGATATAAATTGCAGATGAAAAAGATGAGCATGGTCTTGTATCAAGGATAACATGCACATGCATGTAATCCAGATTTACATTTTGGAACTTGCTTGTTTATCAAGGAAAAAAAAAATAGAGGAATCATCCAAGCTATCAATAAAAGCTACCTATAATAAAAGTGAAGAACAAGCTCTTTTTTGGCACATTCTGATGTTTATGATCAGTTGTTCACAACTTGTAACCTTTTACGCAATACCAAAATATATATCCCCGTTTGATTATCATTTTTGTTAAAATGCATTTTTCTCTCTCTTCTTTTTAACAATATATTCTTTATTAAAATAATATTTCACGTAAATAAAAAAAATTTCCTTATTTTTCAACCACTACTATTCTAAAATATTTTTTTTTTCATATATATATATATATATATATATATATAATATTATATTATGCACCGGGCATGTAACATTTTATGCATCAGGCATGTTGGAAGATAAAGCACTATAGGATGCAGAAAAGTAAAATTATGCCATTCTTTGAGTCTCATTTTATCAAAAATTCATTTTCATTATACATTCTTTAATAAAATAGTATTACCTGTAAATCAAAAACTTTTTTTATTTTTTTATTTTTAACCACAAATTCTCCACAAATCATTATTCAAAAATGCATTTTTTTTCCCTCAAAATGGGACTCAAACAAGGGCTAATAAAGAGAATCGAGCCAAATTTTGTAGCTGTTGATTAGTTTGTCCTTCTTGCCTCAAGTTTTCCAAAATGAGATACAATCCCTATTTATTTATTTACTTTTTAATTTTTCTGATACTTGTCTGATCCATATTTATAAAACCCGAACACGACTGGCTATTCCGATTGAAAACCCAGTAAATAGGATTTGGTCTGATTCAGTTACCATAGTTGGCCCAAATCGATGCAGTTGAACCACAGATGATTTGCTCGAACCTTGTGGGTTTAATAAAACTTGCCGATTCTCATGTGATTTTCATGTTTCCAAAATCTGGACGTCATGGTTAGCAGTGAGGCCCTTCCACTAGGCTATTTGGGGTGGGAAAAAGAATCGGAACCAGCTGAACCATACTAAAACCAACGGTTCGATTTAGTTCGGTTCGATTCCGTTTAAATTGTAAATGATTCTGATTTTCAGAATCAAGAACTGATTTGTTCTTGGTTTGAATTCGATTCTAGTTCCTTGAACAAGAATCAAGAATCAGTTCTAACCCAATTATTTTTTATTTAACTATGTTTATTTATTGATTTGGTAAATAATTTTTATTATACAATATTTTGTATGAAAATAGAACTTTCGTTGCATTGAATGAGACTTATTGTTTTTAATTTTGGATAAAATTATTAACTTTTGGTAATCGAACTTTATACAATGATTTGTATTAACAATCAAGAAAAATTAATTTTGCATATAGAATATATGTGTTTGTTTTGCCAAACATAGTGTACATGAAAAGGGAGTGGATTTATGACGATAAGTGTCTAACTTATAAGTAAATAATAATACCAATAGTTAGTATCATATGGACAATTATATTATTACCAAGAGAAGGTAAATGATATATATGAGGCCCTTTGTTTTTGCAGTAAAGCTGCATTAGGTAGATCCATGAAAGACAAAATGCACTACTTGAACAAATTGTTTGGAACGATCGATGATATTCTCAAAGCCATTATTTTCTTTCAGATGAGTGAAAGAAGTGAAATTCAAATTTTTTTAGGGCAGCTGAGAATTTAGAAAATGATAAGAATTGTGTTTTGAACAATTGGTTATATCCCAAAAATGTGTGGGTATCAATCAGGTTCTTAGGACAGGAAATCGGGTTTTCTGAATATCTCTCTTTCGGCCTATTTTGTAAGTTAGTTCGAGATTGAAACTGCACCTGATAGAGAAGATCACGGATCAAGATGCAAAAATAGAATGAAAAAGTCAAAGAAGCGGTCAACCATTCGACATATATGCCTTAACTCGGGCCTCAAAAAAGCATAGAAATGAATAGAGGAAATTACAGTCTCACAGATATTTAAGATACCATTTTCATAAATCCAGAATCAAGTTTCATATTACAGAAATTGGGTTTTAATTAATAGATTAATATGATTTAAATTAATATTTACTATAAAGTTTAATTAATTATATATAAAACCCCAATTAATTTTCAATTCATAATTTCCTCAATTCTCTCTCTTTCTCCAACTCGAGACCTCACCGCCGACCATCTCATTGGAGCCACTTATCGCCGTCGTGTGTGGGAGTCACTACACAACGACGCTGGTGTGAGCGCCGCCGCTGAAGCACCCCAGCTGGATGCGAGTGTCGCCACTGAAGCATCTATTCTCCTCTCACCTCTCCTCGACTATCGGCGTCGCAACATGTCTTCTCCCCTCCTTCTCCTCCACTGCCAGATGTTGGTATTTGATTTGTTGGTAGATCCGGCGGTAGCGCGTCCCAAATCTTCAACGCCGATCTGCTAGTCTGCATTTTTTTGTTTTTATTCGATATATTGTGTAGTGGTCGGCGGTGGTGGTTCATGTGATGGGTGGTTTGCGTGGGTGATGGTTGTGGTTTGCGAAAAGTGGTTTGTGTGGGGGATGGTTGGCGGCGATGGTGATTTTTTGCATTGTTTTGGTTGGATTTGGTGCGAGGTGGTGGTGTGCGTTGATGGCGGGCTGTGTTGATGGTGGTGTGGGTTGTGTTGGGGTGCGAGGGGGTGGCGGTGGCGGCGGTGTGGGTTGTGTTGGTGTGCGAGGTGGTGGTGGTGACTTTGATTGTGCCGTTGTGGTGTGGATCCGTGGTGGGCGTGATGGTCTGTAAGATCTACGAGAAGCGACGATGGAACGGTCATCGGGTGTGGCAGTGATGGTGAGATGTTGATGGTGATGGGTCTGTCGCTGTGGTGATGGATATGGTGTGGTGGTATTTTTCTGTTGATTTGTGTGAGGTGGTGGTTTTGGTGGCGCGACGGTTGTGGTGATTAATCTGTGATCAATAAAAAATTTGTGATCAATGATTTGTGATCGATAAACAAATTGTGACCTATGAAATTTTCGAATCATGATTGTAAAATAATTTCTAATCTATTAAAATTTTGATTTGTGACCTTTAAAAATCTTGATCCGTGACCTCGGAAATAATTTGTGAGTTATAAACATATTAAAATTTTAATTTATGATCTCGAAAATAAATTGTGACCTATAAAACTCTCGATCCGTGATCTCGAAAATAATTTGTGACCTATAAACCTATTAAAATTTTGATTTGTGACTTTGAAAATAAATTGTGACCTATAAAAATCTCGATCTGTGACCTCAGATATAATTTGTGACTTAGAAATTTTTTAATTTGTGACCTCGAAATAATTTGTAATTAATTAATTTGATAATATGTGATCAATAAATGCATTTGTGACCAAATTGTACAAATTTGCGACCTTTAGATATTTAATTAATTAATTTATTAATTAAATCATAAATAAAATTTAATAGAAACCTGATTTTTGAAATTTTGAAACTTATTATCTTATTATTGAAATGGTTATACTAAAAATTTTAGTTATGTATTATTCCCAAATGGATAACTAGAGAGAAATTATTGTTCTCAATATGGAAATAATAATATTTAGAGGTGGAAAACTATAAATCCAAAAGAGTCAATGAACATTATGTCATAATGATCATGTATATTCTAAAATGTGGGACCAGTCAAAACAAGTTTAAGATTATTAAATCACATAGTTTCATACTTCTAGTGAAAAGTAAACTTATATGAAGTGTTAAGAGTCACCTCATGAAACAAGTTATTAATATACTTGACAAAAATGTTGTCAAATAGTGTTGAAATCCCTTAACCGAATAAATCTAGACAAATATGTGAAAAGTCGAATCAAGGAATGAATTCATTTTTCATAACTTGCATGATGTCAATATAAACCTTAGCTAATGTTAGAATTTGGGTGTGACACGAATTCTTTGTTGAAAACTAGGAGTCCTAATTTAAGTGCAATTAATTAGAATCCTATTTGGAATACAATTGTAAAATTTTTGGGCATTTTATTTCATCTACAACTCTACTTTTAGCACTAAGATTGTTCCTTATAAATACTAGACTCTTTTTCTAATTTTTGTGAGCCAAAAGCATTATTGTTAAAATTGTATTTTTTCTCTCCATTGGTTGTCAATCAATAAAACGCTTTGTTCCTTTACTAATTTCTTTCTTTACTTTTAATCTTGTTTTTATTTGTGAGATCATATACTTCATATTGTGTCATATTAACCTCTCCATTCCCAACAAATGGTCCATATTTCATAACAGCTAAAATTCTCTAAGAAAATTTTTTGTAAGATCAACATTGAGTAGGATGAGATTAAAACTTATTAATTAAAAATTTACCAATGAAAGCAAACCTACTATCACTATAAAATAAGTAATCATGTGTCCAAAGAGGAATAATGAGTTCAATAAGTGGATAGTTTGCAACAATCTACTTATAAATAAATCAGCCATATCCTTATTGTTGGGTGATATTGGCCATTCTCACCCCAAAAGCTAGAAGATGTGAGATTTTCTCTCACACTTATAAACTGACCACCAGCCCCTTCCACAACCGATGTGGGACAACTTCAACAATCTTCCTCTCACATATCGGGCTTTGCGGGAGACTAAATCCGTCTTCCCCTCACACATCAGTCCTTGCAGGAGACCAAACCCATCTTCCCCTCACACAACATGCCATGGGTGAGACCAAATTCGTCTCCCCCTTACATAAACCCGTATCTCCCATGACTGTTGGACATGAAATTTGTTGATAACCTGGGCTCTGATACCAATATTGGGTAGTATTAAACCTTTTCACCCTAAAAACTAGTTCAAGATGTGAGGTTTTCACTCACATTTATAAGTTGACCACCAGCCATTTCCAAAACCAATGTGGGACAACCTCAACACTTATGATGAAAGCTTTGGTTATTACAACTAGAGGGATGTGTTTTATAAACTCTTAATGAAGTTCAATATTCGGTGTGTCTATATAACAAAGACACTGTAAGAATTTCATGTATATGAACTTCGAGGTCCTTAAAATAAAGTTAGAGTTTCTTTCTAAAATGTTCACGAAAATGGAGAAGGGCATGGCGATGACAGCACTAAGCAAATTTTCTGAGGAACAAATGGAACTAGGTTTTCATGTGTGGCAATTGCCAATGTTGTCAAAAGGAATGATGAGTTCGAAGTAAGGCTACCCGGGATATCTATGTTACTTTGCGATGTTTTGCACATAAGGATCGAATCGGAAGATACTTTATTTTATGCATTAACAGATGCTGTTCTAGCAGAATATTTGAACGAGGGAGACTACATTTAACCTTGGATAATTTTGCTTGTAAGTGTCATGTGTAATTTAACACAAAAATGAACGGAAATGTTAAAAAGGGCTAACTCCTAGGTGCTAGATATCGGGAATGTAAAAGTTTGAATTTCGAGTTTAACATGCGTTGAAGATTGGAGACTAAAAATACAATTTCCCTACAAAAAAAAATAAAAAAAATGAGGAAATTTGATTTCATGAAACTTGAAAGGGTAATTATATCCACAATATAATTTTAATTATTTGCACCATGTATTAACTGTAATGACGGTTCCCATTTTTTTTACGCATTTTGACATTTATGTCTCCATCTTTTTTCGTAGCATATTGATTGTTAAATTTCAATTAAATTAACACATCTTTTAGATATGAAATTTTCCTACAAATTTTTGAATGTTTATAATTATGACGTGTAGTTTGTTTTGATTCCATGTTAACCCGTTTCTATATATGATTGTGCTACATGTACATAATAATTTACAGATTTATTTACCAACAAATTATGAGTTGAGATTTGATTTGATTAAAATCTTATTAACCATATAAATAAATAAAAATCCCCCACATTCTTTTTGACATTTCATTAATCTATAAACGATTATGTAAATGATGATATAAAATAAATATTTTCCTTCTACATAAATCATTACCTATCCCAATGATTTAAAATTTGGGATATTTGTCGCATATGGCCTTTGTCACAATTTTGTCTGCAATAATTATTTTGGCAGTATGGTTTTCAATCTATCAATTCAGTAGCGCTGTTGGTCTTTAACGACGGATTACATCCGATACGGATGGTTTTGCAAAAGAATAGTTCATTTCCTTCTTTTGTTTCTTTTTCTTTTTTATTTTAATTACAAATAAGGGTATACAATTTTTCAATAAAAATATTTGATTTTCTACAACAAAGGCTACAAAATTGATCTGGAGAAAAAATTTAAAGAAAAATACTTTGGAAATCAATTGTTACAAAAAATTTCTTAATATCATTTTGCCAGCTCACCTAAGTGTATTTGATATTTTAGACTTCTTTTATATATACTTCTATTTGGAAAAATGGACGTGGATTCGATGAAAGGAACTAATTTAGCAAACCGCGATACCTAAAATTGTATAAGATTTTGAATCTCAGATGATCATTTGCCCATAATCATCTTCAACAAAATTTAAAGTAAATTATTGTTCGTAGTTGTGTGTGCCCTATATATATATATATATATATATATATATATATATAGAGGCACATAACATGTATTATCCGTATTCCAATACAAGCAATCAACAATGTTTCTTGACAATTTCAGTTTCACTTTATGGAAAACCCAATTTCATCTTTATATGTAAGAGTTTCCAAGCGTTTATAGTTTAATTATCTTTATATATTTCACTTCCTTAAAAGATAAAATTACTCATTTGAGCTCGTGGTCTATCTTAAAATGTCATTTTGTTGCGAGAGTAGCTCAATCTATTACATATTAATATTTTAACATATTTTAGTGATGCAAGATTTAGCTTTTTGAGCAATCACAAACTGTTGAAGTTGTCCATAAAGTATGACAAAAAGAAATCGAATTGGAAGTCAAAGGTTACAAAATATTTTCTATGGAAAAAATGGCAATCAAACACTCCTAAAAGTTGGATTTTTGGTGAAAAAAATGCAATTTTCCATGGAAATTTTTTCAATCAAATACACCAAATATAATATATAATGTGAAAAAGTAAATACTTAAAAAAGATGATAAAATTACCAAATTAGAAAGTAATTTTTATTGTAGTTTCACTTCCATGCTTTGATGTGTTTCCAATATAACCAATCTAGTTTATGAACACATATTGATGTAGCTCTGGAACATAAAATCTCAATATATATATATTTGTCGAGAATATGTACTTGGAGTCGAGTCTTTTATTTAAAACAAATATCTTGTAGCTCTTTCGCGAATCCATCTTAGCCAATATCAAGATGGTCATACACACTAGCATCCACACTGGTAAATTTGTATTTAGTAGGTAAAAAATTCGGCCAATGTTACGGTGATTATTTCATCTGGAAAGTTGCTCAATAATTAACCATGTTCAGAATAAATAAAAGACTTAGGGAAGGGAATAATGCATTACATTTGTTTGAAAAAGAACAAATTAAATTTGTGAGCAGATTATAAAGAACGTCAACCAAAATTAACCTCAGAATATGAAGAGATCATTAGCATGGAAGTAATAAAGCGTGAGAAAAGGAAAGTAAATTATAAATTAACCAACTGAAGTTTACTTTAATTTGTTTGAATAATTTTGAGTACAAATAAGACATCTGCAGTAGAGTTGTTTAATTAATTGCTCTAGACATTTTTTTTTGATCGAGCCATGAAAATGATCGATAGGTATGGAATGTGAATGAAAGATGGGTATGGGACTAAAAAATTCTTTATTTACTCAAGGGAATCCACCACCTCCTATTCCACCACCAGATCCTCCACCAAATCCAACTCCTCCGCCGATTCCGCCACCAATACCTCCTCCTAATCCTCCAATGCTACCTCCAATTCCACCACCAATTCCTCCTCCAAAACCTCCAGAGCCAATCCCTATTCCTCCTCCTCCACCTCCACCAATACCTCCACTGATACCTCCAAGTCCACCACCCGCACCCCCTCCAAAGCCGCCACCTCCACCAAGCCCTCCACCAATACCACCCCCTAAACCACCTCCACCACCAAGCCCTCCACCTCCTGATATCGAATGATCAAAGGAGAATGTTTTCTCATCATTGAGAGGACCATCTGAGCTAACAAGGTTTCTTGCAGTGGTGGTGCAAACAAGAATACCAAGAAGAACCAAGAGAACAAATTTGGAAGTCATCTCAATCTCCGAGTAAAAGATATGTCTTGACTCTTGATTGATGAGAATTTAGGAAACAAAAAAGGGATTATATAATGCTACGCCTACAAGTCGATAATTATTGAAGGGACTGTTTGGAGGATTTTAACCCTTCATCTGTAAACCGCTTCTTAATTGTTAACGTAAGAATTTATGTGGCTAATGTAATTTATTAAAGAAACTTTAAATGAAATTTTAATTGAAGTAGTTTGGTGAAGTTAGTTAATGAATTCTTTAACTTGTTCTTATTCATTATCGATGCATTAAATAATTTGGAAGATAGAAAGTTTAATGTAAGAGCTGTAGTTATTGTTCTTATACAATCGCTTAGCAATTTGCGGCTACTTGATTTATTTTTGTAATATTCTTATTTATGTTAAATTGGCATAATCACATAATTGTAAAGATAACAAGTTGATAAAATTTTAAATATTGTTCTTTTACACACACACACACACACACACACACACACACACACACACACTAAGATAGGAGTATTTAATGTTATACATGTTCATTAATACGTAGAATAAGCTTTTGGTATAACAATTTTTTTTTTCTTTCTGTTATTTGTTTTATATTTATTGATAAAAATATATTTTAGAAAATAAAAGGGATCGAGGTAATATATATGACACGATATGAGTTATTTGATTCCAAACAAAAAGGCATTCAATTGATTAATATGGAGAAAACAAATACATAATTGTAACTATACAATTATTCTATATTTTAATAATACAAAACTTGTGAAAAACGTCTAGTATATATAGAATTGCATGTCAAACCCTAGAAATACTACAAAGATGAAAACAAGATAAAAAATCACGTAGAATAAAGGAAACAATAATTCTTCCAATAAAAACACGTGGAAAGAAGGGAAAAAATATTTTGTCAAAAATCCAACTTAATTTGGGTATTAAAAAAAAAAAACTCAACAATATTCACATTGACACAAATTCTGATGTAACGAACAAAGCTCCAAATTTTCTCTACCTAGAAAAATAAATATGCATGCAACGAAATACACATCCTTTTCCACGATACGCTCCAAAATTTCTCTACCTAGAGAAATAAACTTTCTCTAACACAAAATATCCATCCTCTTCCACGATACTCAACACGAATACATAAATCTAAAAATCAAGTTCCCCAAAATTCGTAAAGAATTAGAAATTATCAAACAGTGTTGAAACACACCTTGTAGCAGAATCTACTCCTAATGATTTCATAGAAAACTCCTGACTAGTCTCAACATCTTCAAAAAATTAAAAGTATGTGCAACCAAATCAACATCCACATACTTATCTTCAATGGGTATATCCCTAACAGTTGAATACGATGAACAGTAGGTAATTGTGGCAAAGTAAAATTACCTATATCCTTCAAACTCGATTGAGTAGTATTCTTCAATACGGACCCCGAACCAAATCCCAAAGGTCTAGTACTAAACTGAATTTCTACCACGATTTTACATATTTGCTAACTTTTCTTCACAATTCTGTCTGACTTTGCAAGATGTATAATTGGGATTTCTTCCGTCCCTTCAATACACCATGAACACCATTTTGAATCCTCAAGACTCCACCTCCTCTAAAAGACGTGTACTCTTTTGAATCAAGAGTATTTAATGATATTAGATTCTTCTTCAAGTCTAGAATACGTCGAGCATGATCAAATGTTGTACATGTTCCACCCATTAGTTTCAATCTAACTCTACCAATACTAGTTGCCGGACGAGATTCGTTGTTACCCATGGCAACGTACCTTATGTCACCATTTCATGTGTTTCAAACAAATTTCGATTGAGATACATATGGAATGCACAAACTATAAATTTGGCATCGACTTATCCATTCTTCGATCATCATGAACAACAAGACTTTCTCCATCTCTAGACTCAGATCCAACCAGTTGCTTCATCTTCTCTTTTAAAAACAAAGCATCATATACATTTTTAATGGTAAAAGTATCATGACTATATAAAATTGTCTCTAATCGAAGCAAACAAAGAGAGCATCAAATATAAAAGGATTAAAGCTAAATCTTCTTCATCATACTTGCCTCTAAAGTCTCCAAATCAGTAACTATCTCATTGATTACAGCCAGATGATCTTCCAAAGATTTGTATTCTATCATGCGATGAGAATACAACATCTACTTCAGATGCAATTTACTTGTAAGACCTTTAGTCTTGCACAATTGTTTCAACTTCAACCACAACGCAGCTGTTATTTTCTCCCTCAAAACTTCTTGAAGAATATTGTTAGAGACGAAAATTGATCTATGAAAGTGCCTCCCGATCCTTTAGTTGTTTCTCTTCCCTAGTCCAAGTTGTGTGCACTTTGTCAGATCCTAACAATGCATCATCTAAATTTTTTTGCGTTAGTACAGCTCATATCTTCACTTGCCACAACGAGAATCTTGTATTGCGATCCAAGAGTGAAATTTCACACTTCATGGCTACTATCATTGACAAAAATCTCAAATAAATTACAACCAATAGCTCTAATACCACTTATTGAAAAATAAAAATAGACTAAGATAATATATATGTCATGATATGATGTACATGATTACAAATAAACAATAAGATAAAATACAAAGAATTAATTGACAGATGAACATAATATTTTATTTAATTGACTAATATGGAGAAAACAAATACAATAATTATACCTACATAATTATTCTATATTTCAGTAATATAAAACTTGTGAAAAGACTCTAATATTTATAAAGGTACATGCCAAACCTTAGAAATACCTTAAAAATGGAAA
Source organism: Osmanthus fragrans (assembly GCA_019395295.1). NCBI lineage: Eukaryota > Viridiplantae > Streptophyta > Magnoliopsida > Lamiales > Oleaceae > Osmanthus > Osmanthus fragrans. Next base: position 3,836,527 of record CM033342.1, read on the forward strand.
GAAGATAAAAAAATCACATGGAATAAAATGAAACAATATTTTTTTCAATAAAAACACGTGGAAATATTTTCTAAAAAAATCAACCTAATTTGGGTCAAAAAACCCAACAATATAAGCATGGAAGGTAAAGTTGAAATAATAACGTTTCTTATCTTGAGACCTTTGTAATACTCACTCTATCCTATGTATATAGGCTGATTTTGTTTTTCATATAGATTAAGAAATCTTATTTATTATTATTGAAAAATTAATTTTTGTCAAAAACTTTCTTAGTCTATCTTTATTTATATTTGTACAATTTCAAGACTAAGTATGAAAAATTGGTTATAGTTAGACAAATTAAATAAGAATTTATTAGTAAACGAAAAAAATAAAATATTCTCAATAAAGAAACAAGAGTATATAATTGGGACAGGAAATTAAAGAAAGTCAGCATATATAAATGAGACGAAGAGAGTAATTTATGCCCCTATTTGCCATCCTTTAACAAATTAAATTGTTTGTTACAATAATATTTTTCACCACACATTCACACAATAAAATATTCTACATACAAACCACAAACCAATAAATTTTCTTTAAAATTTAACCACGCTCTCCAAAAAAATACTATTCAAAACTCTATAATTTTTCTCATAATGAGAGACAAACAGACTCTATATTATGCTTCATTGTTTATGTTACTATATATAACCTCGAAAGTAAAAACATTTTCACTAAATTGTTCCTTAGAAATAAAATATTGTCTTCTCCAAAGGATCAATATTGAAAAAGAAGCAGCCATAAGACATATTGTAACATAGTTGATCTTTGAAGGGAAAATAAAATACTAAGTTTGAAATTTAAAAAGGAAATCAAATGCAAAAAGTATTTTGATCAATAATACTGGTCGACTAAAATCTAATTTAAAAGGGAACGATGGTGTCTTATTCTCTTTGTCAGAGAATTAAATTTTTTGTATTTTCTTTAAAACTATGAATAATTTAATTGACCTAATGATTCAATTGCTATAATAGTAACTTATAAATGGAGTGTTGGTAAAAATAAAAATAAAATCATGCATATTATTATATTCAATAGCGTACCTTTTCTTCAATATAAAATTGAACATAATTTGACTTATCGAAAGTTTCAGGAAGAATCAAATCAAACATAAGCTCGAATCAAAACGAAAGTTATAAGAACTTAAAACCAAAAAAAGGGAAAGCAATTGATATGAATTTGGTCGAGACAAGAGTTTAACTCTTTGTCCTTAAGGCTGATTTGTCCCGCACAGGTGCCCAAGGATTATGATAATCATCTCCCAAGATACAACGATCAAATTCTTGTATTTGCAGTACTTCATAACACAAGAAACGACGAACCGAACGAAGTTTTTGTACTCCTTTTACAATGAAAAGAAACAAGATTTTGATGTAGAATTTTGACACGAAAAGGATGTTATATCATATGCTTTGATTGCATAGAATAGGAGTGGATGAAACAGACGCATATAGGTTCATTTAATAGGGGTTGATGGGTTGCAACCGAAGAGACACAATCTAAAAATCCACTTGTTTCATGAAGGTTGAACATGTTGATTGTCGCTCGCTTGGCAGTAGGCCGTTGCTCGAGCAACGGTTTTATATCTAAAATCTGATTTTTTATTTCAAAAATCACGTTTTCCAACTTCACTTCATTTATTAATTTCTCACTCATCCAGAAACAGTTTTCAACTTTCAATTATACCGAATTTATCTACTCCACGAGTATAACATGATCGACCAATTTCTCGCCAAATTCGAGTAGCAGGAGCCACCAAAATATTTGGTCGGTTTGATAAAAATCAATTTTATAAATTATTTTCCAACATTATGTTAGTATGACGTGATAACCTTTTACAAAGAAGCCTTGTAAGGTATTACAACATTGTACTTGAAACATGAGTGATTGTAAGCATTATAATTTGTCCATAGGGTAATGTACTTGGTAAACATAGTACAAAAAGATAAATGCTGAACTATTAAGCTTTTAATTGACTTATATAGACATATTTATGTAATACTTTACTTACATGAGTATTCTTGATAAGTCGACCTATGTGAAAGTTAAAAATGATGTTATCTCTAAGGTGGCTTGAGTAGCCATTTAACCAAAGGGTGAAGGGTAAAGTAATCCAATCGATTATATATAAATATTAACATTAAACTTGGCTATATATAGTTTTCATTATGTTCTCTTGTAATATTAATATAAACTGAGATAACAAATTTAGCAAAACCTAAAAAAATGATAAATTGGTGAAATATTTATGTAGCATTTTAATGTGTTACTAAAAAATTAAATGAAAAATATAGAGAAATTAGAATTTGAAAAGAAAGCAAGTTCAAGTAAGTATGCATATTTTCAAATAACAATAGCACATTATTTTAAGAGAAAATCACCTGAAATCATGTTTTTAAATTTTAATTTTCATCAATTAAGCATTAACCTATTTCATTTAAAATTTAGATGGTCACAAGAATGTAACTAACATGTCATATATGGATTAGATCACAATCCAACATCATACTAAGTCGCAATCACATAAAGTTATACGTCATAATCATTTATCAAAATATGTCACAGTCCCATATCACTTGAAGTTTTTTACAATTGTATTCTTAATCTATTTTAAACTAATAATGTAACTCAAAATGTTTAGAGCTGGTGTTCCACATTCTTATCCCATAGGTAAAGTGTCATGTGGTCATTATATAATCTCTTATCTAAACATTAATGTACATATAGCGAGATCTTTGTTCGAATCCTAAAACATCCTTCCTTTCGAGATACACAAACTAATTAATATTACTGATGGTACCCATGCTTAACAACTAACATAATCCTTTGCACTTAATTATTTTCATATTCAATTTCAAATTTGAAAAAGAACACATTTTCCCTTTTATGCGCAAATATTGTCAATTTTGTTGACGGCAAGAACGAAGATAGCTGTGTAAATGTTTGAAGAAGATGGCTCTACATGTCATTACAGTATGTATCCAAAATGTACGGCAATTTGTTTGCATTATTATTTTTGTGCATGGCTAGCTATGTTTTTCGTTTATTTTTTTAATTCGTCATAAATCTTTATGAATAAAATTAAATAAAAATTGAATGCACCGAGAGCCTAACTTTTATAGTTCGATCAGGTTTTTTAAAAAAAATCTTAGGCCGCGCATGACGGCCATACACATAAGCATGCATGTTTTATTTATGTGGGCAACCACGTTGCACACACTACATAAACTATGTTCAAGCATAAGTAATTGCAGAAGTCGTAAATTTTCTGGGATTTCTTACCAATCCAATTCCGATACCATAAAGAAAACGCCCAATTGCCAAAACAGCAAAATTAGGTGCTAAGGACGTCACCAGAGTTCCAATGAGGTAAAATGTAGAGGAAAGAATCAACTATTTTCTTCTTCCTATACATCAATTATTAATGAAAATATTAAGCAGGGGAAATATAATATTGTTAATCCAATCTTCACGCCTGAAATTCATAGTTAAACTAACCAAGGAAGTCAGCAACATTAAAAGCCAAAATTTAACCTATCAATGCACCGTATAATGACCCACTAGTCTGCAGTAAACAGGAGTAAAAAAAATCAAAATTAAGAAAAACTTTAGTAGTGGGCTTCAATTCTCAGAAATCAGAATCGGGGGGGGGGGGGGTATGAAATGGCTTTACCTTCTTCTTCTGCCGTCAAAAAACTGGTGGAAATGTTAAATGTAGACTCGAAGGTTCGTTGAATTGAAGATGCTGCGTCTAGGACTCGAAGGTGTCACCAGCTGCGCGACCTGCGTGACTGGGTCTAGGCTCGAACGTTGGAGGCCGGTTGAAAATGTGGAATCGTCCCTGAGAAATGACCAGTGCAACGTCGAGGATTGAAGGCCGGTGGTGTCGGAGACGGGAGGAGACGAATCGAAGTGGAAGAGGAACTTGAACCTTGAAATGGGTTGAATGGAAAACGGGAGGCAGATGTGGCAATGGAAGACGGGAGGCAGAGGATTAATTCTTTATCTTTATCTTTAGGGTTTCTATTTTTTTATGAACTTAAAATCATTTTTAATATTTTTTGAAAGAGAGATTTGAGTGGAAAATTAGATTGGGGAAATGAAAATTCTAGAGGGAAGTAAAATTCTAAGTGAGAATGAAATTTTTTGAGTGAGGAAAATGAAACGTAGTCCTATTATTTTACTCTTTTATATTGTTTCAACGGAATCATTCGTTGCGAAATTTTTCACTAAATTATGTACAAAAAAATTCAATTTAAATTTTTTTACCAACAGATTATTAACGAAATTGCACCAACGAAAGTCTTCTGTTGGCAATTCTGTTAGTAATTTAATATATAAATTTTAAAAATAAAAAAATAATAATTCGTTGTTAATTTGTTGTTAATCCGTTGGTATTAACAATGGAAGACGTTCGCTGCCAAATATCCGTCTCTATTGCCTCACTTTCTAGTAGTGAAACGGTTTGGCAAAAAATTTTCATATGTTTCAATTCAATACCCAATTTGTGATTTTATCAAGAAAATATTTTCACGTTGTCGTATCCTTTTACTCTACGACAACATTAGAGTCTGCAATATATGGGTAAGTATTGCAAAAAATCTACTGCAATACTTTTTGTCCGTTGCAAAAAATAAATTTTCCTGTATTGATTTTTTCCTCCAATTATATATTTAACAACAAATATTTATTGTCGCAAAAAGTAAACCATATTGCATCACAAACACCTTGTTGCAAGAAATATAAGTTTGTTGCAATAAGTTTCCTGCCAAAAATATTTTGGCGCCTTACTTACCTCTTATTTTTGGCAACATTCTTTATTATATGTCGTGACTCGTCACATTTCACGACAATCTTTTATGTCGCCTTATATTTTTTGTTATTTATTTTTTTCATTACAATTTTCGCGACAAACTTTAAAAATGTGTCGCGTAAAATCACTTATTGCAACAACTTTTTGTATGTCGCCAAAAAACTTGTCGCGAAATCACATTTTTGTTGTAGTGAAATATATTTTTGGTTCCATTGGGTGCTATTTAATTTGTGTCCAAAAACCTTCATCATACACAAAAATCTTCTGTGACATGAGTCAAAATCAATTCAGATTGAGCGTGTCCAAGTGAACTTTGAATTGATCATCGTAGTTAAGTTGGATATGACTTATTTATTTGGGACTAAGCATTGGACGAATTTATTTGCTTAGAGATTATGGTATTAAAGTGCCCAAATAAATTATTCACTTTAAAATTATTAAATTTCACAATTTTAAAGTGTGCACTATGACTTACTTTTTCTTTTATTTGTGACAAAATTATAAGAATAAGCTAAATTTTACCTTATAACATAATAAGATTTGCATGGAAGAAATGAAGAAGATAAGGAAAGAGGAATATTAATCAACCAAAGGAAGCTTGTGTTAATATGTTTGAATAAATTTAGATTACAAAATCACACATCAGCAATCAAGTAGTTTATTTGGTTAACCTGTGAAAATAATCACTAGGTACGAAATGGAAATGCAAGGAACTAAAACTTCTTTAATTACACAATGGATTCCTCCACAGCTGCACGTCCTACTCCACCACCAGATCCTCCACCAATTCCAAATCCACTACCAAATCCTCCACCCAATCCGCCTCCACCACCACCACCACCACCGCCACCAAAACCTCCTCCTCCTCCATGAGCACCACCTCCAAACCCACCACCAAATCCTTCTCCGAAACCAGAACCACCCCCAATTCCTCCACCTCCACCTCCACCGCCACCAAAACCTCCTCCTCCTCCATGAGCACCACCTCCAAACCCACCACCAAATCCTTCTCCGAAACCAGAACCACCCCCAATTCCTCCACCTCCACCTCCACCGCCACCGCCGCCGCCGCCACCTCCTAAATTCCAGTGATCAAAGATAATTTTTTCATCATTGACAGAAGCATCTGAGTCAACTAGCTTTCTTGCAGTGGTAGTGCAAATAAGAACACCAAGAAGAACCCAGAGAACAAATTTGGAAGTCATCTCAATTTGCAACTACAAGACAGCTTTTGATTGATGAGAGTTTAGGACACGAAGAAGGGATTATATAATGCTTGAATATCAATTATTAGCATTAAATTAAGTTTAATGCTTGAATTAATGTGTGAGTTAGTGGGAGTCTCATTAACTTGACGGTTATAAAGTAAGTACTAGTGATTTAATTTATATTTTTAATTATTAATTAGTGCAATAAAAGGATGTTATTTACGTTACTAGTGTATATATACACACACATATACAATTAAACCTCGATAAAGTAATGTTCGATAAACTAATAACCTCGATTATATAATAATTTCTTTCGATCCTAACTTGGGCCAATGGACTAAAGTAATAACCTCGCTAAATGCATTAAGCAATAAAAAAAAATTGAATCCTTAAGGACCCAATAAAAATATAAAGTAATAATTACTGGATTTCATTAAGAAAAAAAAAAAATATATATATATATATATATAGACCAAAATTTTTCAATCAATCAACAATACCCGTACAATAATTATTCATTTTAAAAATATGCATCTATAGTTGATTGTTTTTTCTTCCCACCTAAACCAAAATGAACTCCATCCTTAACTTTTTGTAGAGCATACACAACTTCCGGAATATTTTGCTCGTATTGTAGCAAATAGTTGCTTAAGGTGACTGTTGCTTGAAATGCCTCTTTTGACGACACATTTGGGACAACGCTTAAGATTCAAATAATACTTTGATTAGTGTCTTTTAATTTTTCTTACCACATACAATGTACATATTTTATGTTGAAAAGTTCTCTCTAAAATAATAAATATTTATTTATCGATAAATGAATAATTTATTCATTTATCAATAAATAAATAACCTCGCTAAATGAATATTTTTTCCGGTCCCGAGGGTATTACTTTATCGAGATTTAACTATACGTACATATTTTCACTTCTTTCCAGGCGTGTAGCTATTTAAGAAGCTAATTATAATTAATTATTTTTCTAGTGCTATAATTCAGATTACACAGTTATGTTAATTTATACTCCTCTAGATGTGTTATTTTTCTTAAGTTACATTTATATAACTTACAAGTAAGATCAACAAATCAAAGCTATCAACCGAAGAGAGAATGAATGAATTGAAGAATTAATCTGAATCTATTCTGTATTTTCCATATACCATTTGTGTGAAAGAATGACATATATATACAAGCAATTGTAACTAACTATACGTGCCAAACAAAATCTGTTGCACAATAATTATATACTAACAGAATAACAAAAAATGGAATCTATTCCATCAAGCATGTGCAGTAGCTCCCTCCATTCTGTATGCTTCTAGCACCTTCCAGATACTTCCTAATACGTGGCCTCAATTTGATCTTCAATAGCCCCCTCAACGTGGAGAGTAGACGTTCTCTACTCCCATCTTGGATAAATGAGAATAAAAAATGTCAAAACATAATTGCTTGGTAAATATATCAGCAATTTGTGAACCTGTCCTAACATGCTTCGTAATTATGCTTCATTCTTGTATTTTGTCACGCACAAGGTGACAGTCCAACTTAATGTGTTTCGTTCTTTCATGGAATAGTGGGTTAGCCGCTATATGCAAGGCTGCTTGATTATCACAAAATAGTTCAGCCGACTGTGAGTGTGAAACCTACAAATCATCAAGAACATATCTTAGCCATGTTAGCTCACAACAAACAGCCGCCATGGTCCTGTATTCTGCTTCTGCTGAGAATCTAGAAACAATATTTTGGTTCTTGGATCTCCAAGACACTAATGAAGAGCCAATAAACACACAATAACCCATGATTGATTTTCGAGAATCTGGGCATGCCCCCCAATCTAAATCACTATAAGCCTTAAGTTGCAAATCGGAGGATGAAGAAAACAATGACCCTTGGCCTGGCGATCTCTTGATGTATCTAAGTACCTTATGTGCAGAATTTAAGTGTGGCATTCTAGGTGTTTGCATATACTGACTCAGCAGATGTACTGAATAGGATATATCAGGCCTTGTAATTGTTAAGTAAAGTAGTCTTTCCACTAGTCTTCTGTACAAAGTAGGATTCCCCCATCTTTGGACAGCTTGGTGCTTTGATCAAGTGGAATTTTGGCTGGGGTTACTCCAATGGTACCTGAATCACCTAAAATATCCAAAGCATATTTCCTTTGACAAATTTGAATTCCCTTCGCTGATCGAGCAACCTCTATGCCAAGAAAATATTTTAAATCCCCCAAATCTTTGGTCTAAAATTTATCGTCAAGTGAAGTTTTGAGGGAATTTATAACCTCCACATTGTCTCCAGCTATTATTATATCATCGACATAAACTAATATTGTGGTAAAAGAATTACCCGTCTTTCATAAGAACAAACTGTAGTCAGCCTTGGATTGATGAAATCCCTGACCAATGATAAAAATGGACAACTTTGAGTACCATTGTCGAGATGCTTGCTTCAAACCATATAAACTTTTGTTGAGCTTGCAAACTTTTGAAGTTCCATTTATAGAGTTACCAGGAGGAATCTGCATATAAACTTCTTCCTCCTAGTCTCTATGCAAAAATGCATTGTTCACATCAAATTGGTGTAAATACCAACCCCTTACTGCTACTACTGCAAGTAATGTTCTTATTGTCACTAGCTTTGCCACAAGTGAGAATGTCTCGTGAAAGTCTATTCCTTCCAGCTGGGTGTATCCTTTTGCCACCAGCCTCGCTTTATGCCTCTCAACTATTCCATCAGCATTGAACTTCACTTTATAAACCCATTTGCATCCTATAGGTACCTTGCCAGGCGGCAGATCAGTCACAGTCCAGGTCTGATTTAACTCAAGTGCATTTATCTCAGCCTGTATAGTTTGACACCATTTAGGGCATTTGATGGCCTCTTGGTAAGTAGTAGGTTCTAAATGTGCAAGTACAGATGAAGCAAAGACTTTGTGCTTGCTAGATAGTTTGTGATATGAGAGTGTGGCAGAAAAGGAAATGGGCTACCTGAAGTTATAGTCCATTTATGCTTGTTAGACTTTGCTGGGTGAGTGAGTGATGATGCTTGTTGGCAGATAAAGTCTTGCAGGTAAGCAAGTATTTTCTATTTCTATCAGACCTTCGAGGCATGTGGAAATTTCCTGAGACATCAGGTGATAATTCAAGTTTAGTAGGAGTTTCATTTGTTTTTGAAGATTCTAAGCTTTGATTGGAATCTTGAGTTGGTTCTATTTGTGGTTGGAAGTTGGAGTCAACAAGATATACTAAGTCAATATTGCTTGGTTGAGTATAGGGAAATTTTTCTGGATTTGGCAGCTTATAAGTCGATTTTGACAGATCATTATCAACCTTGATACTGGAATCTTTGCGAGGGAATATATTTTCATGGAACACTACATTTCTTGATATGAGAATTTTTCCTGTTTCTAAATCCAGTAATTTGTAACCTTTGGTTCCAAAAGGGTATCCTAAGAAAATACATTTCCTTGCTCTTGAATCAAATTTGTGTCTGTTGTGTGCAAGAGTAGTAGCAAAGGCAAGACAACCAAACATTCTAAGATTGGAATAGCATGGTTTAATTTTGAAAAGTACTTCAAAGGGTGTTTTGTTGTCAAGAGTGGGTGTGGGTGTCCTATTTACAAGGAATACTGCCGTTAGAACACAGTCATTCCAATACAACATAGGCAACCCACTCTGAAATCTTAATGCTCTGGCCACATTCAAGACATGTTGGTGCTTCCTTTCAACAATTGCATTTTGTTGAGGAGTTTTAACACATGTGGTTTGATGTATGATGCCCTTTTCTGAATAAAATTGTTTTAAATTGAACTCACCCCCATTATCGGTTCTGATGATTTTGATTTTGCAAGTAAATTGTGTTTCTATCATTTTATAGAAGTTTTGTAAGGCAATAGAAGCAACAGATTTCAGTTTTAACAAATAAATCTAATTGCAATGGCTGTAATCATCAACAATGGTAAGGAAATATCTTGATCCATCCTAGGCAATGTCAGTACAAGGTCCCCATAAATCATAGTGTATTAGATGGAAATAATTTTCAGACTTATGTTGACTAACATTGAAAGGCAGCCTATGCATTTTTGCTAAGGGACAGATAGGACAAAGTTTCTTAATATGTTTTGTTTTAAGATCAGTCAAGAACAACCTAGAATCTAATAAATGACCTAATCTAAAATGCCACAGATCAAAGTCTTCTTGGCTATCAACAATAGAAGTGGACAGAACAGATTTATTTGCAAGCATTGGTAAATTTTGAACCAGAATGGTAGGAAAAACTTGTCTAGGCACCACATGATACAAGCATTGCCTCACCTCACGCAGACCAATCGTCCTCCAATTTGAAAGGTCCTGCACATAACATGAATTAGAAGAAAAAATGAGGCAACAGTTAGATGTTTGAGCAAGCTTTCTGGCAGATATAAGATTAAATGTGAAAGATGGAACACACAAGACATTATGAAGTGACAAATCATCTGTGATCCTAACACTTCCTGTATGAGTGGCAAGTGCCATAGCTCCATTAGGTAGTGCAACGAATTGAGAGATTTTGGACTTGCTGGTTGTGAGAAATGAGATAGAGCAAACCATATGGTCTGTAGCCCCAGTGTCTACAACCCAAGGTATATTAGAAATAGCTTTATCTTTTGTATTGTAAGCAGATGAACATATGTGTGTACCAGAAAATTTTGGTGTATCTATGTGTTTGGAAGAGGGTAAATTTGAACTTTGAACATGTGTACCAGACAGTGTGTGAGATTGGCTAGTTTGTGGTTTGAGTAAAGCCATCAGCTGAGTCTATTGTTCTTGAGTCAAACCAACTTGATTTCTGTCACCAATTTGTTCATGTGCAGGTACCATAGGAGAAACATTCTGGCTAGTGAAAGTGACATTGGCTCGTGTCTTTCCATAGAGTCTGCGCCCTGGTAGATATCCATGGACTTTGAAGCAGTTATTGATGTTGTGTCCTGGCATTTGGCAATGTGTGCATACTGGTTTGTCCTTGTTAGCCTTGAAGCACCTTTCTAATGAGTGTCCTGCTACCTTGCAATAAGTGCAGTAATACTTCTTCTGAGGTCCCAGATTTTTGTTATCCACCTTTCTTAGAACACTTCTTGACACTAGTGCAATTCTTTCATTGGTAGGTATATCAATAGAGATATCCCTTCTCTTTTATTTCTGTTGAATTATGGAATACACCCCATTCAATTTGGGAAATGGTTTGATCAGTAAGATTTGTGCATTGAGACTTTTGTAATAATCATTGAGTCCCATAAGGAACTTCATCACCCAGTCTCTTTCTTGGTTGCTAACCACTATTTTCAGTCCTCCACAAGTGCAATTGGGGATAAATTCATAGTTCATCAACTCATCCAAGAGTGTTTTCAGCTTCGAAAAATAAGTGCTTACAGTGTCTTGGCATGCATTAGTGCTGCAATTCCCTATTTGATTTCATAAATTCTGGGAGCGTTTTGTTGAGCTAGGCGTTGTTCTAATCCCAGCCATAGCTGATGTGCAGTTTCAGCATACAGAGTGCTTGCCTTAATGTTCACCGTCATAATGTTTTGCAGCCAGGTGATAACAATATCATTGCAACGAAGACAATGCTCCATCAAGGGACTATCAATGTCTGCAGGTTCATAGATGCTATCATTAATGAAACCTATTTTTTTTATTCGAAGAACTCTTTTCATGGACCTTGCCAGGAGTGATAGTTACTAGAATCAAGCATTTGCATGACCAGTAAGGCTCCTGAGTTTTCATTTGCTCCAATGAAGTATGGACTGTTAGGAAGAGATGGATCATGGAAGTTTGTATTTGAATTTGAGTTTGAGTTGGTGTTTGGTTTTGATTTGCATCAGTATTGACACTAGTGCCATCATTATTAGCCATCTTGGCTCTAATACCATATAAGTAAGATCAACAAATCAAAGCTATCAACTGAAGAGAGAATGAATGAATTTAAGAATTAATCTGAATGTACTCTGTATTTTCTATATACCATTTGTGTGAAAGAATGTCATAAATATACAAGTAATTGTAACTAACTATATGTGCCAAACAAAATATGTTGCACAATAATTATATACTAACAGAATAACAAAAAATGAAATCTATTCCATCAAGCATGTGCAGCAGCTCCTTCCATTCTGTATACTTCTAGCACCTTCCAGATACTTCCTAATACGTTGCCTCATTTGATCTTCAATATAACTTCAAGTTATCTCGAGTCATGTATCAGATAGATCTAAAAAAAAAAGGAAATGAGATTTTACTTAAAGGGAATTCTTTAGCACAAAATTCGGTATGTAAATATTTCTCATTCAGGGTAATTGAGACAGAAAATTTACCTAATATGTATGTATTATCATTTTATGGTATAAACTATATATGTTGTGGTTGGAAGCTTATTTACAAGATATTAACAATTATTTATTATCTTCTTCCTCTTAGAATCCTAAAAATTTCATTTAATTTTTTTAATCAATTCGTCAATGTGTGTGTGTGTGTGTGTACACACACACAACTAGTCCGATTCTTGATCCTAAACTCATAGATTGTTCAAAGGAATGATGAGATGTAAACATTATTCAAACATATATACCTTTGTACTAGGGTTGTGTGTGTGTGTGTGTGTGTGTTATCATTTATGGTATAAACTATATATGTTGGTTGGAGGATTATTTACTAGATGTTAACAATTATTTATTATCTTCTTCCTCTTAGAATCCTAAAAAAAATTTACACAGTTTTTAAGATCGGCCTTGCACAAAGACACGAAAGGGTCAAGAATTGGACCAGTTGTGTATACATTTCGAAAATTCAATTGCACAAACAGTCAAAACCAGTTGCGGTTGAATCGGTTTAGGAGTAGAACTGGTCTATTAGCAAGTATACAGTTAGTCCGACTTCAAGCACTATCCACACAAGTTTTATGGCGAGTTTACAGATTTTTTTTTTCGAATTGGACGGACTGGTTTTGTTTGACAACATAGGTTTTCATTATTTATTTGAAAGTTTTTATCTTTGCTTCTTGTTATAACTCTTCAAAACTTATCAAATACTCAAATTACTTGTACTTGACAGTACATCTTGTAAGCAATATCAAAGAGGATATTTTAGGGTAGGATTATTATAACTGTTGAATTGTGACCCAAATTCTAATGAAGGTTGAAGTTGTATTTGAAGTGGTTTAAGAAAAAAAAATTATGGACCGGGACAAAACATAGCCTCATTTTCACTAGCTTCTCGCCTGTTGGCCACTCGAGCGTCTAAAACGAAGAGGTTGTCGCCCGTTCTTCGCTCGAGTGATAGGCCATCGCTCTCTTTTCACTCGACGTCGCTCGAGCAACGATGTTATCCGAGATTTTGTGTTTTAACACGTTTTAGACTCGTATTCATCTACAACTAGATTTTAGGGTTTCATATAAATACAATTCGACGTGTATTATCTTCAGAAGTGAGCACAACACATTTACAACATATTTGAGAGCTTAGATCTTAATTGAATGCATTGACATCTTGTTGTAAACACATATTGCTATTGATTATAGTAAAATTATCCTCTTCTGCCATTGATTTTTTCCGTCTTGAGTTTTCCACTTAAATTTTGGTGTTCATTGTTTGATTATTTATTTTATTATTGTCATAATATTTCGATCAGTTTCAAAACAATAACGTGTTCAAGCCTTCCATTCTTCTTCCTCCTAATTATATTTTAACACTTCTTGCTCTCAAGTATTTTACTTCCTGCTAGGATTGAGCACAAAAGTTCCAACCCACCAAGCCCAATTGAAATTCAAACTTTAGATTCGGGTGCACGTTGTTACTGTCATACTATGTATTGACGATTTTGTGAACAAAATGACCAACTTGAACAATTATAAAGTTTAGGAACTAAATTGTAAAGTTTCATAGTTGGTAGGTTAGGTTAAGGTTTGGGGTTTTATGTTTGGAACACGAAGGTAACTCGTCGATTTTTCGCTAGCTGTTCGTCGGACCTGTGCTCGAGCGGATGAGATAGAACATTCTTGGCTTGACCTTCGCCCCACTATCGCTCGAGCTACAGACCCTTCGCTCGAGCGAACGTGCTCCGCGCTCAAGCGACCTATTTATCCGGGCAATCTAATTTTCGATTTGCGAGATTTTTACTTGGTCCATGTTTCCTAAACAGTCCAACGTATAAATACTGGCGCCGCATTATTCCGAAAAAGATTTTGAACATTATTCTCTCAAGAGCAAACATTCTACACAAAATCTAAAGAGTTCAATCCTGGATATGCATGCGCCAACCTTGTTGAAAATATCAAAATAACCAAATCAAACACCAATGTTGAATATTCTCTTGGTTCTTTTAAAGGCTTGAAAATCAAGGAAGATTACTGAAGAACGAGGAGTTCTTCTTGAAGATCTGCAGGAGATAAACGTTCGTGAAGAGTTAGATTTAGTGTTCGTGTGCACATTCCAGGAGGGCTGCTTCAAAATTCAGACAGGAGATCAGAAAACTTATGTCGTCAACTTTACTGGTGATCCGTAAGTTTATCAATACGTTTATAGTGAATTTCTGACTGGAAAAATGCCCAGAGTTTTTCCCACGTTGGATTTCTCCGTGAACAATCGTTGTGTTCCTTACTGCTTTGATTAATGTTTTATATAATTGTGGTATTCAAACATAGGAAATTTGACTTGGTTGATTAATCACCTATACATAATTAATTAGCGACTTATTGCTTGTTAGTTATTATTTTAATTTTGCATTTACACCTAATCAGCCCCCTCTAGGTGTAGTTGGGTCGAATCTTGCGATTTTCAGACGTTTTGGATGAGAACCAAATCAAACCGCAGATTTTCAAAAAGGTACAATTATGATTTTCATAGTTAAAAACTGGACCTTCTCACTCAATTAAAAAAATAAATCAATTATCCCCTAGATATCTGATTTATTCGTTAAATGCTAAAAAAAAAAAAACCTTAATTGCTAATCAATTGCCATGGGCTCTTTAGGCATGAATAGCGAAAATGGAAATTACACAAAACCCTACTTTTTAACATCCACTTTCAAAAATAAGATGAAAAGTTTGATTATACAAAAATCAGATTTTTTTCCTAATTAATATATTTTAAAATTAATTAATTTATCCTACACAAATTCAACCCTAATTTATTTCTCCCTCACTCCATCCCACGCCACCCCGCCTCTCTCTCTCAACGTGAAACCTCGCCCCTTTCCTCTGTTTCTCTATTCTGACGCCTCTCCCCCATCTCTCTCTCTCTCTCTGAAACCTAGAGACTCTCCGCCGGAAACCGCCCTAATCTCCACTGCAATAGATCGTGGCGTCGAAGTGCGAAGGTCGGCGTCTGACATGGCTATAGCTGTGTATCGGCTGCGACGGTGGTGGGGGTCATAGTGACGATGGCGACGTGGTTGATTTGTGGTTGTGGTGTGATGGATTTGTGGAGGTCATGGATGATTTGTAGTTGTGTGGTGGTGAGGTGATTGGTGGTGGTGGTGGTGGTGTCGGTGCCAGTAGACTTGCGGTCGAGGAGGCTGTCAAACTCTGGCTCGAGAACCTTCGAGATGTTGCTTATGATGCTGATCCGGAACCAGATGATGCCAGAAGTGTGCTTATACTTCTCTTTCTATAGGCCTTTGGCATTCCGATGGAAAATGGCTCACAAAATCAAGGAGATAAATGTCAACTTCGAGGATCTAAACAAACAAGCTAGTGACCTTCGCCTCCAGAGTGTTGCTGACGGCATAATTGTTGATCCAATTGTCGTTGGAAGACAAGATAATGAAGCAGAAATTTTGAAGCTGATAACCAACACAAATGACGCAGTTATTTCAGTTTGTTGATTTTTTGTCTAGGGCGGTGGTGGCGAGCACAAAGAGTCATTTTGATGAAAGGATTTGTTTGTTGATTTTTTGTCGGGCGGTGGTGGCGAGTTGAGGTGGCGGTGGTGGATTGGCGGCAGTGATGGTGTTGGTGGTGACGGCGACAGTGATAGTGATAGTAGGTTTGAGAATTTTTTGGTTGGTCGTGGTGGAGACGTCGGAAAAGGAATTGTGACCAAGTATTGGTGGTAGATGTTGATTGAGATCGGTTTGTGACCATAAAATTTGAGGAATTGTGACTGAAAAATTAGTCTGTGACTTATTCAATTTTGATTTGTGACTTCGGAAAGAAATTGTGACCTATTAAAATTCAGATTCGTGATCTCGAAATTAATTGTGACCTAAGAAATTAATTTGTGACCTATTTTTTGGTTGATTGTGACCATTTAATTGGTTAATCTGTGATCAGTAAACAATATGTGACTAATGAAAAATATGAACTATGACTAAAAAACAATGTGTGACCTAAAAATTTATTAATTTGTGATTGATTATAAGTTGTGACTTATAATGTTCGAAATCTGTGATCGATAAAGAAATTGTGACTTATAAATTTTTCATATGTGATCAAGGAAAAAATTGTGACCTTTAAAATTTTTGAATTGTGACCGTAAAAAAAATTATGACATTTAAAAATTTTGATTTGTGACCAAAAAATAATGTGACTAATTAAATTGTGAATTTGTGACCGATTAGCAAATTGTGACCTATAAATTTTTTGAATTATGACATAAAATAATTTTTGACATTTAAAATTTCTAATTTGTGACCGAAAATAATATGTGACTAATAAAATTATGAATCTGTGACCAAATTATATAAATCTGTGACCTTAATATATTTAATTAATTAATTTATAAATAAAAATTAATAAAAATCTGATTTTTAAAAGTTAAAACTTATTTTCTTATTATTGAAATGGACCAAAGTTATACTCTTACTTATGAAAATTTCCCATAGCGAAATGTCTTAGGGTCCGTTTGATTGCAATGGTGGAAAATGGGTGGAAAGAAAATGAATGACAGAAAATTGAATTGCCTAGAATTTGTTTTAGAGGGAATTGTAATTAATGGTGTTTGATTGGTATAATTTTCCATAAAATTCGTTTGGCTTTATTTTTCATGCAAAATGTTACTTTTTGGGATAAATATTTTTATAATCTGTATTAAAATTTGTTTGGATTGCAAGAAAGTAAAATAAAAATAAAAAAATTGAAATTTTTTTGTGTTTGTTTGACTTTATTTTTCATGCAAATTATCAATTAAATGGATAAATTTTTTTACCATTGGATTTAGAATATGGTTTTATTGCCAAAAAGTAAAAAAAAAAAAAAAAAAAGATGAAAAACACTTTCCCACCAAACTCATGGAAAAATAAAAGGTGAAAAATGTATTTTAAATGGTTGTACATAGAAAAGAGGAAAATGAATTTTATGGAAAAATTATGCAATCAAACACAAAAAATAAGGGTTGAAAAGGAATTCCACCAAATTCCACCCCAATCAAACACTACCTTAATATTTTTCCTATTCTGTTACGCAAAGAACAAATTTGGAAGCTTCAATTTAGTGTTGAACCTTTATTATTTCATTGCTTTAATACTTGTTGGAAAAATATATTTTTATGTCATCGAAATCGTGGTTTGAAATCAAATTGAACTGCAAAATAAGGTTTGATTTGGTTTGAAAAATGGAATGGTTTGATTTAAGGGTACGTCATCTACTTAGATTTCAATTAATTTTAAAAGTTCATTTAAATTTAAGTGTCCTCAACTCAAATTTTAATAGATTTTATAAAAATCTAGTTGTCAATAATGCATGGATTTCTAAGTATATTAGTATTGGAATAATTTGAATAGATTTTAGCAGATTTTGAATTGATAAGTATGCATACAGACTTCTTAGAAATTCCAATGCATATCGACCCCATAAATGTAAATTCAAAATATTTATAGCATTGACAAAAATTAAAGTAATAAATAGAAATGAAATATATAAAAACAAATAACTAGCAATAAATTAGGCCCCGTTCGCCCGTTCTCTTTGCTGTTTTCGATTTTTCAAAACGACGAAAACGCGTTCTCTTTCCCATTTTCGAAAATGAGTTTTTGAAAATAAAAAAAAAAAAAATTGTAAAGAAAATCCAAAACGACAAAATGTTGTTTTGGAGATTTTCTGGACAAAACACGCGAAAATTGGAAAACACGCGAAACGCCCTCTTCTTCAATTGTGCTGTACGTGAGAGAAGAACCACTTCCTTCTTCCTCTTCAACCTCCACTACCATTCGAACCCCCTCACTACCCTCTTCAACCTCCACTCATCACTTGGCCACGGAGTTGACGGAAACAACCCCAATCACCACCCAAAACCAAGCTACTAGTCACGGTTTTCGCCATATTTCCACCGCCGTCGGCCACCGTTGCGATCGCGGACCACCACCATTCCACTCCTCTCAACCAGGCGCATCCAATAGCACCATGGGTCACCTGCAATTTTGTCTAGACAACATCTTTTTCCAGAAATGGATCTGAACCCTGTAAGTTCGCCATTCATTAATTTGAACGTTGCATAGAATGTCATTGACTTTGGTTTATGTTGTAGATCTGTTGTTTGAATCCAATTTCAGATACTAAATCTAATTTTTGAAACCGAATAGTTCTTGGGCATTGCATACTGTTGGGTTTCGAATTCAGAATTAATTTGGATGTTGGGTTCATGGAGAAGAATTCTAATTCGTGGAGATATGATTTATTGAAATTCTAATGCGCCTATATTCTATGAATTATGGTATTTGAAAATTGAGCACAATACCTGCTCTAAACTATGCAAACACACCTGCTGTTGACTCTGTGCATTATGTTTTGGTGGTATAATTGGCTTAATTTGGGCCCCCTTCGAAAAAAGCGCTCTAGGATATTATGTAAGATCGATCCTATTCCCTCTTCTAGTGTAGTTGATTTTGAGGAAGTAGAAGATCTGGCTTTGTGTTTGATAATGTTGTCTAGGGGTGTGAAGAATTGGGATAAGTCTAAATCAGGTACAAAATCAACTGGTTTTGATTTTGCATTTTTTTGGAGAAGAATTAGTTTGTAAAGATAAAGGAATTGATATCAATGATGGTGGAGATCCATCATTTGATGGCAATAAGGTGTGAAAGATGAGTAAAGTAGTAGAAAAGCTCAATTCTCACGTTCTTGGCTCTGGAAATGCTTGTTTTGAGAAGCGTGTGCCTTGTTCTGATGATTTGAATTCGGGTTTCTCTAGTCGAAATGAGATGAAAGTTAATTTGGAAATTTCTGGTGATGGTGTGTTGAAATCAAGTTGTTGTGACATAGCATTAGTTGGTGGCTATGATTCAGAGTTGGTGGCTATAATGTCCACAATTTATTCACAGACGATGCTTATTTATCATTGGAATCATTATTTAATGCACAATTAAAATGTGGTTCTACTAAGACACCCCATGCTAATTTTAGATGATTTCATCGTTTGATTTGAGGATATGTTACATCTTGTTCTTTATGTTTTCTAACTAAAAGAGTGATTCTTATGAAATCTTTACCTAGCTGATCTTTATATCCTTCTAGGACCTGTGTTGAGAATACCTACACTATTGGAAGAGGTACATTCTTCTCTCTTGTCAAAGGGTATTCTACTGTATACATAGTTGCAATGAGTGTATTTCTGAAACTTACTGATAGTGTAAAACAACAATATGCTTGTTCAGATATAATTTTGTTTTTCATATTGTAAATGTCATACTTTTTCTTTGCCAAGTTTTTGCTCTACTCACATTTCTATCTGCCCTCTCGTGTGGTTGGAGGAATGAATCAGTCTTCTTTGAGATCTGGAATGCTTTCCCAAGGAGATGGGAGGTCCCAGGTTGCACGTAGTTCTTAGATGGGGGTGTTGACAACACAGTCTTAAATGGTGTGGCAAGCTCTGGACCAAGTGTTGGGGCAAATTCTTTGGTCATTGATGCCAACTCAGGACTTTCACGAGGTTCCTTTTCTGCGGAGAATTGCCAATATCAATAAGGAATCTTATACGATCCTGTTTTTATGTTATCATTTGGGTTTGCCACTGACAAAAATATTGTTAAATTGACAAGGTTGATGGTATGATTTGCATCAAGATTTATTGTACAAATTAGTTTGAAAATTGCATTTGATTTTATTAGCAGGATTGGTATGAAACTGTAGTTGGAACTTGTGAATTGTATAATATTCGGTAGTAAATTGACAATTTTGTGGCCGATCAAACAAAAAAACAAAGGGAAAAACAAAATTAAAAAACAGGGGAAAACAAAAAAAAAAAAGAAAAAAGAAAAAAGGGAATTTTTTTTTTCCATTGAAACTATTTAACAACTAATTAGTAAATGATCATTTTGGTTGATTTCACATTTTAGGATTGGGCAGAAATGCTATTAATACATTTATACAATTTTATTTGACGCGAGACTTCTTTTGTAGTTATATTTTTCATATTGGCCAAATAAATCAATTTTTTTTTAGCTCGGATGGGATTTCTAGCAAATCAAAAGCTCCCATCTCCTCATTAAACTATTAGAATTAATTAAATAATCGAATTTTTTGAATAAAATATTATAAAAAAAGATTCTCAAAATTGCAAAGTAAACGTGTTTTCCATTTTCATGTTTTGAGAAACAGTTTTTCAAAATAACAAAAAGAACGCATTTTCAACAATTTCAAAACAGAAACACAAAACACAAAACGAATTCAAAACTCAAAACACAAAACTGAAATACGAAGAGAACGCTCCTTAGTATCTCATTTTCAATTCTTACTGTGAGAGAGAGAGAGAGAGAGAGAGAGAGAGAGAGAGAGAGAGAGAGAGAGAGAGAGACTATGTTGGGCCCCCATTTTTTTCATTCATTTTCAACCACACATTTTCCTATTAAATAATTTTAAATGCAAACTCATAACTTTTTCTTATTTTTAAACTACACATTCTCCAATAAAATACTATTCCAAAATGCATTTTTGGCCCTAAAATAGGTCTCAAACAGGGCTAATTTTATTGACCTTATGTCCTTATTGTCAATTGATCTCCAGCAACAACAATGCCTACCCGCATGTATCTTGCACGCTAAGATAGAAATTGTTGGGCATCAAGATCACCAGTCTAAAAAAGGGGCCGGCGACCAATGGTACTTTGACGATCAAATCAACTCGTGGCACAAGTTATGGAGCGATTTGGGCATAGGAAACACAAATGAGCAAATATTTTGAGTAGAGTGTTTTGAATTGCCACGTTTTCCATTACCTTTGCATGACTATTCATAGGGAAGAGTTCTTCTAGAATTGGTTAAGATATTGCAACCTTAATTCCACTTGGTGTGTTGTAATCGGTCCAATAGAACGGATATGGTAGATTTCCCTTAACGAGTTTGTTTTCTTATGTGACTAGAATTTCTTGCAGATATTGAATCTCCAAGGTTTTTCTTGATTCTCATAAAACACGTGCTGATTTATAGGGACTATTTCTTTAAAATTTCCTTCCTAAAGTATGTCGCAATCTGGATTTGAAAGCCATGGGACTCTTCAACCACCGAATCCATAAGTGCTTCGCTCAAAATGTCCGACGCTAAAGGGTTTGACCGTGGACGTGAGTTACGTTATTATAGAAAGATCTTGAGGAATGGCAATACTCTTGAAGCCGAACCCTCGTTGGTAAAATACTTTCAGTTGATAGTTGAAAGAGTGCTGAATATGCAAAATATCTTCGTCACACTCTTGAATGCTTATGTGACCTTCACTGCCCGTTGGTTCTTACACGGTGGCTTTGTTGATTTGAGGGTGTAACAAATACATTATGCTTTAAAAATTTATTCACCAATTAAATACGTCGTTAATCATTAAATATTTAATGTATATTTTGTATGTAATATTCTATTATACGATAAAAAAATATTTTATTTTTAGTGTGAACTGATTTTTAATTTGGTAATATTTAGTTGTTAGATTTTGTATATTGATAAAATTAGTTATATTGGTTCTTCAAATTTACTTTTTTCAGAAATTCAACTGTCTAAAACCAGTATTGTGAACCAGTATCACGATGGTCATACAAGATGGACATACACACAAGTAGGGACACCGGTCAATTTGTATTTAGTAGGTAAAAAATTTAGCCATTATTACGTTGGTTAATTTGTCTGGAAAGTTGTTCAATAATTACCATGTTCAGAATAAATAAAAGATTCAGGGAAGGGAATATGCATTACATTTGTGAGCAGATTATGAAGAACAAACCAAAATCAATAGAATATGAAGAGATCATTTGCATGAAAGTAATAAAGCGTGAGAAAAGGAAAGTGAATTATAAATTAACCAACTGAAGTTTACTTTAATTTGTTTGAATAATTTTGAGTACAAATAAGACATCTGCAGTAGAGTTGTTTAATTAATGGCTCCAGACATTTTTTCTAATTGAGACTTGAAAATTATCAATATTATGGAATTTGAATGAAAAGATGGGAATGGGACAAAAAAAATTCTTTATTTACTCAAGGTAATCCACCACCTCCTATTCCACCACCAGATCTTCCACCAGATCCACCTCCTCCGCCTCCTATTCCACCACCAGATCCTCCACCAAATCCACCTCCTCCGCCGATTCCGCCACCAATACCTCCTCCTAATCCTCCAATGCTACCTCCAATTCCACCACCAATTCCTCCTCCAAAACCTCCAGAGCCAATCCCTATTCCTCCTCCTCCACCTCCACCAATACCTCCACTGATACCTCCAAGTCCACCACCTGCACCCCCTCCAAAGCCGCCACCTCCACCAATCCCTCCACCAATACCACCC
The DNA here is from genome assembly GCA_019395295.1 of Osmanthus fragrans. Taxonomy (NCBI): domain Eukaryota; kingdom Viridiplantae; phylum Streptophyta; class Magnoliopsida; order Lamiales; family Oleaceae; genus Osmanthus; species Osmanthus fragrans. The sequence goes on from CM033342.1 coordinate 3,859,320, forward strand.
CCTAAACCACCTCCACCACCAAGCCCTCCACCTCCTCCTCCACCTCCACCACTACCTCCACTGATACCTCCAAGTCCACCACCTGCACCCCCTCCAAAGCCGCCACCTCCACCAATCCCTCCACCAATACCACCCCCTAAACCACCTCCACCACCAAGCCCTCCACCTCCTCCTCCACCTCCACCAATCCCTCCACCAATACCACCCCCTAAACCACCTCCACCACCAAGCCCTCCACCTCCTGATATCGAATGATCAAAGGAGAATGTTTTCTCATCGTTGAGAGGACCATCTGAGCTAACAAGCTTTCTTGCAGTGGTAGTGCAAACAAGAATACCAAGAAGAACCAAGAGAACAAATTTGGAAGTCATCTCAATCTCCGAGTAAAAGATATGTCTTGACTCTTGATTGATGAGAATTTAGGAAACAAAAAAGGGATTATATAATGCTATGCCTACAAGTCGATAATTATTGAAGGAACTGTTTGGAGGATTTTAACCCTTCATCTGTAAACCGCTTCTTAATTGTTAACGTAAGAATTTATGTGGCTAATGTAATTTATTAAAGAAACTTTAAATGAAATTTTAATTGAAGTAGTTTGGTGAAGTTAGTTAATGAATTCTTTTACTTGTTCTTATTCATTATCGATGCATTAAATAATTTGGAAGATAGAAAGTTTAATTTAAGAGCTATAGTTATATATAATGAAATTTAATGTTTCATTTAATAAATGCTTCGGAATGCTATATGTAAAAAGAACATGTGCTCCGTCCATGACACCACCTATTTAAAAGTGGTTTACAAATTCTATCATTATATTGTACAATAAAGTGAAGGTAAGGGAGAGAAATTTGTTCTTATATAATTGCTTAGCAATTTCCGGCTTATGGTTTGTTTATACAGTGGACAAAAAAGATCCGTTATCTTTGTTGTAATAATTTAATATGCAAAAATCATTAAGTTTGTATTGCCAATTGTAGGAATGTTCGTTGGAAATGATTCATATTATATATTGTGATTCTGTTATGGATAATGTGAAAAACTTTGTTATTTGATTTATTTTTGTAATATTCTTATTTATGTTAAATTGGCATAATCACATAATTATAAAGATAACAAGTTGATAAAATTTTAAATATTGTTCTTACACACTCACACTAAGATAGGAGTATTTAATTTTATACATATTCATTAATACGTAGAATAAGCTTTTGGTATAACAATTTTTTTCTTCTTTCTGTTATTTGTTTTATGTTTCTTGATAAAAAAAATATATTGGGATATAAAACGATTCAAGGTAATATATACGACACGATATGAGTTATTTGATCACAAACAAAAGGGCAAATACTTAATTGGTAGATGAACGAAATATTTTATTCAATTGATTAATATGGAGAAAAAAATACAATAAATGTACCTATATAATTATTCTATGTTTTAGTAATACAAAACTTATGAAAAGAGTTTAGTATATATAAATGTGCATGCCAAACCCTAGAAATACCACAAAAATGAAAACAAGATAAAAAAAATTACGTGGAATAAAGTAAACAATATTTCTTCCAATAAAAACACGTGGAAAAAAGGGAAAAAAATATTTTGTAAAAAATCCAACCTGATTTGGGTAAGAAAAATACTCAACAATCTTCACATTGACACAAATTTCGATACAACGAACGAAACTCCAAAATTCCTCTGCCTGAAAAAATAAATTCGCATGCAATGAAAAATCCGAACTCTTCAATAAGAACCAAACTTTCTCCAACACAAAATATTCACTCTCTTCCACGGTACTCAACACGGATATATGAACCTAAAAATCAAGTTCCCCAAAATTCGCTAAGAATTAGAAATTATCAAACAGTGTTGAAACACACCCTGTAGCAAAATTTACTCCTAATAATTTCATAGAAGGTTCATGACTGGTCTTAACATCTTAAAAAACACTAAAAGTATGTGCAACCAAATTGCATTCACATACTTATATTCTATGGGTATATCCTTAACAGTTGAATACGATGGAACCCCATAATAGTGGAAAAACGAAATTACATATATCCTCCAAACTTGACTGAGTAGTACTCTTAAATATGGATCTCGGACAAAATCCCAAAGGTTTAGTACTAAATTGAATCTCCACCACGATATTAAATTTGTGCTGCCTTTTCTTCACAAATTGTATCCGACCTTGCAAGATGTATGAATGGGATCTCTTTCGTTCCTTCAATACAACACGAACACCATTTCGAACCCTCAAGATTCAAGCTCCTCCAGAGAACGTGTACCATTTTGAATCAAGAGTACTTAATGAAATGAGATTCTTCTTCAAGTCCAGAATACGTCGAATGTCATCAAGTGTTATACATGTTCTAGCCACTAGTTTCAATCTGACTCTACCAATGCTACCTACTGGACGAGATTCGTTGTTACCCATGGTAGCGTACCTTACGTCACCATTTCATATGTTTCGAATAAATCTCGATTGTGACACATAAGGAATACACAAACTATAAATTTGTCATCGACTTATCCATTCTCTGATCACCATGAACAACAAGACTTTCTCCATCTCTGGCCTCAAATCCAACCAGTTGCTTCATCTTCTCTTTTAAAAACAAGGTATCATACACATTTTCAATGGTAAAAGTATCACGACCATACAAGATCGCGTCTCTAATCGAAGTAAACGAAGTGGGCAGCAAACACAAAATGATCAAGGCTAAATTTTTTTTCATCACACTTTACCTTTAAAGTCTCCAAATCATTGGCGATCTCCTTGAACACATTCAAATGATACTTCCAAAGATCTGTCTTGTATCATGCGATGAGAATACAATATCTACTTCATATGTAATTTACTTGTCGACTTTAGTCTTACACAATTATTCCAACTTCAACCACAATGCATCTGCCATTTTTTCCTTCAAAATGTCTTGAAGAGTATTGTTAGAGATATGAAAATCGATCTATGAAAGTGCCTCTCGATCCTTTAGTTGTTTCTCCTCCATCGTCCAAATTGTGTACATTTTGTCAAATTTCAACAATGCATCATCCAAATTTATCTGCATTAGTACAGCTCACATCTTTACTTGTCACAACGAGAATCTTGTATTGCGATCGAAGAGCGAAATTTCACACTTCATGGCTACCATCAATAACGAAAATCTCGAATAAATCACAACCAATATCTTTAATACCACTTACTGGGAAATAAAAGCAGATCGAGGTAATATATATGACATGATATGAGTTACATGATCGCAAACAAACAACAAGATAAAAGACAACAAATTAATTGACAGAGAAATAGAATATTTTATTCAATTGACTAATATAGATAAAACAAATATAATAAATATACCTGCATAATTATTCTATATTTCAGTAATACAAAGCTTGTGAAAAGACTCTAGTATTTATAAAGATGCATATCAAACCTTAGATACCATAAAGATGGAAACAAGATAAAAAAATCACGTGGAATAAAAAGAAACAATATTTTTCAATAAAAACACGTGAAAATAAGAAAAAAGTATTTTCTCAAAAATCCAACCTAATTTGGGTAAAAATATCCAACAATATAAGCATGGAAGATAAAGTTGAAATAATAATGTTTCTTATCTTGAGACCATTTTAATACTCCCTCCGTTCCATTTATATATGTTGATTTTGTTTTTCACACTAAGAAATCTTATTTATATCCCGTTTGACCCACATTTTGATTTTGATTTTCATTCTTCTACTTATTTTTAACCACACATTCTTCAATAAAATAATATTTTCCATCACATCAATAACTTTTCCTTCTTTTTCAACTACATATTTCCCATCATATCACTATTTCAAAATTCATTTTTCCCAAATAATTTTTATCAAACACACCAAATAATCTTTGTCAAAAAAATTTCTTAGTCTACCATTATTTATATTTGTACAATTTCAAGATTAAGTAGAAAAAATTAGTTATAACTATGCAAATTAATTAAGGGTATATTAGTAAAAGAACAAAACAAAACATTATCAATAAAGAAATATAACTATATAATTGAGACAAGAAAATAAAGAAAGTCAGCCTATATAAAATGAGACGAATGAGTAATTTATGCCCATGTTTGTCATCTTTTAACAAATTAAATTATTTGTTACAGTAACATTTTTCACTGCACATTCACACAATAAAATATTCTATACACAAACCACTAAAGCTTCTTTAAATTTTAACCGCACATTCTTCAAAAAGTACTATTCAAAACTCTATAATGTCTCCCATGATGGGAGACAAACATGCTCTGTATTATGCTTCATTGTTTATGTGACTATATATAACCCAGAAAATGAAAACATGTTTACTAATAGGTTCCTTAGAAATAAAGTATTCTCTTCTCCAAAGGATTAATATTAGAAAAGAAGCAGCCATAAGACATATTGTAACATAGTTTATCTTCGAAGACGAAATAAAATACTAAGTTGGAAATTTGAAAAGGAAATCAAATGCATAAAGTAATTTGATCGATAATACTTGTTGATTAAAATTTAATTTAACTTATTCTCTCATCAGAGAATTAAAAATTTTGGTATTTTCTTTAAAACTATGAATAATTTGATTGACCTAATGATTCAATTGCTATAATAGTAACTTATTAATGGATTAAGTGTTGATAAAAATAACAACGTGCATATTATTATATTCAATAGCGTACCTTTTCTTCAATATAAAATTGAACAGAATTTTGATTTACCGAAATTGGATATGAAAGGCAGAGAATTAGTTTCTTCTTACGGGAAGAATCAAATCAAACATAAGCAGGAATCAAAACGAAAGTTATAAGAACCTAAAACTAGAAAAAAGGAAAGCAATTGACATGAATTTGGTCGAGACAAGAGTTGAACTTTTTGTCCTTCAGATGAATTTGTCTCGCACAGGTGTCTACGGATTATGGCAATCGTTTCCCAAGATACAACGATCAAATTCTTGCATTTGCAGCACTTCAAAATACAAGAAACGACAATCCGTACGAAATTTTTGTACTCCTTTTAAAATGAAAAAAAAAAAAAAAAAAAAAATTTTGATGTAGAATTTTGGCATGAAAAAAGGATATTATATCATATGCTTTGATTGCATAGAATTAGAGTGGATGAAACGATCACATGGGAGTTCATTTAATAGGGGTTGAGGGGTTGCAATCGAAGAAACACAATCTAAAAATCAACTTGTTTCATGAAAGGTTGCACATGTTGATTGCTGCTCGCTTGGCGCTAGGCTGCTGCTCAAGCAACAGTCTTATATCTAAAATCTGATTTTTTATTTCAAAAATCACGTTTTTTTCAACCTCAGTTCATTTATTAATTTCTCATTCATTCATAAATAGTTTTCAACTTTCAAACATACCAAATTCATCTACTCCGCGAGTATAACATGATCGACCCATATCTCACCAAATTCGAGTAGCGGGAGCCATCAAAATATTTGGTCGGTTTGATAAAAATCAAATTTATAAACTATTTTCCAACATTAAGTTAGTATGACGTGATAACCTTTTACAAAGAAGCCTTGTAAGTTATTAATAGAGAATTGACGTTAAAAGAGGATTAGGGATGAAAGCCAACTTTTATGCAAAAGGCATGTAGGAAAACAAACGCGATATGGATAACAAAGAAGAAAGCATAAAAAGAGATCATAAAACTAATAATAATAATAATAATAATAATAATAATAATAATAATAATAATAATTTTTTTTTTTTAGATTTTCACTTCTATAGTATAAAAAATATAATCGAATATATTCATATAGCTTTTCAAATAACACAATATCAAGTAGGGTTGGGCATATCTCCCGAACCGGACCCAAACCGAATCGAACAGAGCGATTCTTCGTAACTGAAATACCCGAACGGGTATCTGAATCGAGAGTCGACGGGTTCGATTCGGTTCTCGGTTCTAGACCCAGAACCGAAGAACCAAATAAGAATCGAATTTTTTTTAATTTTTATATATAAGAAAAATTAAATTATTTTAACTTTTTAAAAATAAATTAGCAAAGATAGAGTTTGCATTGAAAACACTGAGTTTTATGAGGGCATTGAGACAAGTAATAAAATATATATTATATTTTTCTTATTAAATCTTATTAGTTGAACAATTTTTAATTTATTATTGTGATTTTTCAATTTTTCTTTTAGAGTTTCTTAGTATCTAGTATGAGAAGTCAAACAATTGATGATTAAATCAAATAATTGGTAAGTATTACTGTGTTAGCAATATTTTAAAATATTTTATTTCTACGAGTCTATAACTTCTAATTTATATGAATCACCAATATTTTAGTATTACTAATTTACTATCTACTTTTTGTTATTTGTATATATTGGTAAATTAATTTTATTGGATAACTTGTTATTTATATGTTATTAAATTGGAATACGTTAATTTGTAAAAACTAAGATTAAATATGTCAAACGGTAGTGTTGTTATAAATGTTAAAAAAATTAATTATAGTATGGAACCGAACAGACCTGAACTGAACCGAACCCGAACGATTCTAAAATTATATTTAGACCCGACGGTTCCGTTTACTCACTACCTGAAAATTTTCGGTTCGATTCGATTCTTTTCAGAATCGAATCGAACCGGATCATGCCCAGACCTAATATCAAGTATATAGACTCGGAGTTTAACCAAATCTCATGAGATGCATCATTTTACCATGACATTGTCTAATCTTAGCCAATTTCAAAATGAACATCAAAGAAAACTTGGGGCAAGGCCCAATAAGTGAAATACAAACAAAGAGAAATAAAAACAAAGAAATAAAATGAAAATGCTAGTTTGTCGACAACAAAGTACTAATGCTGTAGTGGTAATGGTTTCATACTGAGCCCATGGGAAAAGTGTCATGTAATCATTATGTAATCTCTTATCTAAACATTGACATACATATAACAAGATCTTTGTTCGAATCCTAAAACATCCTTCCTTTTGAGATACACAAACTAGTATTACTGCAGGTACCAATGCTTAACACCTAAAATAATCCTTTGCACTTAATTATTTTCATATTCAATTTCAAATTTGAAAAAGAACACATTTCCATTTTTACGCGCAAATATTGTCAATTTTGTTGAGTGCAAGAACGAATATAGCTGCGTAAATGTTTGAAGAAGATGGCTCTACATGTCATCACAATATGTATCCAAAATGTACGGCAATTTGTTTGCATTATTATTTATGTGCATGGGTAGCTATCTTTTTCGTTTATTTTTTTAATTCGTCATAAATCTTTATGAATGAAAAAGTTTGAGTACATAATATGATTTGAGAGCTAAAGTTCGATCAGGTTTAAAAAAATCTTAGGCCGCACATGACGGCAATACACACAAGCACGTATGTTTTATTTCATTTTGATTGTTGCTTGATGATTACATATGCTCAAACATATTTTTGGTTCCATTGGGTGCTTTTTAATTTGTGTCCAACCCTAAGGAAAATAAAATACCAAAAACCTTCATCATACACAAAAATCTTCTGTGAAATCAGTGAAAATCTATTCAGATTGAGCGTGTCAAAGTCAACTTTGAATTGATCATCATGGTTAAGTTGGATATGACTTAATTATTTGGGACTAAGCATTGGATAGGGATGGCAATAGTTCGGTTCGGTCTAAATCATAATCGCACCACCAATTTTTTGGTCATACCATAACCGTATCATAAGTCGATTTCGTTTGGCTCGGTTCAATTCAGTTCTGTTCAGTTAATAACCACAAAAATAAATTATTTTTTATGAGTCCAAACTCCAATCGTCAAATTGAAAAAAAAAATAAAAAAAAATAATGAAAAAAAATCAATAAAAACAAAAACACAATATTGAGCCAATTTAGCAAACAATATTCTAAATAAAAATGCAAACAATATCTCAACTTCCAAATGTAAATTTCGAATTTAACAAACAATATTATCAACATAGGTCAAGACTCTTACTAGTATATGTCAATCTTTATTCTTCCCCACAACTTTTACTAGCATAAGTCAAGAGTCAAGACTTAAAGTTGATTCCTATATAGTAAATAAGAAATGTAATAAGAGTAATAATACAACCATACTACCTAATCAATGGAGTGTGCTCTCAAGATGGTAGATTTCGTTGATGATTACTACAATTTTAAGTTGAGGTACAGGCAGCAGAGCGTCGACGGATTTGATTTGGTTGAGTGGACGAGTGTTTTGTAAGTTTGATTTCCAATTTTCAATTTTAACGTGTAGGGTTAGAGTTAGGTTACTAGGTTAAGGGTTTATTAGTAATGTTAATTGAGCCAGAATTTTGGGGAATCTCAATTGTCAAAATTGCCCAATTAATTTTGGGAAATAATAATGGAAAGCACAATTGCTCTTTTTTTTTTTAACAGGTAATCGATTCAGGGTTGGGCACTGTCGCTAAATACAATACCCGTCCAACCCCAAACCAGGTTATTAAAATCAAATCATAACCACCACATTGCACCATCAGTTCGATTTTTTTGGCCTCATTCGGTTCGGTTAACCGCGGTTTCGATTTTAATAGTTTGAAATGTCATCCTTAGCATTGGACAAATTTATTCGCTTAAAGATTATGGTATTAACATGCCCGAATAAATTGTTCAATTTAAAATCATTAAATTTTACAATTTTAAAGTGTGCACTATAACTTACTTTTTTTATTTGTGACAAAATTATAAGAATAAGCCAAATTTAACCTTATAACATAATAAGCTTTGCATGGAAGAAATGAAGCATGAGATAAGGAAAGAGGAATATTAATCAACCAAAGGAAGCTTGTATTAATATGTTTGAATAAATTTAGATTACAAAATCACACATCAGCAATCAAGTAGTTTATTTTGGTTAAGCTGTGAAAATAATCACTAGGTACGAAATGGAAATGCAAGGAACTGAAACTTCTTTAATTACACAATGGATTCCTCCACAGCTGCACGTCCTACTCCACCACCAGATCCTCCACCAAAGCCAAATCCACTACCAAATCCTCCACCCAATCCGCCTCCACCACCACCACCGCCACCTCCTCCTCCTCCTCCTCCTCCATGAGCACCACCTCCAAACCCACCACCAAATCCTTCTCCGAAACCAGAACCACCCCCAATTCCTCCACCTCCACCGCCACCGCCACCGCCACCAAAACCTCCTCCTCCTCCATGAGCACCACCTCCAAACCCACCACCAAATCCTTCTCCGAAACCAGAACCACCCCCAATTCCTCCACCTCCACCTCCACCTCCACCGCCACCGCCGCCGCCGCCACCTCCTAAATTCCAGTGATCAAAGATAATTTTTTCATCATTGACAGAAGCATCTGAGTCAACTAGCTTTCTTGCAGTGGTGGTGCAAATAAGAACACCAAGAAGAACCAAGAGAACAAATTTGGAAGTCATCTCAATTTGCAACTACAAGACAGCTTTTGATTGATGAGAGTTTAGGACACGAAGAAGGGATTATATAATGCTTGAATATCAATTATTGGCAATAAAGTTTAATGCTTGAATTAATTTGTGAGTTAGTGGGAGTCTCATTAACTTGACGGTTATAAACTAAGTACTAGTGATTTAATTTATATTTTTAGTTATTAATTAGTGCAATAAAAGGATGTTATTTAATATTTATTAATTAGTGCAATAAAAGGACGTTATTTACGTTACGTGTGCGAGTGTGTGTGTTCTTAATTTTTATTTTTTTTTTTATTTTTTTTTTTTTTTTTTTGATACCCAGGTTCCCAGCTTACGCCAGACTATATCCTGGACCACCCGCCACCAGCCCCTCAGTAACTGGCGGAAGTAAACCGCGGGTTATGCCCAAGTTGACCAGGGTCTGTGCACCCTTTTGTGTGTTCTCATTTCTTTCCAGGCGTGTAGCTATTTAAGAAGCTAATTATAATTAATAATTTTTCTAGTTCTATAATTCAGATTACACAGTTTTGTTAATTTATATTCCACTAGATGTGTTATTTTTCTTAAGTTACATTTAGATAACTTGAAGTAATCTCGAGCCAAGTATCAGATAGATCTAAAAATAAATGTGGGAAATGAGATTTTACTTAAAGGGAATTCTCTGGCACGAAATGCGATATGTAAATATTTCTCATTCTAGTAATTGAGATGGAAAATCCACCTAATTCTATTCGCTTGCTATTCACTCTAGCAAGTAGATCATTACAAAAGTTTTTTATTGTTTATGTATGCTCAAAATAGTTTGGCGTTAAAAATGTTTCACTTTTGAATTGAATTATTGTATCACTTTAGGGAGGGTTATACACACACACACACACACATTATCGTTTTATGGTATAAACTATATATGTTGGTTGGAGGATTATTTACTAGATATTAACAATTATTTATTATCTTCTTCCTTTTTTTTTTTTTTTTTTTTTTTTTTTTTTTTTTTTTTGGGAGTAATTATCTTCTTCCTCTTAGAATCTAAAAATTTCTATTTTCAATATGTTTTTAAGATTGGCCTTCCTAAAAAATATGAAAGGGTCAAGAACCGGACTAGTTGTGTGTGTGTGTTGTTGGGACCGGGTTGTAAAAACACGCAGGGAAATGGTTGTTTATATGTAGTAATCAAAAGACTAAAGTTTAACTCGTATGAGCGTGATTAAACCAAATAATATTGAATATAAAAGGTGACAATGCAGTAATATATACTACACAAACTAGAAATAGAAATGAAGAAAAGCAATTCGAGGCAAGTGATGACACTCTTTCCTTAAAACAATATTGCCCTACAACGGTGCTTACGATTCACGGCACTTGTCTCTCAAGATACAACGGATTCGACTTGTGGTAGTAGCACTACAAACTATAAGTTCTAGCAAACTTTGAACGGATTTCACTCTCTACAAAGGAAGAGTTTTTGGAATGATTTTTGGGAGAGTTTTCGTAAGAGAAATATGTTATACTTGATGCAGAAATGATATGGGATGCATTAGGGACGTCCAGAGGGTCCTATATATAGAGGATGAGGGTTGTGGGCGAAGTGTTGTAAGTCAAAACATAATAGACGCGAGAATTCATTTTTCGCTTTTCGCCCGTTGTCTCGCTTGAACGATACATTCAGAGAGCTGGTCCCTTGCTCTTCGCTCGACGCCGCTCGAGCGACAATGTTATCTAGTTTTCTCTAAATTTCTTCCAATTTTGGACTACAATTTCTCATTCATCCGAAATTGGTTTCGTTGCAATTTCTCAAAATCCCTTTTGGGGCACGACCTGACTGGACAGGTCGATCCCCGTTTCAGAGCGACGAAACTGCAAACAATTTTCATAAACAAATCAAGTCTAAATATTTGGACGAAGTTGACACAAAAGTCTAACATTAATTTTCAACACTTAACCAATTTTCTTGAATTTTAAACCAATTCCAACATGTGTGTGTGCGCGTGCGTACGTGCGTGCGTGCATTGATGAATTGCTTAAAAAAATTATACGAGAGAGTAAATTTGAATTTAAAAGAAACCAATTTCAAGTAATTATTTATTTTGTGGGTTCAGATTTTTTCCGCATATTTTCAAATTACAATAGCACATTATTTAAAGTAATAGTGTAAATGAAAATGTTTAGAGCTGGTGTTTCACATTCTTATCCCACGTCGACTGCACTAACAGAAAATTTCAAGGTGGCAAACAAGAAAGGGAAAAGCCACTTATACATCATGGTTTTACACCATTAGGGCCAGCCCTGGCCGAAGGCAAGTAAGGCCACTGCCTTGAGACTCAAATTTTAAGGGGCCTAAAAAAAAAAGCCCAAAAATCGTCCCAATTAAAACCCCTTAAATCTCTTGAAATATTTTTGGGAACAGTACATATGTCAGGGGTTTACTATACATCAATTCAAAAATAAGGTAAATGTTTCAACAATTCAGAAATCAGGTTTCTACATGCATATATATTATATATTATGGAAATTCAAATATAAATTTGGAAATCAACTCAGCTCCTAAAATAAAGCCGTCAGTTACCATATTAACATAAATCTCCATAATCTGTGCAATCCCTCTCTCTGGAGAAGAGGCCGTAAATATCATGATGGCGAAATTTTTCCAGATTCTGAATTAACGTCGATTCAATTGGCAAAATTGGTGATTTCGGGGGTCACAATTAATCGTAAACAGAAGGCAATGATCACAGATCTGTGCGTTGATCTGAAAATTAGTGTTCCGGTGGTCACAATTAATCGTCAGACGAAGGAAACGATCGTTGAGCTGTGCGTTGATCTGTGCGTTTAGCTCGGTGATTTGTACTGGCATCAAAACAATCGGTATGTTAAATTTGTTTATTTACTATTGTTCAATGTGTCTTATTGCATAGGAAAATTGATCGTACACGACAATTGTTTTCATAATTTGTTCGTAATTATGTGATACCGGTCACAATAAAATTACGTAGCTACCAATATGAATGTGGGTATGTGACCATAAAGTCTGGGTGTGTGACCATGATTTGTGTCTGATTTCTTAATTACTATATTTGCACTGTACACCCCAGTTTCTGGTTTTAATCGATTTTTGTGACCTGCACCTGGTTGAATGGTGAATGCAAATTGTTTTTGTGACTGAAATACTTCTTGTGGACTATTACAGAAAATGGGATATGTTCACGTTTGTCTGGTGTGTGGAGGACATTCCTCGTTGGTGTTGCTCGATCGTAGTTGCTATTATGTGAAGCTTGTGGACACAGTAATGACTGAGTTCGGTTTGGACCCTACAAAGGTCGCGGTCACAATGAGTTACATATTGAACTATGATTTCCCTCTAGTCAGAATAAATAGTGATAACAATTTTCTGTCGTACATGACTCTAAAGGGTATAGATCGTGGACCTTCTAAATATCCCATAAACATCGAGGTCACAGCTACTGAAATTGGACAGCAATCTATCAGTGTTCCAATGGCCAATTCGGGAGCAGAAAGTGAAACTTCTAGTGGAGCATTGTTTTCGTTACAGGATATAGCTTCGGATATATGTGATGCAGTGGTCGTAAAATCAGGTCACATTAATGAACATGTGGTCACGATTGTGTCCGAACCTGATGCTAGCAATATAGAAGGAGGCAGAGTGTTCCGTGATAAGGAGGTCCTTAAATTAAGCATGTCTTTTTATGCCATAAAAAACATGTTTGAATTTGTGGTTGTTCGATCCGACAAGACTGAATATGTTGTCAAGTGTTCACAAGATCAATGTAGTTCGATTTGCAGATCTTCCACGTTGGGGAAAACAGGATTTTTTAAGATCAGAAAGATTGGAGATGGTCACACATGTGTTTCGAACATAGTTTTAGGATCTCACAGGCAAGTGTCGACAAATGTTGTCTCCTCTTTCATCAAATATAAATATACATCGTCGCGTACCATCTACACTCCGAACGATATATGTAACGATATGTTACAAACTTACAGGGTTTCTTTGAACTATACTAAAGCATGGAGATCTCGGGAGAAAACTTTGAAAATGATCAGGGGTGATCCAGCAGAATCATTCATGCACCTACCCAGTTTCTTTCATATGCTGGAACAGACAAATCCTGGGACGGTCACAAAAGTAGATGTTGATAATAGTAACAGATTCAAGTACTACTTCATGGCACTTGGTGCATCTATTTAAGGTTGGCCCCATTGTAGGCCTGTAATTGTGGTTGATGTCACATACTTAAATGGACAATATGGTGGGACTCTGTTCACGGCATGTACACAGGATGCGAATAATGGTATATACATACTGGCATTCGGGATTGGGGATAACGAAAACGATAGATCCTGGACCTGGTTTTTTGAAAACCTGAAAGATTCGTATGGAAATAGGGAAGGACTGTGTTTTGTGTCTGATCGACACAACAGTATCAAGAATGCAATAGAACGTGTTTATACAGGGACATACCATGGGATTTGTTCATATCATCTTCTACAAAACTTGAAATCCCATTACGGTAAGTCGGGTCACAATATAACACAAGCATTCAATTCAGCTGTACGTGCATACACACTATCAGAGTTCGAGTACAACATGCAGCAATTGGACACAATCAACGAGAAGATTAGGGGTTACCTGGTAAGAGATTACATGCAATCATTTATAATATCACTGTTCTTGTAGATATAACTTCTTAATAATCTTTTAATTTTGTAGAATGAAGTTGGCACGGATAGGTGGTCAAGATACCACATGCCTGCGAACAGGTATTCCACAATGACGTCCAACATAGTGGAATCGGTGAATGCGGTCACAAAAGCAGCGAAGAACTATCCTATAGTAGCTTTGTTAGAGTCGTTGCGACAAACTATACAGTCTTGGTTTTGCAAGAATAGGGACATCGCAAAGGGCACTTTCACTACGTTGTCAGACAAGTACGAGAGAATGATAAGAGACATGAGCATAGATTTGAGAAAAATGAGGGTAATAACTATATTTTGTTACGTGAAGTATGTTGTGTGAAAAGAACAATGATTGTGAATTGTGACCTCACGTATTGTTCGTAAATCTATGCAGGTTTCTCCAGCCAATCAGACTATATTTTCGGTTGCTTGCGATGGATCGTCATTTGTCGTTGATATAGGGGAGCGTACTTGCACATGTCGGATGCTTCAGGTAGATTAGATGCCATGTCCACATGCGTTGGCAATGATAACATTAACGAAAAGAGATCCGTACGATTATTGTTCATATTTTTACACACGCGAAGCGTATTTGAATGCATACCAACATTCTGTTTACCCAGTTGGAAATCAGAATGAATGGATAGTGCCCCGGGAAGTAGAGGACATAATCGTACTAGCTCCTAATCAAAAGAGGAGTTCGGGAAGACCCTCTGAAAAGAGGAAAAGATCCGCGTGTGAGGGGAAAGAAACAATAAAATGTGGACGTTGTCAAGGCACTGGTCACAACCGCAGGACTTGCACAAGCTTGATGCCGTTAAGCCAAAACATAACAAAATTGAAGTGATCTTATACCTTTATTGTGAACGTGATATTCATTATTTCATTCTGTACACAGACAAAAACTACGCATATGAAATGGTACTATTCATTATTTCATTTAGTTGATGTGTGAGCAGTGGATACAATATTTTAGCATGTATGTAAGTTCTTATCGGTGTACACACTAATGTTTCCCTGCGAGTTGTGTACCAATTATGTCTACTGCGAATGCAGCTGTGACATTTGATAGCTTCACAGGTCTGTGTCCATTGGTTTATAAGACCTGTGACATGTGAGTTGTATTCATAAATATGAAGCCGGTCAAATGTGATCAGGCATAAATGGGCAAACAATCCAGTGACTTATGTCCTTTGATTAGAGCAAGTCACTGTGACATGTGACCTGCGATCATGTTTCAGATACCTGTGGCATGTGACATGTGACCTGTGACTAGTTGCATGTGACCTATGACCTGTGACCATGCTTCAGATACTCGTGACATGTGACCTATAACCAAGACCAGTGACATGTGACCATGATTTAGATAACTGTGACCCAGACCTGTGACCAACGACGTTCAAATACCTGTGACCAAAATTCAAATAACTGTGACCTGTGACCATAGTCAATCACATGTGACATGTGATAAAATGCAAATAACTGTGACCTGTGACCATAGTCAATCACATGTGACATGTGACCACAATGCAAATACCTGTGACCTATGACCATAGTCAATCATATGTTACATGTGACCATAATGCAAATATCTGTGACCTGTGACCATAGTCAAATATCTGTGACCTGTGACCATAGTCAAATACCTGTGACCTGACCATAGTCAAATACCAGTGACCTGTGACCATATTCACAAACATGTGACCATAATTCAACAACCTGTGACCATAACGCAAATACATGTGACCATTTGAACAATATTCTATTGCATTCAAATGCTACTCTATTTCATTGCATTCACGTAGATAATTCAAAGAATTCAGGTTACAGTTCCCCGAAATTCAGGGGATCCACAAAACATCACATCCACTGATGTACATGATACCAACATTTGAACTATCCAAAAAATAGGCATCTATTGGCCACATGTAACATGTAAATTTGTCCAAGCATTTCCAAAAATCACAAAAATACTAATCTAATATCTAGAGAACTTGTACTTGTTTCCCTGTTTTCAACCTTTCAAAATATGCAAAAATAAAAAAGATCACCTAACCACTACACTGACATTATAGAATCACTCCAAGACAATGCTATCACCCATTGGCTTCACCATCTTTGTTGGCTTCTTGATCTCTTTATGTTTAAAAAGTAATGTAGCAATGTCCAACCTAGCTCGACTTGCATCAAATGTCATCGGCATGGCCTTCATGTCATTGTGAAGCATGTATTCTACATACTTAATCACGAAGATGCCGCAATCATGGCTGGAAACAGATCATGGATAATTATATCAGAAAATGTCAATAAAAAAGCGATGTCAACTTCGTTATTAATAGATCATGTACACAACATACCCATTCTGTTGTTGCGGCATGTTGTCAACAATCAATACAGTCAGATTCGATGGCTCTTCATCATGATTAGAAGGTGATCTTTTCCAAATGCCCAAACCAACCATCAAATGTGGGATAACCCTTGCAAATGGTTCAATACCGGCAAGCACCATGTTTTCTCGATACGTCTTGAGACTGGATTGGAAAACATATAACTTATTCCCTCTTATGTCCAGACAGCCAAGCATCCAATGTGCACGATTTGTAGGTAAGATTGGCATAAACACATAATCGACTTCAGCCCAAGGACGACTATTTTCCAGACAACTACCCAACGAAACTTCAACAATATATGAATCTGATAAAACCATGTCGGGCTGTTTCATGAACTGTGGAAATATGTTTTTGATCTTTGCTTGAAATAAGGTGTCAGTCGTCGTAGCGCACAATCTGGCATGCGGACTTCTGATTGCAAATTGCCGTAGATAATAGAAACAGACGTCCATGTGCTGTGAAAATATAAAGAAATTTGATTAAAAATTGTGTCTGACCTACACAAATAATTATTAATGACTTCTGCATAAGGAACATTATATCACTAAACAGAGATTGTGACCTGTGTTTGAAACCTGTGACCCGATGCAACCAAAACAATTCCTAGACATTTGACGAATCCAAACAAAAACAGATCTGTGACCATCTGGACATGTAACTTATGTAAACAAATCCAGACCTTTGACTTATGTAAACAAATCCCAGAACTGTCACTTATGTAAACAATATCCAGATATGTGACTTCTGTAATCAAATTCAGAACTGTGACCTGTGCATCCAACTATGTGACTTATTTACGGTACACTGTGATTGTGAAGTGTGACCAGATATCTATGACTCAAAATAATTCTCAGAAATGTGACTCATGCATATAATTCACAGAACTGTGACCTATGTAGTGAACATTGTGACTTGGAATTGTGACCTATGCATACGAATATGTATAGTGTGATTACTAGCAACATAATCATACCGTGCTACTCAAAGATGATTCTGGACATATAAGCTCGTGCCACCATGTTTTAGAGCCTACCGGGATTGAACCAATGATAAAGGGGGGTCGAACGACATCATCTCGGTTGTTAAACTTCTTTCTGAAAACCAAAATGAAGATTAAATGAGAAATCGTATTGTGGTAATCAGTTAGTTATGAGAAGCATATACAAAATTGAAGAATACATACATGTTTCTTGGTTTGTAACCTCTATTAAACCAGTTCTGGAATGCAACCACATCAGCCTCGTCCGCTGGCTTATCATGCTTGTCAAAAACGACAATACCTTCTGAACGCTTACATTGTTTTCCTGCACCAGTAACAAATGGGGACTGCAGTATCCTTGCCGATCTCGGGGCTCTCTTAACAGGCAGTCCAGAAGTTGGAGCGGAAGGAGGTGATCCCTGCATAATGGTAAAACGGGTGTCATCTAGCAACATACATACAGAAATATTGTGAGATATGAAGAAACAAATTTATCATACTTCTTGCTCGTGATCTTTGGTCTTCATCATGCCAAGTTGATAATTGGATTCAGTCTGCCTCACCACACCAGCAATACCATCATCAACCTGCTGCTGGACATCTTCGGTCACAAACACGTCACACATGTTGACTAAGCTTGAAGTCATTGGCGGTGTTCCAATACCCAAATCAAATGATGGGGTCGGAGGGAAGTATGGGTTCTCGAATTCATCAGGTTCGACCATCTTCTCCTTACCCTTCTTGGAACCAGTTTGTTCTATGTTTGTGACCTGAGACATAAGATGAAAACTAAATGTCAATGTCAAGTAAGTACCATGATGAATAAAGTCGGTTTAGGATGTACTTACTTTCGTCGACTCCTCTGCAAATCCAGCACTTATCCTTCATTTTTGTCATTGAATTTTTTTAATATTGCATCCATCGTACTAGATATCAAAACATTCACAGAGTCAGACAAAAAGGCCATGTGTGACCTGATGTCTGCCATGTCAGATTTTATATCACCTTGCATGCGGATGATCTTATTCATCTTGTCATTACTATCAACCTTGAATGATGAGAACTGTGACTTGACGTGATTGACCTCTTTTGTTAAAGCTGTGTTCTTTTTCTGAAGCTCGGATATTTGGCCACGAATGTCTATCCTCAAATTTTCGCTCACCTGTAATTGACAATTACAAAAATTACTTCAATGAACATCTAATAATGGCCTCAGATTGTTAACACATGACATATACTTTGTGACTTTATGAGAACATGTCTGAAAAGACTTACCTGTGGAGGTGATGGATCCTGTACGTGTATTGCAGGTGGCTCCATTGGAGTATACATGTTATGTACGTGTGGCTCGGTCGGACAATTTTCTGGTGTTGTATGATCTTTCATTGGAGTTTGGAAACAAGGCGATCTCTTATGCCTTTTTGGTGGTGGATCAATAAAATCATCATCGTCTTCATCGTCAACATCGCTTGAATGGCCCTTACGTCCATCTGTAATCATTAACAACCGTGTTCTGGGTTTGCCTGAATCAGCAGTTGCACTCGTGCCTACATGGCCAGACACTTTGGAACGTACGTCTGCCTTTATATGTGGTTGTCTCGGCTTCGTGTATTGCACGCCCCTCATATACGGAGCCACCATCTCCAATTTAGACGGCTTGATGTCATGCACTTCAAGCTGAGACCATAACACAAGTACACAATGATTTAGCCATGTAATCACAGATAGAGTATAATGATTGTGACCATTGTGACCTGTGAGTCAAGTACAGATTCTGACCAACTAATCTGAATTGGTGTAAAGTGTACTACACTACCAAACTCTGATTTCACAAGCAAAGTATATAACGAATTATAAAAAAACTTACATCGGAATATGAGAAGACATCTTCATCCAACTTCGCTGCAAACGGGTGTTTATTCGACATCCAATTCAACATGCGAGGGTGCTTGTTCCCAATCCTATTGGTCACAGGTCCATTGAGGCTGGGGATAGACTCATAAATCCATACTTGAAATGCAACCAAAAATCCCTTCAGTCTGTAGTGGGGATTTTTACGACCTAATCCCTCTTTTAGAGATTTCATAGACATCTCGAATAGATCCTTACCCCAAGGGAACATCCCCATTGCATCAAAATCTTCAACCAGTGCAAACAAATAGTGTTCGACCACTTTCTTGTATGACGTAGAAAACAGGTATGAGGTGATCAAATATAGAATGCCAAGCCTTACCACGTCATGATCATCAACGCCTGACACATCAAGGAATACATCTCTCACATTTTCATTTGTGGTAGTTTCAAATGCCCAAAATAAGTTTTCTTAATCCTTGATGGCACTTTGTCAAGTCGTCTCCTGACAACTTTACCATAATATCTAAGACTCGTTACTAAACAGAACTCGTACAATGAAAATCGCATGTATCTATTTGCAACCTTGAACCACATCTCGTTAGGATTTGGTTGCTTCACTTCCCTTAAAAGAAGGTAGTGTATCAGTTGGGGCTGCACAACGATTTCGGCGCAATCCATGAAGAACGCAAAACACGTGTCTGCCAGGATAGCCCGTTGGTGTTCGTTGAATTTCGACGTGAAATTTGACAGACCATTCTTTGTCGAGTTGATTGTAATTTTACCCGGAAACCAAAGATCCTCTGGAATAATGTAATTCCATTCCTGCATCACATTAAAGAAAGTGTCAACATCTGTAACATGAATCACAAAGTCACAGTCCAATTTTGTGTTCACGAATAATATTGGTCACAGATATCACATTCCTATTCACATTTTCTGAACAACACAATATATTCAGAAACATCTCACAATCCCAAAAAATTTCAGAATATTGGTCACAAGAATCACGACAGTTACAGTCCAATATTGGTCACACGAATCAAATTGGTCACAAATATCACATTCTCATTCACATCGACGCACAACACAATATATTCAGAAACATCTCACAATCCCAAAAAATTTCAGAATATTGGTCACAAGAATCACGACAGTCATAGTCCAATATTGGTCACACGAATCAAATTGGTCACAAATATCACATTCTCATTCACATCGACGCACGACACAGTATAATCAGCAGATTTGGACCATAATGCATACCCTTTAGTAATATGAAGCGTAGGTCACAAATGTAAAGATTTTTGAAAAAATGTAGCAAAATGCTATTCAATCTCAAATACATTACTTTCAAACATAAAATACCCATAAACTTACAGTAATCGATGGAGGTTTTCGTGGGTCGGTCGGAGTTTTGGGATTTTCGTCACGGACTGACTCCTTCTTTTTCGGTCTTTTTTTTCCCGTTTTACTTCCAGTTGCGTCACGGGAAGTGGGCCTCGCTCTCCGGTCGGAACTCCTCGTAATAGCCATTTTATGCGTTTCACGGTCACAGGCCTTGAACGTCGTTGGCTATTCAGTGGATGCAAGCAGTCAAATGGAATGGAAGCTTCAAGTGTTTTGGGTATAGGAACTTACAGCCAGGGTTTTGGGTATGCGCCGTGAGGAAAATGGGAGGAGTATTTCGATTTCTGAATGAAATGAGGGCGGAGTTGAAAGTTCTAATTTGGGGAAAAATCAATTTGTTTGATATGGTTGAGAGGGTGTGATTAGCAGTTATTTAGAGATAAAACCGTCTCTCTCCACTTTTAACGTAAAAGGCGGTGATGGTTACGATTTATTAATATTATTTTATATCATAATATTTAATTAATTAAAACCTGAGTATTGTATTCTGAAACATTAAACTTGATTAGTGAAAAATGGTCTTCAAATACCGGGTTCCCTGTAATTTCCTCAATATTTTTTTGGGCAGATTAAAAGACATAGAAATCAACTGTCTTTTAATCTCTTTCTCCATTCCAATGCAATCATCTTCACCAAATCAAGAACATGATAAACTGGAAAAGAAAATACAATACCAATCCCTAAAAACTACCATTCTACCAGAAAAATTTAGAAATCAGATTACCCAATAACAGGGTCGGTCTCTTCTTCTTCTTATCTTATGCTCTCTCTTTTTCCTGTTTATGATCGGTTTCTTATGCTTATGTTGCCGTTGCAGTTGCAGTTGCAGATGTGAGATATGAGATGTATCATGTATGGTTGCTCACATTCTTCCAGAATTGGACTAACCTGTTGGCTGTTGAAGTAAATAATTCTGCACATTAATTATTGGAGCCTGTGTGTAGCAGGAACCCCATTTCTAGTGTTCTAGCGGGAAAGGCACGTCCCAAAAATGTTTTTTTCTTGACCCTGAATCTCTGATGGCCTCCTGAAAAATTTGTGTTGTACGCTGTCATGGGACTGTATCTGTACTGTTGCCTGTTGGTTCATGTTTGATTAAAGGGATTTCTTCTGTGTGTCAATTGTTCAATGACTTGAATCCTTTTATCAGTAATCAAGTTTTTTTTATCAGCAAACATATTTTTTATAGTACTTGTTGGAAAAATACATTTTTATGTCATCAAAAACAGTGGTTTTAAATCAAATTGAACTGCAAATTAAATAATAAGTTAGTAATAATTAACGATATATCATTCAAACACAAATCACGTGCCTATGAGATGCAAGGTGCGTAATGAACATTGCATGGTAAAATACATTTTTTAATTTACACACAAGGACTAAACATAACGGTTTGATAGTTTGCACTACATGATACATATTATGAACATGGAAAGTAGTTAACATTTATGTGCATTGCTATATGATCTGTAAATCCATATTTTTTTATCATGAACATATCGAATGTAGACAAATTGGATCATGAATATGCACCAAGTATTGTCGATGAATGGGGAGTGATGGTGACATGCTCTAGCAAATACGAAAGTGGATGTAAATACTAAGAGGGCGTTCTCTTTGCTGTTTTCGGGCCGTTTCTGTTTTCGATTTTCCAATTGAAAACGCGTTCTCTTTCCCATTTTTGAAAACGAGTTTTTGAAAACGGCTGAAAATTTTGTGAAGAAAACAGAAAACAACTTTTTTACGTTTTGGATGTTCTTTTCACAAATCTGTCAAAATTCAAAAAATACGGGTTGAGAAATATTTTTTCAAAACGACAAAATAAATGAGTTTTCAACAATCTCAAAATAGACACCCAAAACACAAAACGAATTCAAAACTCAAAACACAAAATTGAAACACGAAGAGAACGTCCACTAAGCTTGTTGCCTTTTTTTTTTGACAAAAGTTCATTTAAATCTAGGTGTCCTCAAATCAAATTTTAATAGATTTTATAAAAATTTAGTTGTCAATAATCAGGGGCGAATTCAGGGTTCGAGTTCAGTTAGGACGGATCGCGAACGTTGAACGCTTACTGTCAACGGTCAACGTCTGTGATATCGGTATTGTTTATTAATATTTAATTAAATAAAATATTCAAAAAATCGTATGGACTAAAACTAGAAGAACTAGATACACCACTAGAATTAAGTATCAACTTTCATTTCGGATGAAAAATCGTTCTACAATCTGCAAAATGGTCTAATTTATTTTTCAATCAAAT